>JAEUYN010001268.1:0-22521 GCA_018257835.1 Euura lappo
GCTCACGACTTTCTGCTTTTAACTACCAATATTTTTTATCGAATTTTTTTAAATGGTCGTTTCTTCAATTTATCTTTGCGTTTTACGAGTTTTTACAGCTATTTGAAAAATCATGAACAATAAAAAAAATAATCATGGCGCTCACGACCTTCTGCTTTTAACTACCATTATTATTTATCGAATCCTTTTAAATGGTCGTTCTTTCAATTTATCTTTGCGTTTTACGAGTTTTTACAGCTATTTGAAAAAATCGTGAAAAATAAGAAAAATAATAATGGCGCTCACGACTTTCTGCTTTTAACTACCAATATTTTTTATCGAATTTTTTTAAATGGTCGTTCTTCCAATTTATCTTTGCGTTTTACGAGTTTTTACAGCTATTTGAAAAAATCATGAAAAATGAAAAAAAAAAGTGCGTTTACGACCTTCTGCTTTTAACGACCAATATTTTTTATCGAATTTTTTTAAATGGTCGTTCTTTCAATTTATCTTTGCGTTTTACGAGTTTTTACAGCTATTAAAAAAATCGTGAGAAATAAAAAAAATCAAAATGCCGCTCACGACCTTCTGCTTTTACCTACCAATATTTTTTATCGAATTTTTTAAATGGTCGTTCTTTCAATTTATCTTTGCGTTTTACGAGTTTTTACAGCTATTAAAAAAATCTTGAGAAATAAAAAAATCAAAATGCCGCTCACGACCTTCTGCTTTTAACTACCAATATTTTTTATCGAATTTTTTTAAATGGTCGTTCTTTAAATTTATCTTCGCGTTTTACGAGTTTTTACAGCTATTTGAAAAAATCGTGAAAAATAAGAAAAATAATAATGGCGCTCACGACCTTCTGCTTTTAACTACCAATATTTTTTATCGAATTTTTTTAAATGGTCGTTCCTTCAATTTATCTTTGCGTTTTACGAGTTTTTACAGCTATTTCAAAAAATCATGAACAATAAAAAAAATAATCATGGCGCTCACGACCTTCTGCTTTTAACTACCATTATTATTTATTGAATCCATTTAAATGGTCGTTCTTTCAATTTAAATTTGCGTTTTACGAGTTTTTACAGCTATTTGAAAATATCATGAACAATAATAAAATAATAATGGCGCTCACGACCTTCTGCTTTTAACTACCAATATTTTTTATCGAATTTTTTTAATGGTCGTTCTTTCAATTTATCTTTGCGTTTTACGAGTTTTTACAGCTATTTGGAAAAATCGTGAAAAATAAAAACATCAAAATGGCGCTCACGACCTTCTGCTTTTAACTACCAATATTTTTTATCGAATTTTTTTAAATGGCCGTTCCTTCAATTTATCTTCGCATTTTACGAGTTTTTACAGCTATTTGAAAAAATCATGAGTAAAAAAAATAATCATGGCGCTCACGACCTTCTGCTTTTAACTACCATTATTATTTATCGAATCCTTTTAAATGGTCGTTCTTTCAATTTAAATTTGCGTTTTACGAGTTTTTACAGCTATTTAAAAATATCATGAACAATAAAAAAATAATAATGGCGCTCACGACCTTCGGCTTTTAACTACGAATATTTTTTATCGAATTTTTTTAAATGGTCGTTTTCTAAATTTATCTTTGCGTTTTACGAGTTTTTACAGCTATTTGAAAAAATCGTGAAAAATAAGAAATATAATAATGGCGCTCACGACCTTCTGCTTTTAACTACCCATATTTTTTATCGAATTTTTTGAAATGGCCGTTCCTTCAATTTATCTTCGCATTTTACGAGTTTTTACAGCTATTTGAAAAAATCGTGAAAAATAAGAAAAATAATAATGGCGCTCACGACTTTCTGCTTTTAACTACCAATATTTTTTATCGAATTTTTTTAAATGGTCGTTTCTTCAATTTATCTTTGCGTTTTACGAGTTTTTACAGCTATTTGAAAAAATCATGAACAATAAAAAAAATAATCATGGCGCTCACGACCTTCTGCTTTTAACTACCATTATTATTTATCGAATCCTTTTAAATGGTCGTTCTTTCAATTTAAATTTGCGTTTTACGAGTTTTTACAGCTATTTAAAAATATCATGAACAATAAAAAAATAATAATGGCGCTCACGACCTTCGGCTTTTAACTACGAATATTTTTTATCGAATTTTTTTAAATGGTCGTTTTCTAAATTTATCTTTGCGTTTTACGAGTTTTCACAGCTATTTGAAAAAATCGTGAAAAATAAGAAATATAATAATGGCGCTCACGACCTTCTGCTTTTAACTACCCATATTTTTTATCGAATTTTCTGAAATGGCCGTTCCTTCAATTTATCTTCGCATTTTACGAGTTTTTACAGCTATTTGAAAAAATCGTGAAAAATAAGAAAAATAATAATGGCGCTCACGACTTTCTGCTTTTAACTACCAATATTTTTTATAGAATTTTTTTAAATGGTCGTTTCTTCAATTTATCTTTGCGTTTTACGAGTTTTTACAGCTATTTGAAAAAATCATGAACAATAAAAAAAATAATCATGGCGCTCACGACCTTCTGCTTTTAACTACCATTATTATTTATCGAATCCTTTTAAATGGTCGTTCTTTCAATTTAAATTTGCGTTTTACGAGTTTTTACAGCTATTTGAAAAAATCGTGAAAAATAAGAAATATAATAATGGCGCTCACGACCTTCTGCTTTTAACTACCCATATTTTTTATCGAATTTTTTGAAATGGCCGTTCCTTCAATTTATCTTCGCATTTTACGAGTTTTTACAGCTATTTGAAAAAATCATGAACAATAAAAAAAATAATCATGGCGCTCACGACCTTCTGCTTTTAACTACCATTATTATTTATCGAATCCTTTTAAATGGTCGTTCTTTCAATTTATCTTTGCGTTTTACGAGTTTTTACAGCTATTTGAAAAAATCGTGAAAAATAAGAAAAATAATAATGGCGCTCACGACTTTCTGCTTTTAACTACCAATATTTTTTATCGAATTTTTTTAAATGGTCGTTTCTTCAATTTATCTTTGCGTTTTACGAGTTTTTACAGCTATTTGAAAAAATGATGAACAATAAAAAAAATAATCATGGCGCTCACGACCTTCTACTTTTAACTACCATTATTATTTATCGAATCCTTTTAAATGGTCGTTCTTTCAATTTATCTTTGCGTTTTACGAGTTTTTACAGCTATTTGAAAAAATCGTGAAAAATAAAAAAAAATGAAATACTGCGCTTACGACCTTCTGCTTTTAACTACCAATATTTTTTATCGAATTTTTTTAAATGGTCGTTTCTTCAATTTATCTTTGCGTTTTACGAGTTTTTACAGCTATTTGAAAAATCATGAACAATAAAAAAAATAATCATGGCGCTCACGACCTTCTGCTTTTAACTACCATTATTATTTATCGAATCCTTTTAAATGGTCGTTCTTACAATTTAAATTTGCGTTTTACGAGTTTTTACAGCTATTTAAAAATATCATGAACAATAAAAAAATAATAATGGCGCTCACGACCTTCGGCTTTTAACTACGAATATTTTTTATCGAATTTTTTTAAATGGTCGTTTTCTAAATTTATCTTTGCGTTTTACGAGTTTTTACAGCTATTTGAAAAAATCGTGAAAAATAAGAAATATAATAATGGCGCTCACGACCTTCTGCTTTTAACTACCCATATTTTTTATCGAATTTTTTGAAATGGCCGTTCCTTCAATTTATCTTCGCATTTTACGAGTTTTTACAGCTATTTGAAAAAATCGTGAAAAATAAGAAAAATAGTAATGGCGCTCACGACTTTCTGCTTTTAACTACCAATATTTTTTATCGAATTTTTTTAAATGGTCGTTTCTTCAATTTATCTTTGCGTTTTACGAGTTTTTACAGCTATTTGAAAAAATCATTAACAATAAAAAAAATAATCATGGCGCTCACGACCTTCTGCTTTTAACTACCATTATTATTCATTGAATCCATTTAAATGGTCGTTCTTTCAATTTAAATTTGCGTTTTACGAGTTTTTACAGCTATTTAAAAATATCATGAACAATAAAAAAATAATAATGGCGCTCACGACCTTCGGCTTTTAACTACGAATATTTTTTATCGAATTTTTTTAAATGGTCGTTTTCTAAATTTATCTTTGCGTTTTACGAGGTTTTACAGCTATTTGAAAAAATCGTGAAAAATAAGAAATATAATAATGGCGCTCACGACCTTCTGCTTTTAACTACCCATATTTTTTATCGAATTTTTTTAAATGGCCGTTCCTTCAATTTATCTTCGCATTTTACGAGTTTTTACAGCTATTTGAAAAAATCATGAACAATAAAAAAAATAATCATGGCGCTCACGACCTTCTGCTTTTAACTACCATTATTTTTTATCGAATCCTTTTAAATGGTCGTTCTTTCAATTTATCTTTGCGTTTTACGAGTTTTTACAGCCATTTAAAAAAATCGTGAAAATAAAAAAAAATCAGAATGCCGCTTCCGGCCTTCTGCTTTTAACTACCAATATTTTTTATCGAATTTTTTTTTACATGGTCGTTCTTTCAATTTATCTTTGCGTTTTACGAGTTTTTACAGCTATTTGAAAAAATCATGAACAATAAAAAAAATAATCATGGCGCTCACGACCTTCTGCTTTTAACTACAATTATTATTTATCGAATCCTTTTAAATGGTCGTTCTTTCAATTTAAATTTGCGTTTTACGAGTTTTTACAGCTATTTGAAAAAATCGTGAAAAATAAGAAATATAATAATGGCGCTCACGACCTTCTGCTTTTAACTACCAATATTTTTTATCGAATTTTTTTAAATGGTCGTTTCTTCAATTTATCTTTGCGTTTTACGAGTTTTTACAGCTATTTGAAAAAATCGTGAAAAATAAGAAAAATAATAATGGCGCTCACGACTTTCTGCTTTTAACTACCCATATTTTTTATCGAATTTTTTGAAATGGCCGTTCCTTCAATTTATCTTCGCATTTTACGAGTTTTTACAGCTATTTGAAAAAATCATGAACAATAAAAAAAATAATCATGGCGCTCAAGACCTTCTGCTTTTAACTACCATTATTATTTATCGAATTTTTTTAAATGGTCGTTTTCTAAATTTATCTTTGCGTTTTACGAGTTTTTACAGCTATTTGAAAAATCGAAAAGCAGAAACAACAATAGTGTCACGACCTTCTGCTTTTAACTACCAATATTTTTTATCAGAATTTTTTAAATGGTCGTTCTTTCAATTAATCTTTGCGTTTTACGAGTTTTTACAGCTATTTGAAAAAATCGTGAAAAATAAGAAAAATAATAATGGCGCTCACGACTTTCTGCTTTTAACTACCAATATTTTTATCGAATTTTTTTAAATGGTCGTTTCTTCAATTTATCTTTGCGTTTTACGAGTTTTTACAGCTATTTGAAAAAATCATGAACAATAAAAAAAATAATCATGGCGCTCACGACCTTCTGCTTTTAACTACCATTATTATTCATTGAATCCATTTAAATGGTCGTTCTTTCAATTTAAATTTGCGTTTTACGAGTTTTTACAGCTATTTGAAAATATCATGAACAATAAAAAAATAATAATGGCCTTCACGACCTTCGGCTTTTAACTACGAATATTTTTTATCGAATTTTTTTAAATGGTCGTTTTCTAAATTTATCTTTGCGTTTTACGAGTTTTTACAGCTATTTGAAAAAATCGTGAAAAATAAGAAATATAATAATGGCGCTCACGACCTTCTGCTTTTAACTACCCATATTTTTTATCGAATTTTTTGAAATGGCCGTTCCTTCAATTTATCTTCGCATTTTACGAGTTTTTACAGCTATTTGAAAAAATCATGAACAATAAAAAAATAATCATGGCGCTCACGACCTTCTGCTTTTAACTACCATTATTATTTATCGAATCCTTTTAAATGGTCGTTCTTTCAATTTAAATTTGCGTTTTACGCGTTTTTACAGCTATTTAAAAATATCATGAACAATAAAAAAATAATAATGGCGCTCACGACCTTCGGCTTTTAACTACGAATATTTTTTATCGAATTTTTTTAAATGGTCGTTTTCTAAATTTATCTTTGCGTTTTACGAGTTTTTACAGCTATTTGAAAAAATCGTGAAAAATAAAAAAAAATGAAATACTGCGCTTACGACCTTCTGCTTTTAACTACCAATATTTTTTATCGAATTTTTTTAAATGGTCGTTCTTTCAATTTATCTTTGCGTTTTACGAGTTTTTACAGCTATTTAAAAAAATCGTGAGAAATAAAAAAAATAAAAATGGCGCTGACGACCTTCTGCTTTTAACTACCAATATTGTTTATCGATTTTTTTTTAAATGGTCGTTCTTTCAATTTATCTCTGCGTTTCACGAGTTTTTACAGCTATTTGAAAAAATCATGAAAAATAAAAAAAAAAATGGAGCCTCCGACCTTCTGCTTTTAACTACCGATATTTTGTATCGAATTTTTTTTTTAATGGTCGTTCTTTCAATTTATCTTTGCGTTTTACGAGTTTTTACAGCTATTTAAAAAAATCGTGAGAAATAAAAAAATCAAAATGGCGCTTACGACCTTCTGCTTTTAACTACCAATATTTTTTATCGAATTTTTTTAAATGGTCGTTCTTTAAATTTATCTTCGCGTTTTACGAGTTTTTACAGCTATTTGAAAAAATCGTGAAAAATAAGAAAAATAATAATGGCGCTCACGACCTTCTACTTTTAACTACCAATATTTTTTATCGAATTTTTTTAAATGGTCGTTCCTTCAATTTATCTTTGCGTTTTACGAGTTTTTACAGCTATTTGAAAAAATCATGAACAATAAAAAAAATAATCATGGCGCTCACGACCTTCTGCTTTTAACTACCATTATTATTTATTGAATCCATTTAAATGGTCGTTCTTTCAATTTAAATTTGCGTTTTACGAGTTTTTACAGCTATTTGAAAATATCATGAACAATAAAAAAATAATAATGGCGCTCACGACCTTCGGCTTTTAACTACGAATATTTTTTATCGAATTTTTTTAAATGGTCGTTTTCTAAATTTATCTTTGCGTCTTACGAGTTTTTACAGCTATTTGAAAAAATCGTGAAAAATAAGAAATATAATAATGGCGCTCACGACCTTCTGCTTTTAACTACCCATATTTTTTATCGAATTTTTTGAAATGGCCGTTCCTTCAATTTATCTTCGCATTTTACGAGTTTTTACAGATATTTGAAAAAATCATGAACAATAAAAAAAATAATGGCGCTCACGACCTTCGGCTTTTAACTACGAATATTTTTTATCAACTTTTTAAATGGCGCTTTCTAAATTTATCTGCGTTTTACGAGTTTTTACAGCTATTTGAAAAAAAAAAAAAAAATCGTAAAAAGGTGAGAACAGTAATTAATGGCGCTCACACCTTCTGCTTTTAACTACCCATATTTTTTATCGAATTTTCTGAAATGGCCGTTCCTTCAATTTATCTTCGCATTTTACGAGTTTTTACAGCTATTTGAAAAAATCGTGAAAAATAAGAAAAATAATAATGGCGCTCACGACTTTCTGCTTTTAACTACCAATATTTTTATCGAATTTTTTTAAATGGTCGTTTCTTCAATTTATCTTTGCGTTTTACGAGTTTTTACAGCTATTTGAAAAAATCATGAACAATAAAAAAAATAATCATGGCGCTCACGACCTTCTGCTTTTAACTACCATTATTATTTATCGAATCCTTTTAAATGGTCGTTCTTTCAATTTAAATTTGCGTTTTACGAGTTTTTACAGCTATTTATAAATATCATGAACAATAAAAAAATAATAATGGCGCTCACGACCTTCGGCTTTTAACTACGAATGTTTTTATCGAATTTTTTAAATGGTCGTTTTTCTAAATTTATCTTTGTGTTTTACGAGTTTTTATATTATTTGAAAAATCGTGAAAATAAGAGAAATATACAGCTGCGCTCATGATCCTTCTGCTTTTAACTACCCATATTTTTTATCGAATTTTTTTAAATGGTCGTTTCTTCAATTTATCTTTGCGTTTTACGAGTTTTTACAGCTATTTGAAAAAATCGTGAAAAATAAGAAATATAATAATGGCGCTCACGACCTTCTGCTTTTAACTACCCATATTTTTTATCGAATTTTTTGAAATGGCCGTTCCTTCAATTTATCTTCGCATTTTACGAGTTTTTACAGCTATTTGAAAAAATCGTGAAAAATAAGAAAAATAGTAATGGCGCTCACGACTTTCTGCTTTTAACTACCAATATTTTTTATCGAATTTTTTTAAATGGTCGTTTCTTCAATTTATCTTTGCGTTTTACGAGTTTTTACAGCTATTTGAAAAAATCATGAACAATAAAAAAAATAATCATGGCGCTCACGACCTTCTGCTTTTAACTACCATTATTTTTTATCGAATCCTTTCAAATGGTCGTTCTTTCAATTTATCTTTGCGTTTTACGAGTTTTTACAGCTATTTGAAAAAATCGTGAAAAATAAGAAAAATAATAATGGCGCTCACGACCTTCTGCTTTTAACTACCAATATTTTTTATCGAATTTTTTTAAATGGTCGTTCTTTAAATTTATCTTCGCGTTTTACGAGTTTTTACAGCTATTTGAAAAAATCGTGAAAAATAAGAAAAATAATAATGGCGCTCACGACCTTCTGCTTTTAACTACCAATATTTTTTATCGAATTTTTTCAAATGGTCGTTCCGTCAATTTATCTTTGCGTTTTACGAGTTTTTACAGCTATTTGAAAAAATCATGAACAATAAAAAAAATAATCATGGCGCTCACGACCTTCTGCTTTTAACTACCATTATTATTCATTGAATCCATTTAAATGGTCGTTCTTTCAATTTAAATTTGCGTTTTACGAGTTTTTACAGCTATTTGAAAATATCATGAACAATAATAAAATAATAATGGCGCTCACGACCTTCGGCTTTTAACTACGAATATTTTTTATCGAATTTTTTTAAATGGTCGTTTTCTAAATTTATCTTTGCGTTTTACGAGTTTTTACAGCTATTTGAAAAAATCGTGAAAAATAAGAAATATAATAATGGCGCTCACGACCTTCTGCTTTTAACTACCAATATTTTTTATCGAATTTTTTTAAATGGCCGTTCCTTCAATTTATCTTCGCATTTTACGAGTTTTTACAGCTATTTGAAAAAATCATGAGTAAAAAAAATAATCATGGCGCTCACGACCTTCTGCTTTTAACTACCATTATTATTTATCGAATCCTTTTAAATGGTCGTTCTTTCAATTTAAATTTGCGTTTTACGAGTTTTTACAGCTATTTGAAAATATCATGAACAATAAAAAAATAATAATGGCGCTCACGACCTTCGGCTTTTAACTACGAATATTTTTTATCGAATTTTTTTAAATGGTCGTTTTCTAAATTTATCTTTGCGTTTTACGAGTTTTTACAGCTATTTGAAAAAATCGTGAAAAATAAGAAATATAATAATGGCGCTCACGACCTTCTGCTTTTAACTACCCATATTTTTTATCGAATTTTTTGAAATGGCCGTTCCTTCAATTTATCTTCGCATTTTACGAGTTTTTACAGATATTTGAAAAAATAATGAACAATAAAAAAAATAATCATGGCGCTCACGACCTTCTGCTTTTAACTACCATTATTTTTTATCGAATCCTTTTAAATGGTCGTTCTTTCAATTTATCTTTGCGTTTTACGAGTTTTTACAGCTATTTGAAAAAATCGTGAAAAATAAGAAAAATAATAATGGCGCTCACGACTTTCTGCTTTTAACTACCAATATTTTTTATCGAATTTTTTTAAATGGTCGTTTCTTCAATTTATCTTTGCGTTTTACGAGTTTTTACAGCTATTTGAAAAAATCATGAACAATAAAAAAAATAATCATGGCGCTCACGACCTTCTACTTTTAACTACCATTATTATTTATTGAATCCATTTAAATGGTCGTTCTTTCAATTTAAATTTGCGTTTTACGAGTTTTTACAGCTATTTGAAAATATCATGAACAATAAAAAAATAATAATGGCGCTCACGACCTTCGGCTTTTAACTACGAATATTTTTTATCGAATTTTTTTAAATGGTCGTTTTCTAAATTTATCTTTGCGTTTTACGAGGTTTTACAGCTATTTGAAAAAATCGTGAAAAATAAGAAATATAATAATGGCGCTCACGACCTTCTGCTTTTAACTACCCATATTTTTTATCGAATTTTTTGAAATGGCCGTTCCTTCAATTTATCTTCGCATTTTACGAGTTTTTACAGCTATTTGAAAAAATCATGAACAATAAAAAAAATAATCATGGCGCTCACGACCTTCTGCTTTTAACTACCATTATTATTCATTGAATCCATTTAAATGGTCGTTCTTTCAATTTAAATTTGCGTTTTACGAGTTTTTACAGCTATTTGAAAATATCATGAACAATAATAAAATAATAATGGCGCTCACGACCTTCGGCTTTTAACTACGAATATTTTTTATCGAATTTTTTTAAATGGTCGTTTTCTAAATTTATCTTTGCGTTTTACGAGTTTTTACAGCTATTTGAAAAAATCGTGAAAAATAAGAAATATAATAATGGCGCTCACGACCTTCTGCTTTTAACTACCAATATTTTTTATCGAATTTTTTTAAATGGCCGTTCCTTCAATTTATCTTCGCATTTTACGAGTTTTTACAGCTATTTGAAAAAATCATGAGTAAAAAAAATAATCATGGCGCTCACGACCTTCTGCTTTTAACTACCATTATTATTTATCGAATCCTTTTAAATGGTCGTTCTTTCAATTTAAATTTGCGTTTTACGAGTTTTTACAGCTATTTGAAAATATCATGAACAATAAAAAAATAATAATGGCGCTCACGACCTTCGGCTTTTAACTACGAATATTTTTTATCGAATTTTTTTAAATGGTCGTTTTCTAAATTTATCTTTGCGTTTTACGAGTTTTTACAGCTATTTGAAAAATCGTGAAAAATAAGAAAAATAATAATGGCGCTCACGACCTTCTGCTTTTAACTACCAATATTTTTTATCGAATTTTTTTAAATGGTCGTTCTTTAAATTTATCTTCGCGTTTTACGAGTTTTTACAGCTATTTGAAAAAATCGTGAAAAATAAGAAAAATAATAATGGCGCTCACGACCTTCTGCTTTTAACTACCAATATTTTTTATCGAATTTTTTTAAATGGTCGTTCCTTCAATTTATCTTTGCGTTTTACGAGTTTTTACAGCTATTTGAAAAAATCATGAACAATAAAAAAAATAATCATGGCGCTCACGACCTTCTGCTTTTAACTACCATTATTATTTATTGAATCCATTTAAATGGTCGTTCTTTCAATTTAAATTTGCGTTTTACGAGTTTTTACAGCTATTTGAAAATATCATGAACAATAAAAAAATAATAATGGCGCTCACGACCTTCGGCTTTTAACTACGAATATTTTTTATCGAATTTTTTTAAATGGTCGTTTTCTAAATTTATTTTTGCGTTTTACGAGTTTTTACAGCTATTTGAAAAAATCGTGGAAAATAAGATCAATAATAATGGCGCTCACGACCTTCTGCTTTTAACTACCAATATTTTTTATCGAATTTTTTTAAATGGTCGTTCCTTCAATTTATCTTTGCGTTTTACGAGTTTTTACAGCTATTTGAAAAAATCATGAACAATAAAAAAAATAATCATGGCGCTCACGACCTTCTGCTTTTAACTACCATTATTTTTTATCGAATCCTTTCAAATGGTCGTTCTTTCAATTTATCTTTGCGTTTTACGAGTTTTTACAGCTATTTGAAAAAATCATGAAAAAAAAAATTCAAACGGCGCTCACGACCTTCTGCTTTTAACTACCAATATTTTTATCGCATTTTTTTAAATGGTCGTTCTTTCAATTTATCTTTGCGTTTTCGAGTTTTTACAGCTATTTGAAAAAATCATGAACAATAAAAAAAATAATAATGGCGCTCACGACCTTCTGCTTTTATCTTAGTAGGGGAGACCGGGGCAAAATGATCCCCCTAAGGGAAAAATGACTATATAGTCTAAAGTATTTACTTAAGTAATTCAAACATAGAGGCCATGGATTGTACCATCCTTCGGCTACATTGTTGAATTTTCTCAGATTTTATGACTTGCTATGATTGCGACAAATTTCGGAAGATTGCACTAGTGCCAAAGGATCATTTTGCCCCATGGTGCGGGGCAAAATGATCCCTCAATTTCAATATAGAAAACTATGTACATCTGGGTTTAAAAATTTAATATTTAGTACTAAACTGTTTCTTCAAGCGAATTATTATTATTATGTTTTTTTTTTTTGCACAGTTATGTATTCTTACAGTCGGTTCTTAGTTAGTTTTACAGAAATTCTTTTCTAACGCAAAATTATCACCATGATAGTGCATGATAGTGGTGATCATTTTGCCCCAAGCGCATAACCTAAACTAAATGTAATTTTTCGCTGCAAAAAAGTCCCGAAGGAAAAAAGTTTGCACACTGAATTGACGCTATAGGTGTATCGTAATCTTTAGGTAATGTCGACATTTTGTTTATTAATTAGGTACAATGTTCACAGAGATCGACATATGGGAGTCGCCTTAGAAAGCGAAGTCTCTGAAGTAGTTTTTCATAAGCACAACACGTAATACTTAAGTTTGCGTCCTTCTGTTTTCATGCACTGTTTTCTACAACTACCATGCATATTATTCGGGGAACAATGAGTTGCTGAGCAACGCCAATCAGCTCAGAACTCAGAAAATTGTAATGCAAGAACGACGTATCCGCCAAACTTACGACCTTTTGCACTTACATTTTTCGATCTCGTAATTTCAATTGATCTATACGTTACGACCGTTCTCAGAGCGCATGGCGTGAAAAAATAAAATTATACGTCCTTTTGCCACCAAAATCGCGTTTTCGGCGCTTACGACCTTATGCCATTAGACACCCGAATAGTATATTATGTGGCATGCGCGGAAAGTAACTTTTTGTACGGCAAGGTTACGTTTTTCGTACGAGCCGTTGGATTGGTCTCACGAGCCGGAGGCAAGCCTAAGGCAAAGCCAGCGGAAACTTTCCAATGCCTGTGCGGTAGAAAAAAAATTATATTGACGATCAAAAGTGTGCAACTTCTCCAGTGAAAATTTATCTAGTTTCTCTCCAATCCAACGCAGAACTGGCCAAGACAAAATGAAAAGATCTGGAAATAGAACTGTGCAGGAAATAATTTATTCGATAATGGAATTATATTTCAACCAAATTGTTGTACAAAGATCTCTACGGAATTCTGGCTAGTTGTTTGTACGTGATAATGTTAGTCGAGAAACTAGGCGGGACAAGAATAACATTTTCTGGCCGGAATATTGTCTAAGGAGCCGTCCATCAACTACGTTACTTCGGGGGGGTGATCTGAAATAGTTTTCCTTCAGGTATGCGGCCTTGCGCCGATAATCTGGAATTAGTACATTTCGTAACACCTGCATGGGAAGTTCGACTTCGCGCGCTGTGGAGAGTGCGAGAGATAGCTGATTCCCTTACGGGCCGAGAGCAGTGCGGGAATCTACATTACCGCACTCCTACCAGTGTGGGAATATACATTACCGCACTGTCCTCGGCCCGTAGGAGATCAGCTGTCTTGCACTTCACAGTCCACGAAATCGGACTTCCGATTACAGGTTCTACAAAAAACAGGGTGTGTATCTTGTGCGGCTTGGCGATTCCTAACTCGTGTGAATGCCGACATTCCGACAGGCCGACAATGCGGCATTCCTCACACTCGTCCGGAATCGCTAACTTCCCGCAATTGATGCACAATATACTATTGAGTATCAAGGGCGGAAAGAATACGCTCGGGCGGCTACCTTCACACTGATCGTGAAATCGCCTTCTGCCCGTGGTGCACACGACACTTTCCGTCCCCTTCCCTTGGAACCACGCCTTTTCATACTTTCCGCTCGCTCGAAGCGGGCTGTAATGGTAATGTGCGCCCGCTCGCCAAGCGGTTACAATAACTCAGATTCCAGCCGCTTCGCATGTATGAAAAGACGCGTTTTCAAGGGGGGTAGGACGAAAAATTCATTTTCATACCATTTTATAATTTCAAATTAGTTGAAAATAAATTATTGTCAATTCTCAAGTGAAACATTCTGTTACGTTACCATGGGAGGAAGAGTAGCCAGAGCATTAAGCAGAATCTTAGGGGAGGGTCAAAATTACCTCAAAAGTACGTTACCCAGTTGGTGAACACGCCCTAACCGTCCAGTGAATCCAGATAAATATGGACAGAAAAGTAGTAACCTTTCTACCAGGGATCATTAACGACCTACAGAAAACACCTACGTCTATCGGTCGCTTCATCTTCGTCCTGGTTCATCTATACGGGTGGTGCAAACGTATCTGTGTAATACAACTTCTGTTCAGTCAGGAAAAAGAAGTGTGGATTCCATTGTCTGTCAATGTCAATGTCGTCTTCTACGTATAAAATGCCGCTTCGTATCGTGCTTCTGAGGTCCATCCCTTGTGAAATATCGTCATTGTATGCATCTATCGCTTTATCCCCTACACTGTCCGGGAGTTTTCCAGAAGGTATTATCGAATCGCTATCAGATTCATTACTCGGAGGTTTTTGAATGTGAAGTCAAATTTCCAAAAAACAAGATGGCTGCCCAAAAATGGCGGATAATTTTATTTAAACTTGAGTCAATCTTTATGGAATTTGGTACCAGGGGGTTTTTGAAGTCGCTGCACACGAATCTGAAGTCAAATTTTCAAAAAACAAGATGGCAGCCCAAAAATGGCGAATAATTTTATTTAAACTTGAATCAATCTCTATGGAATTAGGTACCAAGGGGTTTTGAATAGAAATAATTTATTATTACGTACATGTGTAGGATATAGTAGATTGGGAAAGTATGTAAATTTAAATACGAATTTAAATACAAATATTTATTTATTAAGAAATTACATTAAATATTACATTCATATAATAAAATGACGTAAAGGCACTTAAACTTAAAGGCTCCAATCGCTATCCGAATCGCTATCATTGTTGTCGCCAGAGTCGCTGCAGTCAGACATTTCAACTACTCTTGGTTTGTTTGCAGTTGGCGATTCCAACAAGGCCATGGCTTCACGCGATAATGATTTGCTTGACTTAGCTAGTAGTTTACGCAAAATTGAGATAACAGGGTCAGATGCAATCAAAAGCCGCACAAAAACATCCTCCATATTTTGTTTCCTACTAAATTTTCTAGCAAAGTCTAGTCTAAATGATTTTATATATTTATTGCAAGATTCCTGGGCTTCCTCAGACATCTGTCCTATCGGCAACATGGAAACCCCTATTATTTTTGCGCCGTGAATTAAAAGTTTGTGCACAGTAGTCGGCATGTAATACCAAAGATATAGTATCACGTATCTACGGGCTGTTTCTACAGCGTACTTTTCAAATTCATCAACATTTATTTCAAACCCGCACGATATTATTTGCAAGATCACGTGGAATCTCTTGATTAGATCCTCATCTATTCCCGTTAGAGATGCAGAAGCGAGGCACAGTATTACCGTCATTCGTGCTACCATATCCTTGTTTTGGTTGATCAATCAAAAGTCCCAATCGTTCACGGAAACCTTTTTGGATGGTCTTTTTACGACTTTCGATGCTTTTCTTATCGGCCTGCCATTTTTTAATTTCTAATCTGTATGAAATATGTATAAGGCACTCGAAAAAGCGAATCCACGCGTGCAGTGATGATATCCCATATTGCAAATGATCTTCATTTATTTTCCTCTTCAAAATGTTGTCGATGTCGTTGAATTCTTTGGATGTAGCACCGCAAAGATAACATCGTTGGCTTGATGCAGTAGATTTTAGTGAATTGCAGACTTTTCCATCAACGATTGGTAAGGCCAATTTGTAGGATACAGTGACTTCTTTTCCGTTCACAATCATATGAAAAGGTTGAAGCTGCTCTTCTTGTTCCTTGATGTTTTGAACTTCATTTCGGGTTCCTTCTGCAGTCTCTTTCAAAAACTCGATTTTTATTGGCCTACAGAATCGAGGGGAGTAGGGTCGCGGATTTTTCCACAGGGTTATTCCTTCGTTATCACCCCCGTCAACAAACACGAGCTGCAGTGGCACGAGGAAAGTGAATAAAATAGTTGCGTCTGTTTTATCTCCGTCGTCATCATCAAATTTTTGTTTGAATGTACTTCGCCCAGATGTTCCGTCGCATCCCCATTTGCAGACCAAATTCAATTTATAAATTTCGCTGGATGGGAGGAGCTGCAAAAGTTCACTTTGCACTGCTAATATGCAACTCGCTGTATGGTCTAACAGTGCTTGAAGTTTGACCGCAGCCTTACTCTCAGTAATCGTGATGTCATCTTTGGGTGGATAACATTTTTTCTTCGCCTCCAACACAGATTTGTACGATGGGTATATCTTCGAATTTAGTTCCAGTGCTCCAGACCGTATTCCCCGATATAGGGGAGACTGGGGAGGTTTGACCACCTTTTTCTAGCTTCGTCTCGTTCATCTCCATATCAAGAGACTCGGTAGAGTCTCGCGCCGAATACATTAAAAAAAAAGTTGTTTTAAACGCCGCGCGTAGACTCACCGAGTCTATTTACCCGAACGGGAGCTATTCGCAGTGGTGGGGGTAATCAGAATCTCAGTTTTCTTCCATTTCGCGATATCTATGGGTGTTATAAGAATTAATATTAGATTGGCTGCAGGAAAAGATTTCATTTAAGCCCTATTTCGGTCGAATCGATGCCCGAGAAGATGAGATATTATCATTTGAAAAATCTGGCAGGTCCGTTTCACTCAAGGAATTTCGTCTCCGCCATCTCCTCCCCAGCCACGTGGCTTTGCAAATCGCTATGAGTATGAAAAATTAGGGAAGAAGGGCGATCTCCGTTTTAGACTACGCAGGGAGCAGACGAGTATAGAGAGAGTTCACGTAGTCAGTCCCCAGGTGGCGCCGTTGTCGAGATTGAATTCGGAAGATTTTTTCGGCTGTTTCTTTTATTTTCCGATTGATGAGTCTGGCGCGAAGTATTTTCAGATGTAGAATTCAATATAATATGTATATTCTCGATACACCGTGAAGAAAACTCGAATAATTAATTAAATAATAATTAAATAACCTGGCTACCCGAACGGGAGCTGTTTCGCCTCTACGGCAATGGTATATATTATATCTGAATACACCACATCCGCGGCTAGATGGCACTTGTGTCATGTAAACGAGCCGCCATTTTTAATTGTAATAGATCGAGAGAACCGATCAGTAACGAAACATTTCGGTCTGCTCATTATTGTGATACTACGTGTGATAAGTAAAATCAAGATGTGAGTCAGTTTAATTGGAGAAAAAAGTTTGGGGAGTGGTACTTGGCGGGCCGTCATAGCAATGTATAAAAATGGCACATGGGGACCTGAATGAATACTCCTGCATTTACCCTGCACTACCCACACCTGGCCCGCCAAGTAACACTAGTAGATTGTGACAGCCATGGAGAGTCATAACAAACGGGTGTCAGGTTACACCTCGCCGCCGACCTTGCCCCCCTCCCACGTCCCCCGCGCTGCGATGCTGCGGCCGGCTGTGACCGGGGTGAATGACCTGCTGACTCGGCTGAAAATGTTTTATCTTAAAAATTCCAAGATGGCGGCTTGTCTCTAGATCTCTCGCTGGTCGTCCTTCAAAACCTGAAAATCTCAACTACTACTACTCGACTTTAAAAATCGGGTTTCAAAATAATTACGGGTTATATTCTTATATTCCTTTTTATTCTCGTATCTAGTGCATACAGGCGTTTCTTATGATATATTGTGATTTTATGTGGTGGTTTTCTTATAATTTTCCTGTACATAAACAATCTATTTCGTATTCGTCTTCACAGGGAGTCAGTGGGGATTCTCACGAACTACAGAACGTGTGAAATCTGTTTTTTCAGGTAGAGGCTGGCGTACATAGGTTCTTATAACTATCCTGTTTCTTAGAGCTAGAGTGGTTGGTGAGATGTGGTGTCGAGTATAACCCTATATTTATTCTATTTTTCAACTGGAGGATGAAGGTTATCTCGAGTAGGAGGTGAAATTAAGAAACTGCGACAGGGGTGCTGGCTGAACGAGAACAAAAACGTGGCAAAATTGACAGCTTATCAAAACATGTTTATATTGTACTATCTGAAACAGGGATTTACACTAATTACACACCGTGCGAAATCTGTTTTTTCAACCGAGGACTTATTACTTCTCCTGAGACGACATCTTCTAGCAAAGTTAAGGGGTTGGTGGAGGCTTCTAGAGCAAGTGAGGTGGGGTCGACTGGGGGGTGACAGAACCAAAAGTCTTCATACGGCTAGATTCTATCCAGAATAATCAACCTGAAGACTTCTTCGGATGGAGACGTCGATCCCACGTCGACGATACGGAGGTGTCTGAACAGGTAAAGCGCAACGTTCAAGTATCCAGAGTCACCGTGTCCGTCCTTTTCCAACCGCTTCCTAAACAACAGTGGTTTTATACTCAGGAAATGTATCACCTCATAACAGAGGGCCGACTCTACCGAACTCACCGTATATACACGACTCCGTAACCGAGGGGCTACCGCTCTTCCTACCTCGTCCGCGACGTTGGTACCCGCTGAAACCTTCTTGAAATGGAGACGTCGATCCCTCGTCGACGACAACAACCGTCTTATAGAGCGCTATGCTCTTGGAGTTGTGTGATGTGGGGGAGCGCAACGTTTAACTATCCAGAGTCGTCGTGTCCGCCTTTTGCCGCCGCTACCTAAACAGGGTGTGGTTTTACTCAAGAAATGTACCACCTCATAACAGACGGTTGACTCACCAGATGGTTGTCATCAGACCCGATATTCTTCATCAACGACTTCACGAGCAACGCAGCCTCCGGAATCAGATTGAAGCACGTCTCGCACGGGTGTGGAATCCATCTGGAGCCTTCCAATTCCCACCCAAGGGCAACACTCCGGTGTACAACCCACCATTTGAACGCCGCCTTGTAAAGATCCGCGTCACTCATTGAAGGTGCGTAGACCTGTTCAACGATCATCCGCCGTGCCGTCTCTCCAACCAAACTCGTCCATACAGGCGGTTCTACAATAACGAGGATAATAACGAGGATTTCATAATAAAATTACGATCCAGAGATAATGCATGAATATTCCTCTATTCAATAAAGTAGTTATTCTCACTTCTACCCACCTATTTCATGGTGATCCAAGCCACCAGATCCACAGAATAAGCCAAACATATTAGAAAAGGCACCGGATTTTGATGTAGCCAGTAGCTCTGATGGTTGATCTTTCACGCTTGAAGTTGTCAGACTGAATATGGATCGGCGGTGTCGGTCCGACTCATCGACACATCCCCACCATCGGGATCTCACGATTTTGTGTAAAAGTTGACGCTATGGTCACGAAGAACGGGTGAATTACCAGAGTGATGACGCAGCCTTGTACGATACGTGACAGATGGGTGACTCACGGTTTTTGTCTCCTCCCGCGAGCACACCTGCAGCTGTATCTGGTTACAGAACTGCTGCCCGACATCTAGAGAGATAGAAGTAGAATACATATCAGAGATCCAGAATAATCCGGCGATACGGCTGAGGATGACTTATCTTAAAAAATACCAAGATGGCGGTTACGCTGCGGATTCTCTCCCTCTCTCTCTCTCTCCCTACTCTCCGGACAGAAGTTTGGAAGGTTAGATGTAGGGTGAAGAATCGGGTCTCCAAATACTTGTGCGGTATATTTTAATATTTATTATTCTCATATCTAGCGAATACACTACTGACCCGTCCACGTTCTTCAACACATTACCGGTCGCAAGCTAACCGCGAGCCGCAGCATATATCGCCGTTTTGAATTATTGACTCGACACCTGTAAAACTTAGCGGCGCCGCGCCGTCTTTCCCACCAAACTCGTCCATACAGAAGGTTCTGCAACAGCCCGGATTTATGATAAAATTACGATTCATAGATAATTCAATCAATATTCCTCTATAAGAGATCTGAAGGGATCATTCTCACTTGTACACACCCATTTCGTGGTGATCCAGGCCACCTGATCCACAGAATAATCCAATCACTGTGTTTTCTTTTAGAAGAAGATTTGTACAACGATTCTTATAAAGAGGTAAAACCTTTTGATTTCACCGAAAGCTGATCACGGCTGTGGGATATCAACCCGGTAATCTGTATCTCCGTTATTAATAATGAACAAACTATCCGGTGTGGCGGTTGATAAAAACTGAAGATCCGTCTTCAGCGACGCCTTGCGTGATCCCCACCAGCTCCCCACCCCTTCTACGACCAGCAGTCAGTGGCTGTGTAGACGTGTAACAATATGCTGATTCGGCATACGTCCTCCTACTCTTATACTTACCGAGAGAGGTGATCAATTTGGTCAACCACAAATTCGCTCCTTGAATTTCGATTCTAGATTGCAAGTCTGGATTGTAAGACGAGTTCTATTACTTTCGATGCGAGGT
The DNA here is from genome assembly GCA_018257835.1 of Euura lappo. Classification (NCBI taxonomy): domain Eukaryota; kingdom Metazoa; phylum Arthropoda; class Insecta; order Hymenoptera; family Tenthredinidae; genus Euura; species Euura lappo. The sequence continues at coordinate 20,557 of JAEUYN010001268.1, forward strand.
ATAGAATTCAGCTAGGTGATCAATTTGGTCAACCACAAATTCGCTCCTTTGATGTTTCAACGTCACAGAAAAATGAGAGACTAAACTGCTCCTTCAGCCACGATAGATGAGCTCTATGTGGCGGTTGGAGAGTCACATCGCAGTACACGCGATCGTCATCACCTCATACTCATTGTGAAGGGGATTCGGCGAATAAATAGCTTCGGGAAGAGTCGGTTCTTCTTTTTCGTTTGATTTGGTGTTTTTGATTACCGGAATATTAACTTGATGACATAAACAGATTCTCGGACGCTCAAAATAAGAACTACTAAACTTTTATTCGGATAATAGTAATAGTATTTTGGTGTTAAAATACACGTCTACTCTTCGATCTCGGGTCTTCCTCCGGCGTTCAACCCAGTCAGGAACCGTTCGTACGCCTCCGCTGCGTAGTGATATTTAGCTTGGAGACATCCCTGGCATCCCCTCGTCTCCCATATGCCACTAGGAAGTCCTCTATCACAGAAAAGGCATATGGGCGTTCGCCTCCGTACGGGGTCGTCCTTGAACGCCTTCAACTATGCTGTAACAAAAATTTTCGGTTAAATTTTCTCTAGGAGTCTCTTTAGGGCTAGAACTCTGGATGAATGTTTGCTCACGGGCTATTGTAGCACTCCAAACAGGCCGCTTGGAGGGTTCCCCCGTCGTTCACCTCCACGAACCGAGCTATCCCACAGCGTGCTGCACACCACGCTCGCTCGTACCACCCTCCGAAGCTGGTCTCCTCCATTTCGGCTGCCTCCTGCCAGTTGAACGTTTCCAGGAAGACCCGGACAGTGATTTCGCTCGGTTTATCTGGGGTGGACATGATGTTTGTGTTACCCGGAATCATCAACGGTGTCGAGAAACCCGGAAACAGACGGAGATTGACGACTGTTTTCTCCCAATTTTCTTTCACAGACCACTCTGTGCACGAGGGATATAACAACTATATATCTACAGGACGGAGACTATTATATCGGGTGGAAGTAGGAGCTCCTCCATCGTCAGCAGATACACTCTCCACGGAGTGTGCGGTTGCAGTTACATGTGTACTGGCGTACCACACACTCATTGTGAGCGGGACATTGGCGAGGACTTTTCTTCGAAGAGTCCTTCTCAAATGCCGTGTTATAATAAACAGATGAATTCTGTATGCTTCATGGCGGGCGATATCCCCACCGTTGTCACTCGGTCACATAGTCAGCGGTTGTGTAGAGGTGTAACAATATGCTGGTTCGGCATACGTCCTCCCCCCTCTTATACTTACTGAGAGAAGTGATCAACCTCGTCAACCACAAATTCGCTCTGTGAATTTCGACTTTATATTACAATTCTGGATTCTAAGACGAGCTCTATTACTTTCGATGGGAGGTATAGAATTCAGGTAGTGATGAGAACCCACGTTTGAAACTCACCTCCTCCGTACCGACCTGACTTGACTTGACTTGACTCGACTCGACTCGACCTGACTTGACTTGACTTGACTTGACTTGTCTTGACTTGACTCGACTTGGCTTGACTCGACTTGACTTGACTCGACTTGGCTTGACTCGACTTGACTTGACCTGACTTGACTTGACTCGACTTGATTCGACGGGTCGCGCCTTGGCTCCAATGAGTTTATGAACTCGACCAGACTTGACTTGACTTGACTTGACTCGACTTGATTCGACGGGTCGCGTCGTGGCCGTTCATAAACTCATTGAAGCCAAGGCTTGACTTGACTTGACTTGTCTTGACCTGACTTGACGTGACTCGACTTGATTCGACGGGTCGCGCGTGATCCTTTCAAAATCCATAGCCAGAGAGATACTCGTGTTCGAAACTCTTGAGTAGCAGCGGGGCGCGCCGGGGGCGTTTATAAACTCATTGGAGCCCAGGCGCGCCCCGCTGCTACTCAAGAGTTTCGAACACGAGTATCTCTCTGGCTATGGATTTTGAAAA
>JAEUYN010001269.1:0-51060 GCA_018257835.1 Euura lappo
GAAAATACTCTTTTTTTATTTTTAATCGATTTTCTTTTTACGAAGCTTTTTTCACCCCCCTCCCGCCCCTCTTGGTTTGGTTGTAATGAAATTTCAATAAATCCGGCGAGGGTGCATCCGAAGCTTTGAAATTATCTTTGAAATTGAACGATTTTGTTCATAACTTTATTGTATGACTCTCATTGTCAGAGAATATACAGAGTGTTGAAAAGAATTTTCTCTTTTTTCTTTTTCTTCTTCTTCTCCATCTACTTTTCATTCTATTAGAGTTATCACAGCGAACATACTTTTTTTTTTTCTAGTTTCCAATTTTTACACGTCTTGTCGTATTATATTTTTAATAAAGGTATTCCCGAGTTCTTTATTCAATTTTTAATTTTGAATTAATTAATAAATATTTTCATATATCTACAGGAACTAGAAGAAAGAAGAAATGAGACAAAAAAAAAAAAAAAATTAAGAGAGAAAAGTTGTATGCTACGAGGAAATTCATTCAGAGAATATCTTATATCGATAAGAACTGATAACAATATCACAAGATTTTTCTATAATTCACGTATGAATTAAAAAAAAAAAAAAAAACTCCAATTCGTAGTATTTTGAAAAAAAAAAGTCCAATTTCATTTATAATTCGCCGATAAAAATGATTACAAAACCACAAAATTCGTTAAGAAAAAAAGAAACGAATCTTTTTCTCATAACGTTAGACTCGAGTTTCAGTCACTCGAAACTTTTATCAAACTATCAATTCGGATGAAAATTTAATCTCAGAGAAAGCCTGTTTTTATCTCTCGTGTTAAAACTTGTTGGCTGAACGGTTATCGCAAAAAAAAAACTTTTTCCCTGTTTTTTTTTCTTCCTTTATCCTTTCCTCAAGAAACGCCGATAGAAAAAGAGAAGATTCAGAATGAAAAACTATGTAAGTTAGAAAAAAATGTATATTAGAGAACCTGATGTTGATAGTCTTCATATTGTCATTTTTTATACTGTACACGATCCATTTTTCTTTTTACAACTTTTCTCTCGGACACAGTTCGTATTTTCTTTTGAAGCGATAAGAACGTGTACAAGGTTGTATAATTAAGAGAATACAAGAATTAAGAGGAGGAGGGGAGGGGGGTCTTCTTATTCTCTAGCAATTAGTGTATTTATACCAATTAAAAGAAACAGGTTTACAGTCAATTATTGAAGATTCTAGATTGGCAGGTAATATATTATCACCGAGATTAATTTTTATTTCCTTCCGCAGGGAATTTTCTCACATAGTGTTCTCTGAACCAACGAAAGAATACAGATTGCGAATCTCCTCACGATTTTCATACTTTTCTTTTTTTTTTCTTCTTTTTTTATCTATAAGTCTGCTACGTCAAGTGATCAATATTCTACAGGAAACTTGGTTCGCCGATTAAATTCGACGTAACTACATAATAGAAAATTGAGTGCTCGAAAAATTGTACTCGATTGTTTTGTACCAATTTTGAAATTCATTTTTCATTTAAAAAAAATTTTTTTTTTGTTTCTTAGTCGAGACAAAAGCGAGACAAAGTTTTTGTTTTTAAGTTACTTGAAAAACACATTATGATGAAAAATGGATCAACCGATCTAGTGAATTGAATAAATATGATATCAATATGAACAAAACTAGACTTAAAACAGGAAACTTAAGTTCAATCGAAAAACACTCGAGACTCGGCTATTTGACTGATCTGGGACGGGGCCTCCTCCGCTATTTGACCCCCCGACTCGTCACTACCTGCGCAGAACTCCAATGCCGCACTCGAGACCTGCGCGCGCATATACTCACGAAATACGATACAGCGAAATAAATAGTCTGGACATTTCAGCCGATATCTCAGTTCCTGTGATTCTCAGGTAAAAATTGATTCATAACATTTTTGGAGCTCTTTGAATTCCCTACAAAAAAGGTCCTAACAATCTTCCGCGTCAGATTCAACGTTCGAGAGATACAGGCACATATGTCTCAATGGTTGTCAAACAGATCTTCCAAGAGGCTTCCATCCAATCTTCACCTTTTAACTGCGATATCTCAGTTCCTGTTATTCCCAGGTAAAAATTGATCCATAACATTTTTGGAGCTCTTTGAATTCCCTACAAAAAAGGTCCTAACAATCTTTCGCGTCAGATTCAACGTTCGAGAGATACAGGCACATATGTCTCAATGGTTGTCAAACAGATCTTCCAAGAGGCTTCCATCCAATCTTCACCTTTTAACTGCGATATCTCAGTTCCTGTTATTCCCAGGTAAAAATTGATCCATAACATTTTTGGAGTTCTTTGAATTCCCTACAAAAAAGGTCCTGACAATCTTTCGCGTCAGATTCAACGTTCGAGAGATACAGGCACATATGTCTCAATAATTGTCAAACAGATCTTCCAAGAGGCTTCGATCCAATCTTCACATTTTAACTGCGATATCTCAGTTCCTGTCATTCCTAGGTAAAAATTGACCGGAATCATTTGCGAAGCTCTTCAAATTCTCTACAAAACAGGTCATAACGATCTTTCACGTAAGATGCACCGTTCAAAGGATACAAGCACATATGTTTCTAAGAATGTAGTCTCAATGGATGTCTGTTATAATTCTAATATTCCCACGCGAAGTACTTATCATCGTTGCACGAGTAATGAGTATACTCGGTATAATGACGACATTGACGGTGTGTCAGGTGCTACCTTGTGACGATAGTATTATTATCACAAAATCACTTCGTATAAGTGAGGATATATTGAGTAAGTATAATTGACATCATCCACGCTAATAGCACTTTCGTGTATCCGTCCGTTCGAAGATACACGTATGATTTAGTCCCAGCGTGTATAATTTATTTCCCCTCACTGACGAGAGAGAGGCCTTCTTGTGATAAGAGTGACTCGTATTTTCAAGTCCAACCAAGCAAAAAAAAAAATAATAAAATAAAATAACGACACCGGTTTTGGCACGTTTAAAAATATCTTCAAACAGTTAAGAGACACTAAGACCGCGAGTGTTGAAAATATCGGAGAGAAATGAAGGATAAAGAGAAAATAAGAAAAATTGGAATAATTCCTAGAGTTCCGGTTCTGGTCTGCACATGTAGAAGAGTCACCCTGGTGCACACCGAGGAAACTTTAAATGGCGCAGTGCTAGAAAGCTCAAAGCAAGTGGCATCCAAGAGAGATGAGAGTCGAGAGAGTGGGAGTGGAAGTGGGAGGATGAGTGTTCCAACGTTCTCAACATCATACAAGATATGATATATATGAAACGTCGTCTCTCGGATGCTGGGGGATAGAGAAAAGGTACGCTTCGCGAGATGACAATTTCTTATGCTTCACCTGGACTTCCTCATGAAATTATTCAAGAGGCTTGTACCTAGACGTCGCGTACTTCGGAGTCTTCGTGGGGATATAAATCAATAGACATTCTTAAGAATTGAATGAAATGTGATAAAAAAAAAAAAAAAAGAAATTGAAAATAAAAAATATATAAATAAAATATGACTCGAAGATCAGACGAGGAAATCGCACTTCGAATGTACCGTATATATGAATAATTCATCAATTTTGATAGAAAAAAAAAATATGCGTAGTTTATTCTATTCCACAAATATCAATAAAAAAAAGCTTCAATATTTGGAAATACAATTTTTGAATAATTTATCGATGCTAAAAGTGTGACAATCGTTATTCAATGACTGTCATTCGCTATGAAAAAAACAAAACGATCTAGTTAACTGTTAAAAAAATTGAACAAAAAAACACAGTATAATTTTTGCTACATGCGCCTTAAAATTTTCGCGAAAAAACTATTTTAAAAAATGACAAAAGTGATTCTTCAGACTTAATTCACACGATTTTAGGAACAATTTTATCAAAATGTACGGATAACTTTGTTGATAAAATTATTCTTACTTGAATAACGTATGGAAGCATAAAAAATGTGATTTTATTTTCGAAAATGACGAATATCCCGCATAAAATTTTTATCAAATCTGTGGATTTTGAAAATGTCTCTTCACCGAACAGTTTGGGGCCAGAAAATCCGTCGATCACAGACAAAAAAAAAATGTGTTTCCAAAATTGTGTGAAAACCATTCTGAAGTATGAAAAAACTATTTTTTGCAGTTTTTACGTTTTCGCAAATTCAAGGGTTTCTGCTTCCTCATAATTTCTCTTCACTCGCAGCTTTTCGAAGGACAATTATTCTTTCATAAATGGTATTGGATGACAAGAAAACAAAAAAACAGTGTTTGAAAGAACCCAGAAACCTTTCAGAGGTCCAGAATATTATTCTCTCGATACGAAATATGGAATATATAATGACATTAATAATACAAGAATGAAGAAAAAAGAAAATGAATAAGATGCTGTCATTTCACATTTCGGTTAGAATAAAGAATTCACTGGGATGATACCTATAGGATGATCACTTAAGGTAAAAGCTCCGGGGAATTTTCCTCCAGGTAACGTTATTTTTTTTTTCCTCATCTTTGTCCCTCGTTTTTTTTTTCCTTTCTTTCTTAGCTCAGACATGATCTCAGGGGACAGAGAATTGAATCGTAGATTTGGTATTCTTGCGAAGAAAGTTTGTACAAAGAGAAAATAAAATCTTGTATAATTTTTGTAGATTTTTTTTTCCCCATTTTTTGGTTCTTACCTCGGCCGGCGGTTTTCCAGCAACGCTGACACATTCGATAGTCAGTTCACGGTCCTCGGTCGTAACGAGGAAATCACCCTGTGTTATTTTCGGTTTTTGGGGTGGAACCAGAACACTCAATAACGCGAACTTTGATCTCAGTCCGGGCTGACCGTCGTTCGTTGGGGATACTTGACACTGGTATTTACCATCGTCTTCCAACTCGACGGGATTTATGTGCAGAGAAAAGTCACCTGTAATCAAATAAATTCGTTGAACATTGAACAACAAGGATCATTTGAAATGGAATACAAATTTAATTTATCAACGTTTAAAAAGTTGTCGAAGTTTTATCCTCATGAATTTTTGTTCATTGATAATGAAAAACGAATTCTAGCTTTGAACAGTCTGGACGAAGTATAACCAATCGTTGATTTTTCAAAAATAAACTGTCAACATGTTTGAAAAAAAAAAAAAAAATCGGACAACTACCGACCATTAAAATAGGCGAAAATTCACTTCAACGATCAAAATTTTCAATAGTTTTTCATAAAATTGATCAGTGATACTTTCGTCATGAAAAACTTATAGTTCGGTACCGTAAGTTCCCCGAAAAAGTCACCGAGAAGCAATGATTCGTGGATGGTCAATTTGGCCCAATGTGAAAATGAAGAGTTAACGACCTGTCTTTTTTTCTTTTTCTTATTCAAAGAACTCGAAACAGCATTCGGAAAAAAATCTACCAGGGGTCTGTATTGAAAACTTATGGTGAAAGGATCACTCCTGACGACAAAAGCAAAAGCTGTCAATCGCAGCGTCTCGTATTGAAGAAAGAAAAGGAAATGGAAGGCCAGCTTTTCTCGCTGTTTCGTCAATGGTTTATGGTGGAGTTTGTGAAATATATATATGCATATACATATACATTGAGGAAAAAAGGTAGAAAGGAAACGTCCGCAGTTTTGTGTGTTGCCCACTCTTCTCTCGCTCCAGATAGCAGTTTTTATTATTTTTTTTTTTTTCGAAAGGGCTTATATCGTAGGCCGCTCGTCGCACAGATCGTCGGGGGTTTTATACAGTTCCCTCGTTTCGAAGAGCTGTAAAATGAGGTAAATCCTACAATAAATATAGTACCATCGAAATAGTCGAGGCGACGTTTCTGTGAACCCTCTGCTATGCGATATTCAGGGCATTCACCACTACCGCGTATATTTTCATTCTACCCATACTACTGCAGTAAAAGTAGACAGAAAAGAGAGAAACTCGAACCGGCTTCCGATCGAACGACGATCAAATAATCAGAGAATTAATCGTTTTTACCCTAGTATGTAGCCAGTTGGCGGAATGTGGATATGCGCGTACCGGGTGACCCTGTTCCACCAGATTTTATCACCGCAGCCTCTCTTTTTACCTGCAGTCGCAGTTTGCAGTACGGATAAACTTGCGGCATTGGTACAACGAAACGAACCGCGTTATAATTTCGAATGCGGAATACGAAAGTCGCCGTGAAAGTTTCATTTTGCGCGGTTTTACAGTCATACACGGCACACACACCCTCATTCACGTCCTTCTCTGGACCCAGAAACTAGATACGTGAGAGAAAACTTTAGGAGAGAAATAAACGAAAAAGGTGTGTGCGCCGCTATCGGCGAATTTAGCCACGGCAGAACCTTTGATTTCGAACTAAAACCCGACCCCCACTCCTGCAACGAGACCCAGGCGCCCGGTGCGCGCGCATCAGGCACACTGGAGAGTCGAGCTATGCCCGTGGTGGGGATAGAGAGAGAGTCGAGTGAGACGGGTTCCACTGTATTTGCTCTACTATTATAAGGATTTCAGCTAAGGTTATCTATATTGTCTTGTGAATCAGGGACAATGGCTTGAAATCAAACGTACCTGAAGGGTTTTATTCCATACATTGATCGAATCGATCATGACTAGTTTGAGACGCAGTTTCTGTTCCTCTAGGGAACCCGTGTCCCTGTTTCTGATCCCTTCGATGCCGCAGTTTTTGACACTCGGTTTGCCACAGCTAGTTTAGTGTTTTGGAGTGGGTTAATTGCTATATTTATCAGACGAGGATTTATGATTCCTACAAACGCATCAAATATTTGTGTTGAATGAGTCGAAAGTATCGATTTCAAAGAAATATACGTCTTCACAAACGAAAGAAACACCATTGAGGTTACGCAACTCGGGGATCCAGGGGTCAGAAGCTACGACATAGCTGAAATAAACGAGATACCGAAAGGACCCGGTACTTGACCCCCTTCCGGCTGCGTGACACACTTTGCAGTCACTTTTATTCATCAACGATGCCTTTTTACTCAACATTTTGGACCATGGAGTAACACCGAATGGTCATGTTCTTCATCCTCCGAAGTTGACACGGAATTAGGTAAAAAGAGACGAAAGGGTCTCAGAAACCGGGCCGCGTTCGCCTCGTTTGATCTTCCCCATCTCAAGTTCCTAATCAAGTTCCTATCTTCTATTTACTGACCCCATGACTTTTCTCTTATCTAGGCATTTCCTCCATGCCTTTACGTTTCTGCTGTTATCCACTTGTTTTGTGATTGTATCCATGTGACTCTGATTGGTGTCTTTTTCTACAATGTTTTCTCCCATTCCGTCTGTTTCGAGAATATTTTTCCTCTCTATTTAAGAAATTTGCGGTAAAAAATGTTACCCACAATAATTTCGACGTTTCGTCACGTGTGGCGCTACTCGTCTTCTCGCACTTGTCTAATTACCGTAGCCTGAATCATTGGCTTGAATTAAAACAAAAAAAAAAAAAAAAAAAAACTTTTCTGTTACATTTGATAAGCAACTGTGCTGATGATTCGTAAAAAATGTAACGCAACGTCAGTTACAGACGACAAAATATGAAAGAGAATATTTTCATCGATTTACGATCGTCGAAATAAAGTCGTTTGCTCTGTCTTTGTTATCGAACATGAATATTTTATTACTGTATTCCCGGATTATTCACCTATCGATTCGTCGATTTCCGTTCCTCTGATTGATGTTCTTCAACCGCGTCAAATTTCCTATACGTTTACCGAAACTGCAGGGTCTACGTCCGATCGTCGTGGGGGAAACGGTGAAATGGTTTGATACCTGAAAATCACCTCCATGATTCAAAGGTAACGACAAAATTGGTGTAACAACGGTTCGTCCGTCAGGGTTTATCGCTTGATCAGAAATAACGTCGAGCTCAGGGTCCGCGCGGTATACGAAGAGAAGGAGAGAGACAAGGGGGGTAGAAAAGTTGATCGTAGAGATTGTCGTAAAACTGATTGTGAGTGAAAATGTCGCGGGGCAAAGTGAGCGAGAAACGTCGACGCGAGAATATAAGGAACGATTTTAAGACACGAGGGAGAAAATTCGCTCTTTGCTTCACTGTCATGTCATGTCATGTGAAACGTGATGCGATGCGATATGGAGTCGTGAAAAAAAACTCACTTTGCTCTCATCCTCATTTCCGCCGAACGAAACGATCCAACAGTTTAGATTATAGATCCAAGCGACCCATAAATATTTCTATCTAGACGGATAGCGGAGGACCTGTATAACGTTTATTCTATATTATATACTCATGCATGCACTTTATTCTCATACCATAACCGAGGCCAACCTCGGAACCACGTAAGCAGCACCCTATTGAATATTTCATACTCAAACTATATTACCGAGGATCGGATTATATGGAGAAATTTCATACCGTCAATGCAGCCATTAAGGGGATGTGCTTGAAAATGTCGTAACTGTGACTGTGATTGTGATTTTTTTGTCATTTTGGTACAATTTCTTCAATTTCTTTGAATTGTATTGATAGTCAAAATTTAGTTTTCGGAACCCCTCGAAGAGCACATTAATTTATGTTACTGTCCTTCACTTTTTTTTTCTTTTCTTTCCCTACATGAATTTTGAAAAACTTCTCGGTATTAATTCTGTTCTCTTTTTTCCTTCTTGATCTAGTTTCCTTAGCTAATATTTTGAAAATACTGTGAGATTGAATTTTCCACGATATTATGATCAAGTACGAGTTCAAGAAAAATCATATCTTGACAAAATCTCGACAGAGAATCCAAATATCGTCTTTTCGATCGAAGAGCAAGATCAGCATCAGCATCGTCAAAATTTGATTACCAGAGATAAATCTCTACCTAAAACTTTCATACAAATTTTCTCAACTTCTCACATATCTCTGTACGAAGTTTTCAGTTATCATCTTGCCGGTGTTGTTTCATTCTATTTCGAATCTAACAAAACCATTATATCATCCATCTGGAAATAACTCGATGGATTGAAGCAATATTAATTAATTCTTCATCATGAATCTGCGGCATCGTAAGTTAACAAAGCATGAAGCTCCCTTCGTCCAGTGTTACTATATTACTGGGTTAATAGAGAAGTAGGTATATATGGAGTGTGGCGCAACCATCACAGAACACGGTACATTCGGCTGTATAACCTAAGGGAGGAGGGAGAGTTGTATTGATTTATGGATGAAACCATTAAGCATTGAAGCGTGCGCCAAATGTTTCAGAACTAATTTAAACTTGGGTGCAGCGCGCAATTCCGTCGGGACGTGGACGACGACTTAAAGTAGCCAAGGTATAATGGTTACTGCGGTGCCCCTTCGGGATGACCCAGACGTACACGAACACACACACGAAGTAGTTACAAATGCCCTACATCAAAGGACCTCGCATCCCATCAGACTGGACGCACCCTCACATAGCATCTTCCTCTCGCTTTTCCCAAAGTCCTTCGAACGAAACGCTGCGATACCCCGAGGTAGGAGAGGTCGAGTGAAGCTTATTTCGTAGGACATTGCTATTTTTTTTTTTTTTTTTTTTTTTTTTTTCTTCTACTAGGTACACAAAAGTATTCATCTAGAGTTTGCAGTGCGTCTGTTGAAACTTCTGAATAGTCTCGACGTTCAGTCTTTCTAACATCGATTAACAAGGCTTTGAACTTCTTGTTATTCGTATCGTTTCCAACTATTTTGAATTTTGCAAATCTGACCTGAGATTCTTGACCAACGGTTAAAAAAAAAAAAAACCTTCGAGTACCAATTCTCATAAGAGTTCGAATGTTTTTAGTGTTATTTTTTTTTTTTTCAGCAAATTCGATCCGCAATTTTGAATGTTGCAAATCTGACTAAAAATTTGTGATCTAGGACGGAGCCTCCTCCGCTATTTGACGCCCTGATTCGCCACTACCTGCGCAGAACTCTAGTGCGCGCACGAGACCTGCGCGCGCATATACTTACGAAATTCTATACAGCGAAACAAATAGTCTGGACATTTCAGCCGATATCTCAGTTCCTGTTATTCCCAGGTAAAAATTGATCCATAACATTTTTGGAGCTCTTTGAATTCCCTACAAAAGAGGTCCTAACAATCTTTCGCGTCAGATTCAACGTTCGAGAGATACAGGCACATATGTCTCAATGGTTGTCAAACAGATCTTCCAAGAGGCTTCGATCCAGTCTTCACATTTTAACTGCGATATCTCAGTTCCTGTTATTCCCAGGTAAAAATTGATCCATAACATTTTTGGAGCTCTTTGAATTCCCTACAAAAAATGTCCTAACAATCTTTCGCGTCAGATTCAACGTTCGAGAGATACAGGCACATATGTCTCAATGGTTGTCAAACAGATCTTCCAAGAGGCTTCGATCCAGTCTTCACATTTTAACTGCGATATCTCAGTTCCTGTTATTCCCAGGTAAAAATTGATCCATAACATTTTTGGAGCTCTTTGAATTCCCTACAAAAGAGGTCCTAACAATCTTTCGCGTCAGATTCAACGTTCGAGAGATACAGGCACATATGTCTCAATGGTTGTCAAACAGATCTTCCAAGAGGCTTCGATCCAGTCTTCACATTTTAACTGCGATATCTCAGTTCCTGTTATTCCCAGGTAAAAATTGATCCATAACATTTTTGGAGCTCTTTGAATTCCCTACAAAAAAGGTCCTAACAATCTTTCGCGTCAGATTCAACGTTCGAGAGATACAGGCACATATGTCTCAATGGTTGTCAAACAGATCTTCCAAGAGGCTTCGATCCAGTCTTCACATTTTAACTGCGATATCTCAGTTCCTGTTATTCCCAGGTAAAAATTGATCCATAACATTTTTGGAGCTCTTTGAATTCCCTACAAAAAATGTCCTAACAATCTTTCGCGTCAGATTCAACGTTCGAGAGATACAGGCACATATGTCTCAATGGTTGTCAAACAGATCTTCCAAGAGGCTTCGATCCAGTCTTCACATTTTAACTGCGATATCTCAGTTCCTGTTATTCCTAGGTAAAAATCGACTCATAACATTTTTGGAGCTCTTTAAATTTTGAATTTTGCAAATCTGACTTAAAATTCGTGATCAGTGACCCAAAAAAACCACGTGGTTGTGTGCGTGTGTCCAATGAACCATCTGTTCTCAAGATATGTTCATTTATATTGTAGTATTTTTCGTGGGGTCAAAAACGGTGACAACATGGGTGAGTTCCTGAGTTTCATAACAAAATAAAGTCCGAGGTGTGCTCCGTCATCCGTTTTATTTCAAATCGCATATAAGGGGATGACGAAGAGAAGAATGGTGTAGGTACAGAAATTGAGGATTCAATATTGTTTCTCCAATCGAACTCACCTTCTTCGTCGCTACCGATCATCGCGTATCTCTCGTAGCCCGTGAGATTTCTCACAGCCCCGAGACCGAAATCATCTTTGGTCCATTGAACAGGTCCCTTCTGATTGAGGACTCTGCAGGCCAGGGTGACCTTAGATCCAATAACCGCGGTCTGATCCTGAGGCACGATGTCAAATTTTTGAAGAAGCATTTCAGTCGTCGATAGCGTTCTCGTTGTCGTTATGAAAGACGATGGTAACGATTCTCCAGACCCGAATCCCGACTGTCCCGTTGCTGATGTAGCGTCATTCGATATCGCGCCGAACGTGCAAAATGTCAATAAAGTCCATCCAACCAACAGTATCGAATTCCTGCGGAGCATAAAAGATACAATTGGTCAACTTGGTTTGTCGAGAATTGTTTTTGGAGATCCATTGGTCAAAGATTATTCATTTATTCATTCGTCGGTTTGATATCGGTGAAAAAGCGCGGCGTTATTCACCATCGGCGAATAGACGACGACAGCCTAATAAATTAATAGCCGATACGATCAATATTTCGAAGGCCTTTAATTCGGTTAGAATATCCCCGTGTAGACCCGCAGGGTTTCTACCCGTGGTTTTCAACGGTATTTCTCAATTAATGATAACGCAGGATGTCAGAATACCTATTACCGTGTTATCTGAATATTTGGAACATAAAATTACAGTTTTTCATTTTTTGCTTCCATCATTCGAGATAGCACGTTTAAGATGGAATGTAGTATGAAGATGAAATGTTTGGCTGCTACCCTTCAGCTTCATATTTCTCTAGACGGAATATGACGAGCCAAGAGACAGAGGGACAATTATTCATATTATGCTTAATAATATTACTTAATACTTCTATGTATGTTCAAACGGTTAACTATGGCAGCTATAGTAGCGGTCGGTCATTATCCTATTGAGCTTATAAGACGTTCGTTCGCTTTGGCGATGCGACGCCGGATAAGAAACATTATCACACCGTACCGCAGTACCTACGCATGACACAATTTCTTCTTATTCTCATCTTACATCACGTGACATTATTTGTGAGTGGAAAAAAATTATCAGGGACTCTCTGAGTATCTGATAATATCGTTGTAATTTTAGTAATCTATATGATATCTTTACAATTTTACCGTCATATTTTGTCATTTTTCTCTTCAATCTCTTTGTGATCATTTGTAATCTCCTTGTAATTACTTGTAAAATGATTCCAAGTAATCTGAGATATCTATCAGCGATATTTTAACCAAAATCATTTTTAACTTCCCGTTTCTCTGTTTTCAGAGAAAAAAGGAAGTTATTGTGGTCACCCCGAAAATGAAAAGTTGAGTTTTCACTAAATCTTCACGTTTCGAGGTCCAAAGAATCACCTCCGACTATTTTCAGTTTGACGTCTGGGTGTGTGTGTGTATGTGCGTGACCACATTTTTGTCCGCGCGATATCTCGAGAACGCGTGGTCGGATTTCGATCAACTTGGGCTCAATCGACGGGGCTTTTCTTAACTTAGAACTGATTAGATTTTGGCTTCGATTGGATTAGTACTTTTCGAACTATTCAAATGACAAAATTCTAAAAAATGCAACAAAAATGACGATATCTAGAGAACGAATCAACGGATTTCAATGAAATTTGGTACCATATGGTTTTTTTGATCGCTGATCACGAATCTGAAGGCAGTTTTGCAAAATTTTCATTCGGCGTATTCGATATGCTGCAAAAAAACTAAAAACATTTTGATTTGGATGAAACTTGGTACTCGTAGGTTTTTTGGATCACTGATCACGAATCTGAAGTCAGATTAGCGAAATTCAAAATGGCGAGTCCGATTTGCTGGGAAAAATACTAAAAACATTCGAAATCTTACGGAAATTTGTACTCGAAGGTTTTTTGAACCGCTGATCAAGAATCTGAGGTCAGATTTACAAATTTCAAAATAGCTGAGAACAAAATAAAAAATGGGTAGTTCGAAGGCTGGCTCATAGTCAGCCCAAACCCGCTTGTTACATTGATTCATAATCGCCTGTTTTAATAAAAACTACTATTAATTGATATGAAAATCTCAATCTCTATTACAATTTTTATCATCAAGCTAATGAAGGAACAAAGAAGTTCGTTTCTTCTTTCCACTATCAAAGATGAAATTTATAGACAACATTTATAAACTCCTCATGCTTCACCCTGTTTATTAACTCAATTCCATCTAAATTACGTTCAATTATCGCGATATTCTATACCCCCTGTTATTATAGATATATATATACATATATTCATCAATTTATATGTATAGAGAAGCGATCGGTGGCAGCAGGCATTTATAAATTAACAAACATCTGAAGTGCAGGGTACCGCTGCACCTGTAGTAGCTTGTACCTACTGTACATACATAATTAGAAGGAAATAATTACCCGTATAGTTATATACATATATAAGTAGAGGTAAACCGAAGAGTAGCTAAGAGTACCATACACAACAGGGTAATTTACAACTACGAGGTAATATACTTTGCTGCACTTCGCGGATGTCCGTTGGGTGAGACTTGAGTAAACTGGTTGAAAGAAGACAAAAAAAAAAAGAAAAAATGAAAGGAAAGAAAAGTAACGACAATTTTTTTTTTTTTTTTATTCTCTTTCTCCCTTTTTTTTCTTCGTCTATTTGCAGAAAAGTGTCTCCCATATATATATATATATAGGTATATGAGAAGAGTAATAAAAAATTTACCATCCGTTCCACCTGACCTAACTGTCTTCTTCTATCCACTTGCCTGATAGAAGAGTAGAAAAAAAAAAGTAAAGAAAAGCGGAAAAGGAAAAAACTTCAAGACAAAAATGAAGGATGAAGGATAAATAATAAAGCTACCTCTATGAGGCGAGGCGCAAAAGAAAATAAAAATTAACTTATAGATTTTTTTCCATTCAGTCATGAAGAAGGAAAAATTTTTCCATTTACTTTATCTTTTATCGACTGTTTTTCTTTCGTTATTCTTATTATTATTTAATTTATTCATGAATTCCCGAATAATTTGATAATGATACTGAATAATATTAATACAAAAAATTTTTTTTATAATATTTGAATATAATTTATTCATTTTTTTATAAACAAGACGTTCAAGTTAGTTATTTAAGTCACTCTTTCAGGTGAATCTTCCAAAATTGAGGAATTTGAATTAAGAATAATTAAGAAACTAAAAAATTGACTAATATCCCGAAGAAATATCATGAAAATTGTTTAAAATCAAACAACGTGAATTTCAATTTCGTCATTAAACTTTTGATCGGATGATAATTTTACCTCTACAAATTTTCTATGTTATTTAAAAATGTTTAATTCCGATTTTATTCCACTGATTTTTTTTTATTCTTCTCCTTTTTGGTTGTCCTCTGAATAAAGCTGGATCTAGTTAATCCCGTTTCCAACGTATCCCGTGCCACTCGGCATAACAAGAGGGTTGATTTCGGTGTCCGATCTCCCAGGTCCCAGTGACCCGAGTCCAGAAAAGCGTTAGAAAGCCGAGGGGTCGTTGCTCGAGGCGATGATAGGGTGCAGAGTCTGGCTTAAAGACTCTAATTCTTTTTCTCACACCCGGTCGCAAAATGCCACTTTTCATACCTCTTGAACCAGCGCAAAACAGATCTTCTCGGCCCTCGGGCGGAAAAGTGCTTTGCGCCCGCCCAAAGCGGGCGCAAACTCTTTTCCTGCCCTCGGGCTCAAAGTTCCGTTTTCCGCCCGCTCACTCGGTCTGAAAAGAGGCATTTTTGCAGACCAGGTGTTGAGAAGAAAATCGTGTGCAAGACGAGCGCAAGGCTATTTTGGCGAGTGTGATTGCAGTACACTCGCCTTCGGTTCGTACTGCGAATTTCACACTCGAAAAATAGTGTTTTGCGCCCTTGATACACAATGTACTATTTTTCTTCTTCTCGTTACTTTTCAAGCTTACAGGTTAGGTACTACTTGTTGTGGGACTCGAAGAAAACTAACTTGCACACTCATAGTTATTGTTATTGCCAATTTGTGGCTTGTTAACTGTACCGATAATTTTTTCTTTCTTTCTTTTTTTTTTCTCTGTTTCCCCCCAACTTTATATACTTACTTTCGTTTGTTCCAATGGGCTTTGGATAGTTACGACGAAACTAGAAAAAAAAAAAAAAAAAAAAAAAAAAAAACCTTTGTTTCTAAAGAGCTTCCTTCCTTCGACCCGGTCGATCTAGTTGTAAACTTAAATTGAATCGGATGTGAGTTTTTCGATGTTGGACGGAAACAAAGAGAAAAAAAAAAAAACGAAGAGACAATCGGAAAATTCAAACTGAACAAAAAAAAAAAAAAACTGTAATTTAACTATTTTTTTCCTGTGAAAACACAGAATAATCAAGGTTTCATTATTATAATAGGAAATTTGATGATTAATTAGCCAATTCAACTTTTTTTTTTCATATAAATACCGTACAGAAAGAAAATTGAATCATTTTAATTTTTAGAAAATTTTTTTACTCAACATTTCGTCATTTCGAAACAATGAATTTAAATAAATAATCAATCAAATATAAACATAATTTTGAATATATACATATATATATATACTAGGGGGGCTTCGCCCCCCTGCGCGCTTCGCGCGCCAACCCCCCGATTCGGGTTGTATTCACTAATATTTTGTACATGGTGAAAAAAGTCAAGAAGAAGAAATTGAAAATTCTGTATGGAATGAAAAAGTGTGATCTCGGTTATAGTGGTTTCGCGCGAAAGGTTTCTGCACCGATTACTGGGAGATTGGGATCCCATGATTCATATACTAAGTGTGAGTGGTTTTTTACAGTTTTTAACAGTTTTCTGTATCATGACTTGACATGTCCTGACATGACCTGTTATGACCTGACATGACCTGTTATGACCTGACATGACCCGACATGACCTGTTACGCCTGACATGAGGTTTCTGCACGGATTACTGAAAGATTGGGATCCCATGATTCATATACTAATTGTGAGTGGTTTTTTACCGTTTTTAACAGTCCTGTCCTGACATGACTTGTTGTGACCTGACATGTCCTGTTATGACCTGACACGTCCTGACATGACCTGTTATGACGACTTCGGTTCGGGTCTTTCCGGACGACTTCGGGTCTTTCCGGAAGACTTCGGGTATTTCCGGAAGACTTCGGATCTTTCCGGAAGACTTCGGGTCTTTCCGGAAGACTTCGGGTCTTTCCGGAAGACTTCGGGTCTTTCCGGAAGACTTCGGGTGTTCGTGGGGGATTAGGTTAGGTTAGGTTAGGTGGGGGAATTCGTGGGGGATTCTGGGTAATATTCTGGGTTAGGTTAGGTTAGGTTAGGTTAGGTTAGGTTGGGAACACTTTGGACAGGGGAACGGCGGAACGGGGGAACACTTTGGACAGAGGAACGGCGGAACGGACTTTGGACAGGGGAACACTTTGGACAGGGAACGGGGAACGAACACTTTGGACAGAACGGCGGAACGGCACTTTGGACAGGGGAACGGCGGAACGGGGGAACACTTTGGACAGGGGAACGGCGGAACGGGGAATCTTGACACGGCGGCGGCGGCGGCGGCGGCGGCGGCGGCGGCGGCGATATCTTTATATAATATAGAGCGATATACATATAGGGCAATTCCACCAATTATCAACCAATGTTTGGGCCTGAAAAAATTGATTTGCCTCAATTTTTTTCCTCGCATTCTGTGAACCGAGATTGGCAGATTCACCAAGTTTCAGCCAAATAGGACTCACCGTTCACGAGGAATACGATATTCAATTTTTAGGATAAATTTTTTTTACGCATTTTGAACGTACTTCCAACGTCACAATAAAAATTCGAAAAAATACGTTTTTCATGTGAAAAACTCTCAGCTTTTCGAATCCATTTTTCATTCTTCACTATCTCTGCTGAAACCAGCTCAAAAACACGTTTTTTGACAAAAAACAGCGATTTCTCGATGTGCTCAATGTTTTATCATTCTTTTGAATTTTTATTCTGAAAGCTGAGATTTTTTCAGTAAGAAACCCAAATTTTCAGAGTGGGACGGCTAGTGGTCACGTGTGAGCTACGATTAACCCCTTGGCAGTGAGGCAAAAATGGGATTTTCGTGCCACTTTTGTGTTTGAAAAAAAGGCTTATTGAAATTTTCTTCCGCCATATTGGATCCGCCATTTTGAATTTTGGAAATCTGACGTCATATTCGGATCCAGCGACCTCGAAAACCTGAAGTTACTCACTTTCATCGGAATCAAACTGTTTTCCGAATTTGCGTCCGCCATATTGGATCCGCCATTTTGAATTTGAAAAATCCGATTTCAGATTCGGATTCAGTGACCTCAAAAACCGTAGTACTGAGATTGTAGGATGAATGTATTGACTTTTTTTTCAAATACAAACGTGGCACGAAAATCCCATTTTTGCATCATTGCCAAGGGGTTAATCGTAGCTCACACGCGACCACGTAGCCGTCCCACTCTGAAAATTTGGGTTTCTTACTGAAAAAATCTCAGCTTTCGGAATAAAAATTCAAAAGAATGATAAAACATTGAGCACATCGAGAAATCGCTGTTTTTTTGTCAAAAAACGTGTTTTTGAGCTGGTTTCAGCAGAGATAGTGAAGAATGAAAAATGGATTCGAAAAGCTGAGAGTTTTTCACATGAAAAACGTATTTTTTCGAATTTTTATTGTGACGTTGGAAGTACGTCAAAAATGCGTAAAAAAAATTTATCCTAAAAATTGAATATCGTATTCCTCGTGAATGGTAAGTCCTATTTGACTGAAACTTGGTGAATCTGCCAATCTTGGTTCACAGAATGCGAGGAAAAAATTGAGGCAAATCGATTTTTTCGGGCCCAAACATTGGTTGATAATTGGTGGAATTGCCCATATATACACAAAATCACTATAAAATTAGACTAAAAAATTCAAAACGATCCAAAATCCATTTGCGCAAAAAAAAAAAAAAAAAACGCTAAACGAATCGATTCATAATTTTCTCAATACCAAAATCAACACAAAATTCAGGTGTATTAGAGATAATCCGCCCCCCCCCGCCCCCACTTTTCTAACGTCCCATGAAAATTTGTCATCCCCCTTTTTATATATATATCCGTTATACTTTAACGCGAGTGAAGGATCAGGGGGTAGGTAATAACCGCGAGGACAAAGTGTAAGTTTGAAATGGGGAATTCTAGGGTGAGAAGGGCATCTACTTGCTCCCTCCCTCGACTACGACGAGTAAAGTTTTCACCATTTCTTGCAGCAAAATAGTCTGCCTGGAGGGTGAAGTTTCACTACTTTGTTGAAAGTGGTGGTGGAAAAGCGAGGGAACAGAGAGAGAGAGAGAGAGAGAGAGAGAGAGAGAAGAAAAAAAGAAAGAAAGATGGGAGAAAAACAAGGGAGAACCATAGAGAGTATATATGTATAATGTACAAACATTGAGGTATATACATATATACATATACATATACATATACATATAGGTGGGTACAGGCATGTTCTAAAACTTGTTAGTGGATTTCAAAAAGTTTTATATGTGCAGACGTTTTGGAAAAGTGTTTTATCTCTACAGCAACCAACCAACCAACAACTTTAAACCCCGCAAACTCCCAAACCACGCCGTACCGCTACTGCACCACGTATGCAGAGAGATAGATATAGATTTTGGGGGAAGTCTTGTAATTATTGAAAATGTGAGATTCTAGATTCAGATTCAAATTTATATAGGGCATGTTGAGAGGTTTTTTTTTTTTAGACATTGTGAGATTGGGGGGAGAGATATCGAGAGATTTTTCGCAATATTAGAAGATTTCTGGGGCTATATATATAATCCCAATGTTAGGTGTCCCGAACATAATTAGAAACAATTGTGAGAAAAATGATAAAAACTTCTTTTTTTTTTTCACCATATCGTAGATATATTGTGTTTAGTTTTTTGTTATCACACACATCTGTTAATAAAAAGGAGAGATAGATGTGTTTTTATTATTGATCTGTGATATAGAAAAAAAAAAACGAAATACGTTAAAAAAAATAAAAAAAGTGTTATCAGATATTGAGGAAGATAATTCCCAGGATCTTCAACCCCCTCGGGTTAACAAACATAATATTTCTACAAGAATAACAAATTTTCAAAATTTTTCCTCTACCTTTTTTTTTCTTCAACAATTGAAAATACTGTGCTTACACAATATAAACCTACACGCAGTATATTCTATTATATACAAGCTGCGATATTTCAGTGCAAATTTATGTAGGTATACGAAGGTTTATGTACAATGTGTCTACATACGTAGAATGTAGGCATGCGAATTAGATGGATATATATATATATATATATATATATATACATATGTGTGTGTGTGTGTGTGTATGCTATGTAGTTAGGCGAGATCACGTATGAGGATTTCGCGCTTCACTCTCTCCACAATCATCCTTATAGGTGTCCCCATAGTCCCTCTAGTTTGTACCGTGGGGTAGTGCGAGTTGCTTGTTGCCTGTTGCCTGTTACCCGCGTACACCGGATTAACCGCGCTAATTAGGCCACGTGATAATTATTACCAGACATAATTGGACCCTGGGTTTTGACGCAGAAACATAAACCGCGAAGCGACCGTATAATATAAAGTATCACGAAAACCAGAAGGAACAACAAAAAACAAAAAGAGAAAAGAAAAAAGAAATTAAAAAAGCAACCCTGGGGAAAGAAAAAAAGGTTCACTCTACAATGTTTCATCACTCTTTTTTATTCTTGTTCTAAAATTTCTTTAATCAATGGATAGAAACCTAAAAAAAAGGGGGTGAAGGCTATTCTCATACGATGAGTTGAAATTTTTATGAATTAATTATCCTAGTATAGCTCATATCGGGTATAATAAAGAAAAAATAAAAAAATAGGTTTTCAAGCATTGCGTGACAGTAGTTTTGCAGGTCTACGTGACTGTTCCTCTTATTTTCACACCTCTGTCCGTTATATATAGGCACCTATAACTGTTGAGAGTTTGACGCTTTAACAACCACCTTCTGGAATATCACCCAAAGTGGGCGTACTCACATAAAAATACATACAAACACACACACACAACAACGTGAACGACCAAAACGTGAGCATTACCTAATGTCTACCTCTAATTTAATTAGCATGAAAGTTATCGCGTACAGTTCCTCTTCATTTACTCGCAAAATAATATTAATAATATCTACATATGTTCATATATATATATATATGAAAAAAATAATGAGAAAAACAGTATAACTAGTAGAAACACCCCCACTCCTGACTCTACTAGCCCCTGACACGTATTACTGCTGTAAAGAGTCCAATACAAAAATCTGTATAATTTACAACACGATCCACACTATACTATGAGCATCATGGATAGAAATATATTATATATATTCAGATATCGCGTGTCTAATGACAGAAGGTCGTCGTAAGCACCAAAAATGCGATATTGGTGCCATAAGGTCGTATGTACATTTTTTTTATCTCACGCCATTCGCTTCGAGAATAATCAAAACGTGTGAATCAATGAAAATTAGAAGATTGAAAATCAATAAAAAAAAAATCTGTTCGTAAAGCCATAAGTTTTCACGCTTTCGCTTACGACCCTTCTTGAATTAGTGAATCGAATTATTTCTCTTTGAATCAGGTTTCAGAAGGACTTACGACGTTCTGATTTTAAATTGACGAATTTTCAAACCCAACGGTTTTCAGCGTATATTTGAATAAGGTTCTTCGCATATATATAATGTAAAAGGAAAAAAAACAATTATACGACCTTTTGGCCTTAAAAATTCCAAACGTTCGTATAATAACACTTACGACCTTCTACCATTGGGACACGCGATATATATACATTACCTATGTGTACGTAGATATTATATATATATATATCCATCCTGCGTAGATGTTTAATATTTTATGCGAATCGACTGAATTTATACTATGTACATCGTCCTTATCGCCTCGTCCTGGGTACATAGTACCACTACTCGTTGTATATAATACCTACATGAATAACTAGTGATCGTATGAAGATAGCCAACGTATGCCTATTATGAGCACATAACTAGCGCATGTATACCCTTATATGATATAAAATAAAAATGAGGGAGAAAAGTTGGATATAATGATAGCGTATAGGGGCGAAGGGATGGGTAAAAACGAACCGAGAACGTATTTACACCCGTATAGTAGGTTATGATAGACTGAACCGCAAGGCCTCGATCGAATGTTGAAGAAAAAAGAGACAAAACGACGGCCGCTATTAATATCGTCTTATGTTCTCGTTTCCATTTGGAAAAGACCTATCTGAAAATGGCTCGGGGTAAAAGACTTATCTCCTATGCTTATACACAGGACTTAAGTCTTTCACCCCGAATCTTTTCCAAATGGAAACGAAAACATAAGACAATATTGATAGCGGCCGTCGAAAAGGTGTATCAATAATATCTATTTCAAAAATCAATTTAATTCTTCAATTATTTAGGCTCGTTGCACACCATTGCATACTTTTCATTTTACTCCAACCCCTCGGGTTTCCAGAGAGAGAGAGAGAGAGAGAGCTGCGAAGAAGAGGAAGAATAATTGATATTCAGGAATATAAAATCAAGCATTACACCGAAAGGAGGGTCGAGGTTCTAGATAGGCACGTCTGAAGAGGTGAAAAAAGGTTTTGATGGTCGACGAACCCTAATCAATTATGAAGAGTTCCACTAATAAGTATTGAAATTAGTAATACAGATGCGATAAAGGGGGGAGATGAAAATATCCGATAAAACGAATGCGGCTGGTTATAACGAGGTGAGAAAAATCTGTGAAGAAAAAAAATACAAAATTCTCTCCCTCACATAATGAAAGTAACCCCTCCTCATTCCATTCCTTCCTCGGTATCCAGTCAACGAATGTCACGCGGCATCGTATTCGACACACGATTCCCATTCGCCATCGACAACCCGTAAAACATAGAAGGTATAGCAGTAAGGCGCAAAGGAAAGGTGGGAAGAAGGAAGGTAAGGGACGAAAAGAAAGAGAGAGAGGGCGCACACTCCACCCTCACCCTCGCAAAGTCGCGCATCGTCGTCGAGGTCGACGTCGAGGTAGGTAGACGGTGTAAAGGTACCCTTGCCCACCTTGCCTGGAACCAACCGGGGTATCGATTTCCTCACCCCGTATTACAAGTACGAGGACGAGGACGAGGACGAGGACGAGGTTGAGGGTTAGAGGGATCTTTCCGCCTCTGTTCCTCGTAACACGGAGGTTTCATCCTTTATATTATCCAGCAACAAGGGTAAGAATAATAAAACCCATCCCCTTCATCCTCGCCGGGGTGACTGGGTGTATAGTGAGAGGTGTTTTTTCCTTTTCTTTTTACTTTTTCTTTCCCCAACCATAAGAAAATATTGACTGACGGGTTAATCGGACGTAAGAAAAACATCATCGTTCGATCGTAGGGATATCCGAGAAACCTTCCTCCCTCTATTACTTTCGTAATACTTTCGTAGACCATTTTCGAGAAGCATCGCATAACCTATAATTCTGTCCAGATCCCTTTTCCCCACCCCCCAACCACCGACGAACACTAACCGGTCCATTGGATTGACGACCTAATCCAGAGTTCAATGGGTTCGACTGTATTTATGATGGTCAATAATTTTCTACGATGATAACGTTACGAGGTATGTTCTTCCTAATTCTACAATATCTTATCTTGTCTTCTTCATTTTTGAATACGTATCGTTAATTTTCAGGAGTTATAACCGATGGTATAGCAATCGCAGCAAACATGAAGTTGAAGACTGGTTAGGATGATGAAAGAAAGAAAGATTCATTGTGTGGCCTCTGTAAACTGCGAGAAAAGAGAATCAACCAAATAGAACGTCCCAAGAGGTTCATTCAATTGAGCATTAGATTCTTATCCCTGTTTAAATTGATGAAAATTATGAAAACTATGAGAATATTTAGCGAAACGGTCCACTAGGCGCTCAGACAGCCCGGAGAGTGGCCAGTTTCACATAGTACACCACCTCTTGCCACGAGACACGAGATGCACATGTATTGGTAATTGATAGAGGCAAGTTTTACACCGAAGAGGATCTCGAATGAAGCGATTTAACTTTTAGTGCTGCCATCACCGTCTGAATGCAGGATAGAGTCGTAGATAGATAAATTTCCAGTTTGACTTGGTAGTTATCGAATGTCGTCGTCTCTCTCGCCCCGATCCATCCGTCTTTCTCTCTTTCCTATTTCTCTTTGTCCTTCGATCGATCGCCCGGTGGTGAAACGACGGTCATGTAGAGCCAGTGGTTTTCCCTCTCTGGCTGCAGAGGCGAAGAGACGCGTTATACGTGTACTTGACGTTTCAAAAATGATATCCTCATATATTTCTTCCATACTGAATTTAACTTTTTTTTTGCGGATTTCGGCCGAATCGATACGTAATACCTATCCAGAGAATAAGAAATTCGCCGAAGGTCTTCCGCATCCCAAATATATCGAATCGAAACGGTTTCAGGATCAGGGAATTGCCTAATGGTGCCCGCGTGGTGAATCGTAAGTCGGATAATCTCCCTTACGATTCAACAATTCTTTTTCGATTCTACGATTTTATTATCCTTCGGGGTATCAGAGTTCGAGAACGACTCAAGTTACGGCTTTTAGAAACAGCGTAACCTGATCCAACGAGTAACGACGATGATAATTGCTCTGTGATAATTATCATCGTCGATATCACCTTCTGGGTGACTCCTAGGTAAAAAATGATCTGAACCAATATTAAAGCCCATGAAATTCCCTACAAAAAAGGTCATCACAGTTTTTACCGTAAAATCGACCGTTGGGAAGATACACAGGCCTAAAGTCGGGGGGCCTCATAGTGACTCGTCTTCCCCCACCCCTCGAACACTATGCGAGCGCCCGCTAAAGTCAGAGAGGCTCTGGTACGTGGGCCTGACTTCTATCCCGGATATCTTTCGAACGGTCGATTCTACGGTAAAAAGTGTCTGAACGTTTTTTGTAGAGAATTTCACGAGCTTCAAATTCGATATCATGATGTTTGATGTAGGATCCACCGGAGGCGTGATATCAACCAGAAGGAGGCCAAGGGTCGCCAAAACCGATCTCGTAGGGTAAATTCAATCCCCTTCACAACGAGGTTATATACTTTTTCGCGAAAAAATGTCCAACACCCTTTCTTGTCTTTGCATACGCAAGACTGTCCCATACCAACCGAAGTTTCAATGGGTTCCGTGTGTGGGTTAAATCGAATTGTGCAGGGTCGCCAATCTCTGGTAAAAAGCTATCCGGGTTAGTTTCCGCAGGGAAAAAAACCGTGCCTCGATACCCGACGACCCTGAAGAGTAAAAAACAAGTTTAAAAAAAAAAAGTCGGGAAAGGAAGAAAAGAGGCGAGGAAATGAAGGCGATGGAAATTCGCAAGAATCGTAGTCGAGAATAGGACACGTTGTCAGACCACCAACAATCGGCTACCAATTCCGCATCCGCAGCTATGTGTGTATCTTTCAGATTGAATAATTCATAAACGCGACAGAATCCTGCGCCTGCGTTTTACCCCACGGTTATATTATATAATACACATATATACACCATCTATAGGTACCCGACTAGTCGGGTATCCAGGCGTATGTAGATATACGACACGACGTTTGTCGATTTAAAAATAAATATTGAATAAAAAAAAATGTGAAATTTTCTAATTTCAACGAAAATTACTGAAAATTTTTTCAAGTTTTATTGCAACGTAAATTATTCATATCTGTATACTATAATATAGAACGATATCAGGTGTTGAGGTAAGAGGCTTTTCCAGCGCCTCGACGACGACCATTGATAAAGCGAAAATGAAAATTTAGACATGGCGTTGAGGATTAAGGTAGGTGGGTGGTGGAAGGTAGGGCAAAGTTTCGAAGACTAGATGGGAAGAAGACAGAGAGAATACAGTGCCTGGTGTAAATGAGGTGGCCAATTTTCAAGACTAAAGTCAGACAATTTTTGTTTAGGTATGTGAGAGAAAAAAAAAATATATACAGTCCAACCTCTCTATAGGGCCGCCCAGGCCCCCAAGGGGAAGAGTTTTTCCAGGAACTGAGGTACCCCCACTTTGCCATCTTCGCTAGTCGCACGACTCGTCTTTCGTCTCTTTCTCGAGCTCACGTTACACGGTAGAGTGGGGGAACGCTGCGAGCGAGAAATAGGGGAACCGGCTCTATTGGGAGGGGCCTTATAGAGAGGTCGGACTGTATATGGTGGAATATTGTTTCAATTTAGATCCGTATTTTTTTCTTTTTTTTGCCTAAATTATACAGCGACTTGAGAAGACAACTGGAAAGATATAAAAAAAAAATAAATAAATAAAATAATAAATGTGTAAGAAAACACTTTCTTATCTCATTCACAGAAAAAATATATATATAGACGCATGTATACCTAATCTACTTCTCTCAATCATCTTTAAACTTAAAAGTACAAAATTTCATGACTATATAATATATATATATTTTTTTTTTTTGTATTTTTTTACTTATATTTGGCTCACAAGATATATTGTATATACATATATACTATATTTGGGTAAATATTAATACACTTTACCTTGGAAAATGTAATTAAATACGTGACCATATTGAGAAGAAAAATTCGAATAAAAATTACGAATTTAACTATCAAAAATATAAAAAATAGCAACCTAACAACGATAATTATATAAATCTATCAATTTTTGACTTTGCGATATTAATTACTTATATATTAATTATTCGAATTCTAATATAATGAAATTAATCGAAAAGGAAAAAAAGAAACGAAATAAATTGAATAAGATTAGAAGAAGAAAAAAAAAAAAACTGTGCAGTGTCAATTATCATTTTTAATTTCAGTATTCAAAATGTGATGACATCAACCTAAATTTTTCTTAAAATTCTAGAACATCGAAATGTTTCTCAAATATACTCTGTTTATTGAAGAAGATTTAATAATGTATGTTTCTTGTGATCGAGTCGGAAAGGCTCCGGAGCTGAGTTACGTATAAGATGTATAAAGAAGTGGAGATGAGAGAGAAAAAAAAAAAAAAAAACGCCAAAAAAAAACGTAGTCAAGTGGTCGGATGAGGAGATAGGCTGAGAGGTATATATCAGGTTGCGCCGAAGGACTCGTTAGGCAAATAGGGCCCTTGGGCCATGGCGGGTTCTAGACTCTCATATATTACGGTTTTTTTTTCCTTCTCTCTCTCTCTCTCTGTACAGAGTGAAAAATATACCAGGTAAAAAATTAAAAGAACAAAAAAAAAGAGAAAATTCCTCGGTAAAATGAATGAAAATGAAAGAGAAGAAGACAAATCCCATATTTCACCGCTGCCCCCTTTATCCATCAAATTTTTCCCTCATACCCTCACAAGTTTTACCACTCAGAGATATATATATATATGTGTGGATATGAGGTAAGTTTGGGTTTTGAACATCGGGTGATGGGTATGTATGGGGTGCAAAACCCTTGTGAGTTATACCCAGCTGCAAAACGTATCTATCGTCACCCCCCCAACCATTTTAACAATAAGATGATACATAGGTACGCAATAGAATATAAACGGTATTGTATATCTGTTGGCATCACAGCAGTCTCGCTATAAGGCTTCAAACTATCTCACCCTCTCTCGCTCTCTCTCTCTCTCTCTTTTTTTGCAGGGTCTAGAGGGTTGAGTTATAGGAGACTACCTACGAAGATCTGGGAGGAGCTATAATTTAAGGAGATCGAAGGGACAACCCCGGGGTTCGTGTAGGAAAAAGCAACCCTTGCGCTCGATATAGCTTGATATTCAACAATATCACATCCGGTTGATGAAGCATGTCGAAGATATTGAACATGCGCTCTATAGTCAAAAATCTGGAGTCACATGAATACGATCATAAAACAAGTGGATAACAGCAGAAACGTAAAGGCATAGAGGAAATGCCTAGATAAGAGAAAAGTCATAGGGCCAGTAAATAGAAGATAGAAACTTGAGTAGGAACTTGAGATGGGGAAGATCAAACGAGGCGAACGCGGCCCGGTTTCTGAGACCCTTTCGTCTCTTTTTACCTAATTCCGTGTCAACTTCGGAGGATGAAGAACATGACCATTCGGTGTTACTCCATGGTCCACAATGTTGAGTAAAAAGGCATCGTTGATGAATAAAAGTGACTGCAAAGTGTGTCACGCAGCCGGAAGGGGGTCAAGTACCGGGTCCTTCCGGTATCTCGTTTATTTCAGCGATGTCGTAGCTTCTGACCCCTGGATCCCCGAGTTGCGTAACCTCAATGGTGTTTCCTTCATTTGTGAAGACGTATATTTCTTTGAAATCGATACTTTCGACTCATTCAACGTAGATATTTGATGCGTTTGTAGGAATCATAAATCCTCGTCTGATAAATATCGCAATCAACCCACTCCAAAACACTAAACTAGCTGTGGCAAACCGAGTGTCAAAAACTGCGGCATCGAAGGGATCAGAAACAGGGACACGGGTTCCCTAGAGGAACAGAAACTGCGTCTCGAACTAGTCATGATCGATTCGATCAATGTATGGAATAAAACCCTTTAGGTACTTTTGATTTCAAGCCATTGTCCCTAATTTATGACCGATATCCTTAAAAGGTCAGAAACTGAGCCGCCGCGTTTCGCCTCACAGAATATAAATATAAAACCCCTGTAATAGCTGAGTTGAAAAAAAAGATGAAAAAAAGAAAAGAAGATCGATGAAAGAAATATGATAGAGAAACGTATAATCAAGATTGGACCATTTTTGTTGCTGCTCGCGTAAACCGGGTCGGGGGTGGATCGACCATGGGTATACATGGGGGGGTGGACCAGGGGTGGAGTTAATTACACGCGTGACACGTGACGCGTGAACCCAGATGTCGGAGAGACGCACACGGGATTATAGCGAGAGAGAGGGGGAGAGAGGGAGAGATAATAAAACGGAACGAGGTCAGAGAGGTCAAAGGTCGACTAGTTTGCGGAGTGACACACTAAAAAAAATTCGAAAATAATAATAATATAACACAAAAAAAATGATTCGTTTTCGATCAATCGATATACATTTTGATCAGTTTCTCGTTTCTACTTATCGATTACCTAATTATGTTTCGGCGTTTGATCTTTCATCATCGTCTAGATATGCATTATATAAAAAATATCGATAGTATATTATCAACTAAAAATTTTATCGCTCTCCCCCATTTCTAATTAAGCACACATGCAATAACTATATGCACATGAATAATAATTTGAAAAGCAGAATATTAATGAATAACTTTCATTATAATTTGTATACCAGATGGAATGATTTTTTAGCATATAATATATGTATAATAACGCAAAACCACTCTACGTTTTATATTGCCAGAGAATTTGAAATGTTATAGATTTGAAGTTAATAATTCAGGTATATAAATATATATCGTCATCATAATAACATATTATATGTAACAACTTTAGCTTTATGTTTATTGTTCAGTAATAAAATGAAATCCATTGTTGGAGGTGATCGTAATAAGCAAATGAAATTTTCAATATCATCCCTCACGTTTATAATCCGCTGTTTCAGCTATATATATATATCTACACACATAAATATGAATAGAACCTCATGTGCAGGGGTTTAAATGAAGCTGAGGTAGGTTGTGATGGTTTTCACCTAATTAAAATTTATTGTCATAATCAAGCAACAACAATTAATTATCACGATTTTAGTCACACTTTTCTTTCGTTATTAACATCGTTTAATACTATTATTATAGTTTTTTAATAATTTTTTCTATATAGTGTACTTTACGTCGATTAGAATTCAAAATACGTGACGTCAATGGCGTATCGAATTTCCTGCACATTTCACGGTTTTCCGATTGGAATTTCAATCACTTCAATTTTTTAACCCTATCTAATTGCAACTGCACAATTTTTTGGATGCGAATTCTTTTTTTGTAATTTCATTCTAATGAAATTCAATTGACAAATGTTCATTAATTATTGGGTTTCCGATAAACGATGATTTAGAGATTGTTAAAATTTTTCAAATTCACCACGTTTATATATGACACTCCAAGAATCAAACTGGAAAACAAATTTTGAATCGAAAAATTCAAGCTTGAAACAGCCTTAATTAGATTTAAATGAGGAAAATTTACAAATTCGATCAATTTTCAACCATACAATAAACATTTCGATTCAAAGAAACTATAAGCTAACTTCAGTATTAGCGCGTCATGTCATCTTAGATGTTGCAAAAAAAAAAAATTGCAAAAGCCGTAGGTAGGAAAAAAATTTTGGAAAATTCCTAATGCAAATGAAAATGCTCCGAGACATGAACAAAATGGTTTTTCATATGACCAACTTCTTTATCATTTTGAATGATTTAATTTAAAAAAAAATTTTGACGATGTCAAAAGTGATCGCGAAGCAATTTCAACTGATTTCCAGTCCTTCAGTTCCAGTTTCGGTAATTTTTCAAAGACAATTTTTGTGTTATTTCGAAAATAAATTTCTTTGTCTCATGAAACAGACTGTACAAAGTCGTCACGACATTGTCGCGTGTTTGAATGAAGATAAAACGAATAAACGATAAAACGAGTTCAAGCCCTGAGTCTTGATTCAAAAAGATCGTTTTATATTGGCTACACTTTCAAAGTCGGTTCTATGAACCGTTTTTTCTCCAGGGATTAATCATTGTTGCATTGAAATTTCAAAGAAGAAAGAGAATCAGACAGAAAGCGAAAGAACAGAGAACAAATGCAACGTGAAAAGAGGATCATAAAAAAAATCGTAATTAGCGTGTGAATACATATTGCAGACTTGAGTCTATATATGAACCATGATTTAATCAATATTAATTGAATTGGCAATCCGAGAACCGTTTCATTATACAACGGAAATACAAACGTGCAGTCTCGACACTAAATTCTCTCGAAACGGTACAGACTAAATTATAAAGTGAAATTAATGAAAATATAAAATCGTTTTTATTTAATCGAAACAATTATCAATAATCATATGATAATCAAAGAAAATTAATTAGTATATAGCAAGTTTAAAAAAAAGAATTATATAATCATAAATTAGATGTTATAAACCGA
This sequence comes from Euura lappo, assembly GCA_018257835.1. Lineage (NCBI taxonomy): Eukaryota > Metazoa > Arthropoda > Insecta > Hymenoptera > Tenthredinidae > Euura > Euura lappo. The sequence goes on from JAEUYN010001269.1 coordinate 30,419, forward strand.
TGAAAATAATGTATCAAAGCTCAGGATCGATCGTGCCAATAATCTATTTTTTTCACCTTCATCTACGATCCACCCGAGATAATTATATAGAAATTTTTCTGATTCACCTGCTGTGTCAAATGAAAGAGAACAAAAAAAAATCGATCTAATCAAAATATGAGAATAAAAATAATGACGTTATTATCCCGACTATGGTTTTACGAGGGGTAAAATATCCATCATCCTGTCTACGATGATTTTTTTTTTCCAATATTCAAATCGCCTTTTAAAGATCACTGTCTTTTTTCCCCGATCTTATATTACTCAGGCTTCATCGAATCGAAATAATTAAGTGGAGCGAGAAGCTTAAGGGAGCAATAGAGGAGAGATGAGCAGAGATTCGGAGAGACTCGAGGATATCAGTGGAGTAGGTGACTCGGATGAGGCATAGACAGACGCGATGCGGATCAAACGAGGACCGGGATTGAACGTCGAAGGTTCCACCAGTAGAGGCAGCCGTGGCACAACGGCAGCCCAGGAGAGAGCCGGCGAGCGAATGCCCCCGTGCCCATGCCGCAGTGGTATCGAGCGACACCCCCCCCCCACCCCCACCCCATCATCCCCATCCTGGGGGCAGCAGCAACCCTCACAATTCCCTCGCGCGCAACCCCCACCGCCTAGGCCTCCCACAGCTAGTCGCGCGTTCACGTTAAAACAACTTTCATCGTATGTATAGTAAGTGTATATATATATATATATATATATATAGTATAACCGATTTTTTTTTCATCCGAATGCAATTATGAGATTTTTTCCGCACGCCGTGCGTAAAGTTCGATTTTACGCACGCAAGCGTGCGTGTAATCGGACTTTACGTGCGTTTGTGATGAAAAATTTTGTTCAATACATGTGCGAAAGTTGTTTGCTTTGCTCGGGCGACAAACCGCCCACTCGTCTCAAAACGAACCTTTCGCACTTGTATCGAATCATATTTTCGATATTTTCTTTAATTATTCCTGTCATGGAATGGTTGATTTTCAGAGCCTATGGTGGTCAAAGTTGCGAATAAAGTTGCTCATTTCCTCGCTCATTTCCATACAGTGCGGGAAGTAAAGACTTTCCGCACGAGGGTTTGACTTTCTGCACTATTCGGAAATGAGACACTTTATGCACGCTAAATAAAAACAGGCTTACCTAAACAGGTGTTACAAAAAAAAAAAAAAAATTATGACTTGTGACTATGACTCAAACGAGCCGAAAATGTTTAGACATGCTTTTCATTCGAAATTTTCTGAATGTTCAGAAAAATAGATCCGATTATTTCGGATAATACACAAGTTAGACAGAAATGATGAATCATTTCCGAAAAATTCAGAAAACTTTTCATTCGAAAACCGTGTTTCCACTATTTTTTTTTTTTTTGCTGAAAAGTTGAATTAGATTGGAAAAACTCGAAAAACTCGTCAAAGTACGTTTTTCAGTACGTTAAATAAACTGATTGAACGAATATTGAAAATTGTAGGATTTTATCAAACTATCAAAATTCGAGGAAAACGTCATTAGAGCCAGTCGATACTCGGAATTCATTGTTTGATTTAAACGACTGATTCGATATCACAGGAAAAGACAAGAAAACTTTCATTGAAAAAAAAAATTGCATAACGTGTTTAGAATTTTCAATACTTTTTTATAGATAAAAAAATTTTTCTATCAGTGCATAAAAACGCTTCAATAAACGAAATTAAAAATCGTCGATCACTCAGAACCGATATTTCTTGTGGGTACTTGATTCCCATCGCGATCGGTTTTTATATTTTCCACCAATTTCCATTTCCAGCACATCGCGTAGCCCGCGCGATGGTTGATTTCCGCGCGACTCTGCAGACGGGAATTGCAGTTAGCAAATAGAGCCAACTGATTGTGAGCCTGAATACCAGTCGTCGTATAGGTGGATTCAGGGGGTCCGGGTCCGGTCCGGACTAGTTCGCCCCAGCAAACCCCTTGAATAGAGGCTAGACTGCCAGAGGCTCTTCCACCCCACCTGTCTACGCATATATACACACACGGATGTCTCTACCTGTGTTATACAAAGTCACCAAAGCCCGTGGTCTCCGTATGTGTAGAATTGCTGTATTCAGGAGACACCGTCAAACTGGCCAAACCAACCCGACCAAACTGTGACGCTATGTCAGTTGGGCGTGAATGCGTAGGTGTAGTTTGTTGGTCTAAAACCAGCACCAACACCCTACGATATCATGTATGGCAGCACTCCGTGGCGTATGTATGGGTACCTAGTTTCTGCAACGTTTGCATTCACGTCCACAAACACACACACACACACACACCTTGGGAGGAGGAGAGTAATCTTGATCTTAATTCAAAACCCTAATCTTAATCCGTCGAGGGTTGATCCCTAATCTGTTTGCTGGTAGGGCGAGCATCCTACGTTCTTAAGGTACCGTTTTCCGAGGATCCGTCCAGACTCACCACACGACCTGGATGATCGTCATCTTCGATAATGGAAGGATTTGTATACCCAAAACCTTGATTCAGCATGAAGCTGAAGCTAGCAGTCAAACATTTTACATTTTACACATGTCTACACTTCGACCGCCGCTATTAATATTGTCTTATGTTTTCGTTTCCATTTGGAAAAGACCTATCTGAAACTGGCTCGGGGTAAAAGACTTATCTCCTATGCTTATACACAGGACTTAAGTCTTTTTACCCCGAGCCATTTTCAGATAGGTCTTTTCCAAATGGAAACGAAAACATAAGACAATATTAATAGCGGCCGTCGACTTTTTCGAACATATTTCACAATATTCAAAGTCTATGGTCTCATTGTATAATTTTAACCCGAATTCAGCACTTTTGGCTGCTAACTATAATGGCTGCTAGCTTCAGCTTCATTAATTCAGCATATCTTATTCGACTGTTTTATGAAACTCTTTTTCTTCGTTTGATACGTCAATTTGTTTAACATGTTGGAAACACAATGGAAACGTAACTATAATTTCTCTATTATTTTCCGTAATGAATCGCATATATGTATATACAGTATGGCCCGTTTCATGTGTCGCGAATGGGAAGAGCTTTGAGTGTCGTAACTTTTGAGAGACGGTCTTCATGTAGATTTTATATCATTCCGAATGTTGGATTGTCAGCTTTCTTGAAATGCGTTATTGATATCAAATTTACATTCGACCGTTTCGAAGTTATGGCAGGTTTGAGCCCCGTCCCTCCCATTATCGACGCATGAATTGGGCCATCCTGTATATATCAATGATATAAATATCAAAAAGGCTTCAGAGTCAGTCGGAAGGAAGATGGTGTAACAAAATCTCGACCATAAAGACCAACACAAAAAAAAGGAAAGAACAAAGTCACACACACACCGCACCAACTGGTTCAAATACATTCATTGTTAGCCTAGGATAGGACATAGTTAATACTACGCAGGGGTAGAAATTTCACGCCAAGGGTCAAGGCCTCGTTCCACGTACAACGGGATCTAATCACCGGACTGGGAAGCTGTTCTCTCGTAGTACTATACCTACTACTACAACACTTTGCAGAACCGCGAGGAGACCTGCAGATACCACAATTGGTGGTGGAGCTCGAGGGGGGGAAATCACCCCTCGACGTTAACGGGTTCCTTCACCACTAATCGTTATTTTTCTATTATAGGTATAACAAATATATATATATTTTTTTTATACATTTTTATTGAAAATGTGACCATGTTGAAGTTGACTTTTAATCGGGGAAAACTATCTAGAGCCCCTCCAAGCCCCAATTAAGAAAAAAACAACTTGACATTTCTGGGCAAGACCTAGAAAGCTTTTCCTTGGATAGTTTTTCCCATCTCTGATATTCAATTTCTATTTCTTGTAATCAATGTTCATTAAATTCGCTTTAATCTCAAGTAATACATGATTATTTTTCTTATATAAATATTCAAAAAATTATCTCAAAATATTTCAATCATCAGAGTAGTCAGTAGTGAAAACTGTTACGAACTGAATTTGAAAATACTGAGACAATTTTGATTATTGTAATAATAATAAATAATCATAATAATGTACAATTTTTGGATGATAGAGATTTTTTTATACATGTATAATACATGAATAAATCTTTATTATAATTAAGTTTCTTAAATGTTTCTTTTTCTTGTATATATAGATACGCTTTTCTTTTCCACGATAGCTATTATACAGCAGCTGTACCTTCAACGTACATACCTGCGTTAGAGCGTTTATAAATTATACATATATTTATATTATTATACATATATACGGAAAGAAATCTAGAGAGGGATAGAGAGAGAGAGAGAGAGTGCGGAAAAGAGAAAAGGAAACCCGTGTTTATTCAAATTTGAAGGAAAAAGGTTTCTCCAAGGAGGAATACGTCAAAAGTTTAGGGAATGATGAAAGTTTCTTTTTTCTTTTCATTTTTTTTTCTCCCCTCCTCGCACCCAAGAAAAAAAGTTTTCTTTTTTCAACAATCTCGAAAACATTAGTTATCACTGTCAAATTTGTTCGAGGAAAAATTTCGAATCTGTACATCGGATGCTGTGAAAGTACTATAAAGATTTTATAGATAAATATTGATTAAAAAAAACGAACTGAAGTTTGAAGAAGAAAAAATTGAACCAAAAGATCCTAATCTCAATATAAAAAAGCGCAATCAAGCTATAATATCCCCACCTGAGATAAAAAAAAACAATAAAAGATCGGAATTATTTACGCAAAAAAAAAGAGAAGAGGCTCAGGCGACAGTCTTTTTTCTTCTAAATTTTTTCCAAGTGAGAGGAAGAGAAATGAGATTATCTCGATTGGTAAGACAGAGATAGTAGTAAGATATACAGAGAAAGGAAAAGTGGGCAGAAAAAGAAAGGGGGAAGAAAATGTAGTCGCGTCAATATTTGGTTAGCTGGAGGAATTTCAAGTTTTCTCTTCGGATGAGGGGGAAGAGCGAAAGATTCTTAAAACACCGTCAGTGAATAAGATAATAAGGTAGAGTGCCTCGGGATAGAGTCATAATCCATAGGGGGGAAAAAAAAAAATTGTTTGATTTTTGTAAAAGAAAAAAAGAAAAAAAAAAGTTAGTCGGCTTTGACAATTTTCTTTTTATTTATCTACTTGCAAAAATTAATTTACAAATAATATTGTTTCAATATCGCGGATCATTTTCTCTATACATATAGTTGAGTGTAAGCTGAGTGAAAATGAAATTTTCCGATTTTGTAAGATGAAAAAAAAAAACATAAAAAATGCGAAAAACAAAAAAAAAATATAAGCACACCCAACGAAATCCCAAAAACGTACCAGGGTCAGCCGGTGAGGCTTAGAAGCCGGGGATCAGGGGTCAGATTACATTGCCAAAAAGCCAAAAAGCCAAAGGGGCTGTAAGGGTTGCTCTCAAAGCCAAAGAGTAAAGGTCGTACTGGGCAGTATACCTTCTCGTTAAATTATTAACCCACGATTAAAACGCGTATCAAACGACCCCCCAAAACACTATTACGCGTACCTAAATACATGTATATAAAATTGACCCAGTAAATATCTATCTGAGAAGAGCTGCACGAAATTCAAAGAAGAAAAATGAAGAGAATATCAAGAAGAAATATTCAACTTCCTTAATTTCTTTCATCTACTTGTATTTTATTTCTCTCCAATTGGATAATTAGTACAGAAATTGATTGATTAATAGCCTGTAATTTCAACTCAATTAACTAATCGATTTTATATGGAACTAATTACAAAAGGAAGCTACAAGCCTACAACATTTAAGCCTGTATACACCGTGATAAAAAAAAAATATATATTATGATTCTCATCGCGATGCTATTTTTTAACCGTGTATTTCACCCTACAAAGTAAAGTTATTAAATTATCAGACAAGGGGAGTGTAAAATATGAAAGAAGATGCGAGGCGGAAAAAAAAATCTAGAATTTGGGTAAAACGTCTCGCCTCGCTGCCTGCCTCCACCTCCTCTTCCTCTTCGGTCCCTTCATACTTCAGTATGAAAAAAACCAGAGATAAGAAGAGAATAAAAAAAATACAAATGAAATGAACAAAAAAAAAAAAAAACCGAGAGAAGAAACGCGTTGGTTCCCTCAGGATGTCTGAGGGCAGACAAGTGAAACGGACGACTTTTGCGGCCAGGGTATACAGGAAGACCGTAACTCTAGCCTATTGCCTTGGTCCGAGGCCTCACTCCCAACGAGACTGTCACCAGAAATATGCGACCGCTGGGTCATATTAAGCCTCTTGGTGTATTTTCGGTAGTGCCCTCCTCGGGCACTTCTCGTCCACTTTACCCCTCGACGCGTTTCGCTGCTGTCAGTTTCGGTTGTAACTCATGTTTCTACTATTGTAAACGTGAAAACGTCTGCGTGGAGAAACCGGTCTACTACTAACCAACCCACAAGCAAACCCTTCGTCGGTTGACACGCGACTGACGAGAAAACACGTCGACGCGTATAATTAACTTGGATCGAAATTCAAGATCGAAAAAGAGTCAAGACAAACTCGGAAAGGTTATCAGCACGTTTCACACTCGATTTAGACTCAATCAAAACTAGATTCAGGATTCATATTCCTCTTCGAAATTCGATAACAAAGTTCCTTTGCCAGAACTTCGTGGGATGGATAGTTTCAGAGTTATGAACGAGTAAAAATTTACCAATCGCGTCTCACCTCCTGGGCGTGGCGCGACAGATGGCACTGCGATAGCCACTCTGCGATTGGCTGACGGTCGTATCGTCTTTATCTCAATAACCACGAGTCTCACAAATTTTTTATAAAGGAACTTTATCCTCAGTTTTTGACGAGGAATCAATCTTCGAGAGCAGAATTTCGTCAGTTGTTTTCACGTCGAATTTTCATGAAGTTTATTGCTGTTATTTCAATCCCAATTGAAATCAGATTTAACTTGAAACATTGAATAATAATAATAATAATGATGATCATAATTGCTGTCTATCGGTGTGATAAATCATCGTGTTTGGTGAAGAGGGTGGTTGAGTAAACGAGAGTTGAAAACCAAGAGAGAGGGAGCGAGAGTAGTTGTTGAATATCCGACAAAAGGGTATTCGTAGAATATTACCTCAACGTCTTCCCAATTAGACATTTAATTACGACGCATGTGACGCCGCGGTAAGACGGTGTTTCGAGTTCGAAACTCACCCCCTGAAACTTGTTCGTCGAATCTGAAATACAATATACGCAAATTCATACGTGTGTGTGCGTGTGTGTGTGTGCATGGGGTAGCGAATCGTCTGAGTCCCAGGTGCAATTACCACCAACCACCACAGCAGTGGGAGACAATTATTTCAATAAATTTCAAGATTACCTTTAGCCGAGAATTAAGGCCACGTATATACGTGTATATCTACGTATAATATACAGTCTGTGTGTAACCTTTGGATGAAAATTAATGGTAGTAACAAAATTTCAATTTCAGCACGCACAATCCAACCGCCGACGAGCCCCTATTATACAAAATATTAAAACGTGAATTTACCCAGGAAAATGAAAACCAACTAATTCGTTCACTCGGCATCCGAAACCCACCCCAATAATTTTCCTAGGCTCACACACTATACATGCTGAATCGTTTAATCATCTTCTCCCGCAGGTATTAGACCGATAAAGAACCGGTGAAATAATTTTTAACCCAAAAAAAAAAAAAAAAAATTAAAAAAAGGAAAAAGGCACATAGTGAGATATATATTCATATTGGCACGAGTTTTTCCTCAAATAACAAAGAAAAAGTAGGTGATCCCAGACCCAGAGATATACCCGAGTAGAAATTTGATAGGGCTAGCCTGATGTGCTATCAGGCCCTGATTGAGCTTTGTTCAGGCGGTCCTGAGTAAGACAAACCTGCTGTGGTCCTGAGTAGGGTCCCATCAGGTATCCCTAACAGGGGCACTCCTGATATGGCCCTGGTCAGGATGCTTTCAGGCCACACTTACCAAGGTTTGCCTGCTGGGCCCCTGGTCAGAATGCTATCAGGCAACACTAGCCAAGGTTTGCCTGCTGGGCCCCTGATCCGGATGCTATCAGGCAACACTTGCCAAGGATTGCCTGTTGGGCCCCTGATTAGGATGCTATCAGGCAACACTTGCCAAGGTTTGCCTGTTGGGCCCCTGATTAGGATGCTATCAGGCAACACTTGCCAAGGTTTGCCTGTTGGGCCCCTGATCAGGATGCTATCAGGTATCACTTACCAAGGTATGCCTGTTGGGCCCCTGGACAGGAGCTGACAGGCATCCCTTCCCGAGGTGTGCCTGATTGGCCCATGATCAGGATGCTATCAGGCAACAATTGCCGAGGTTTGCCTGTAGGGCCCCTGATCAGGATTCTATCAGGCATCACTTACCAAGGTATGCCTGTTGGGCCCCTGGACAGGAGCTGACAGGCATCCCTTCCCGAAGTGTGCCTGATTGGCCCCTGGTCAGGATGCTATCAGGCAACACTAGCCAAGGTTTGCCTGTTGGGCCACTGATCAGGATGCTATCAGGCATCGCTTACCAAGGTATGCCTGATTGGCCCCTGATCACGATGCTATCGGGCAACACTTGCCAAGGTTTGCCTGTTGGGCCCCTGATCAGGATGCTATCAGGCAACAATTACCGAGGTTTACCTGTTGGACCCTTGGTCAGATTGGCTTCTAGAGTACATGATACTAGAAAGTGCAGCGCGCCTGTTGCGTCCCTGTTCAGGTTGGTATCAAGCATCCCCTATTGAGGCAAGCCTGTATGGCCGCCAGCAAGGTTGGCGCCAGGCATCCCTTACTCAGGCATGCCTGCCACGCCCCGGATCAGGTCTTCATCAGGCTGTCTTTATTACGGGTTTCATGCCACAGTGTGAAATGTGTGATTCATTAAGAATCAACCATTATTTGGTACACTTTTAACCTGCCGGAAGCACGCAGGATAATCATTTAGATAAATATATTCGAAGCTCTTATTATTAGTATAGATGAAAGTTTTCACAATATCTAATAAGTAGTTTGGCGTAGTAGGTAGGGCGTACGATTAGTAATGCGAGCGAGCGATAGGTCGAGGATCGAAACCCGGTTAGGTCGAAACAATGCGAAGTTTTTCTGAAGTGAAATTGCGTTCTAGCGTTGGTATGCGGCCGAGTATGAGTGGTTCAGCTTACTCAACCCATAAAATTTTTATTTAATCATTATTTTTGTAGCATCGGATGATACAAACACAAATCCACAAATATGATCAGGGCTTGATCAGGGATTGATCAGGAAGCTTGATCAGGAAGCTTGATCGGGGCCTGATCAACAAACCTAATCAGGGCCTGGCTGTAAAATACTGATCAGAGCCTGGCTATAGAACCTGATCAGGGCCTGGCCGTAATCCTAGAATTTTGCGTTACATTACTGATCAGGGCCTGACCAGGCAGCCTAATAAGCACCTGATCAGGTGGTAAGGTTTGCTTGATCATGCCCTGATTGTGGCCTGACCGAAATTTCTACTCGGGTATGCTTTTCCCATAGGAGTTCTTCTTCTTTATTCCCACAAAGAAAACTTGGAGCTTTGGTATATATGATTCTTTTATCGAAAGCAAACCTCTAATATCATTTGATCGTAAATCGTCCCTTAGATATAAGGACTCGAGTGGTACCATTACCGACAAACTATTCAAACAGACCTAGACTTGCGGGGTGACCAATGGGTAGTTATATACATATAACGATAAAATAATAATAATGATATTAACGATAAGAGAGAAAGAAAAATTGAATGATCGAACTATAAGGCTGCTAAATTGTACATATAAACGGTTTTATTAATATTTACACAAAAGCATGATGAAAATATATGAATTTCGCAGCGGAGACACGTTATAATTGTAGGATTAACTTAGTCATTTCCGCAACAAGTGTGAACTTCCGTTTCTGGCTAAAAGGAAATCATCAACAGAGAACCTCCAACTACAGTATTTATACTCGCACTAACCATTACATAGAAGGTTCGTTATAAACAATCTATTTATCGATAGAATATATAGGCGGTCCATATAAATTCGGGGTATATTTATATCCATCGATTATAATCGTGTCATCAAACACGCGATGCAACCGATTGAAAAAGCTATTGATAAGCTACCTGATACATGTCGCAATTTCATTATGTATAAAAGCTAATCAAAGCTACTTTATATGCGATATAAAAATCATATTTTAGCATAGGAAAATAGCCACCCTGTAGATAGCTAATTACATCAGAGTCTTTGGACAAGGGTTCGCGATAACACAAGAGTTAAATTACATCGGCACATACACATACGCATACGCATACGTACACTGTGTACCACATATATACCATCTGACCCAGTGGTGTAAAATGCTAATTCGTATCCGCGTGAAATAACCAGATAATCTCGAATCGATTATTAGCGCTTTCGATATGCAAATCGTTTCACACGTTTCGTTACACATGACACCCTCACTCTCACGCCCCCGTGAAATAGTATCGTTTCCTATCAACGTGGGGGTTTCAAGAGCTGATGGAAACACAGCTTCGGGTCACTCTTCTTTTTTAGGCACGATCGTTAAAAACGGAGTGCCTTATACATTCGCCATCGCTAAAAACGTCGGATCGAGTAAAAATTCTAAAATCATGTAGCGAGCACGTTTTGGCACCTGCAGGGTAGTCGTTTTCGACCATTTTCAAGAGTGGTGTATGTGCGTAAAACCGCTGAACCGATTTTGATGAAATTTGCACTGGATACTGTTTTCAGCCCGCAGATGTGCAATTTTGTTTGTGTACTCGATCCGACTTCCGGTTCAGAAATGGCGATTGCTAACTTTGTCAATTTTGGAGATACAGCAGCGAGCTTTGGAATACAGTCTTCTCATCACGAATCCAAATTTTGGGAATTTTAGAGGATTCTTCCGGCACCTGCGTCTCGGTGTAAAATCATTGAAGTTGCTTGTAAACACGAGCTCAGCCAAACCGCTGAACCGATTTCGATGAAATTTGCAGAGGATACTTTTCTTACCCCAAAGATGTGCAAATTTCATTTTAGACCCGATCCGACTTCCGGTTCAGAAATGGCGATTGCTATCTTTGTCTATTTTGATGATACAACAGCGAGCTTTGAAATACAGTCTTCTGATCACGAATCAAAATTTTTGGAATTTTCGGGGGATTTTGAACACTATTTCAAAACAAACCAGCACTGTGCGATCGTGCCTTACGCAAAAAAGCGATGAGCTTTTTGGCTAAAACCGGCTAATTTCCTCTGTATCAGACCGTACGTCCACAGATCTCGAGAATTTTAACTCTCGCAAGAGAGAGAGAAAAAAAAATTTAGATGTATAAAATTCAGTTCGAGAGCAACGAGTGGATAATCGGGACGACCCTATGGGTATGTATGGGAGTGAAGATCGAATGGTCCGAAAATGGAGCGGCACGAGGCAATTAAAATATCGACACACCCCAACGATTTGACCCCATGACTCTCGCGCGGGTCGTGTGGGAACCAGGGTGTATTGGATCTCAGGGTTTCGCTACTGGAGTGATAAGGGGATACTGGGAAAAAACGATTAGCCAAAGAGAGCGAGAAAAAAAAATTGGAGTTAATTGTCATTGAAAAGAATTTCAATTTCTCGCCTAATCATATTTTCAGCCAGTGTATTGAAGGTGTCGTTAAATGAATTAGTTGATCAAAAATAAGTGAAGCCTATATTCATTTTAGCCAAATATCTCTCAGCTCTCGGTTTATCCTCGGTGAAAAATGACCGAGACTAATTTCAAAGCTCATAAAATTCGCCTCCCAGGTGCGGGGGGGGGGAAAGTTTATCACAGTTTTTATTAATCGGCCCGATCGCTCGATTTGATTTTTTTTTTCATTTTTTTTTTAAACAAACATATATTTTCACAAATAAAATTGTAATCGTTATTTTATATAGAAGTTTGTTAGGTCTCCCTTTGAAAAAAAAAAAAAAAAAAAATCAATAAATTAAAAACATAAATTGAATCTTTTCTTATTTCTTTCAATTTGAATATATATATTATATCAAAGAAATTTATCCTATACATTATTGATTTATAATAATAATAATAATAATAATATAATTATTGATTGACTTTGAGGATAAATAAAAATAATGAGAAAATACACAGAAGCTTATTATTGATCACACGATACAACCAGACGACATATTATTGAATAATTATGGGGTTTTGAGAACACAATCGATAATCTAGATCCTACCGATTATCCAATTTGTCACACTCAGACGTTCCTTTTTTTTCACGAATGGCGTCATCGACGTGAAAAATAATGCAAACATAAAAAAAAAAAAGATCGATAAATTCTGAGCTTTTTTTTTATCAAAGCAAAAATTCTCTTTTTTATTTTTTTTTCAGTTTTACGACCCACGGTGCGCCCCCCCCCCCGTTTATACATGCATACACGCAGAGAGACAGGGACATGGGAGGAAAAAAAACGTTAGGGTGCGAGACGCCTGCAGGAGGAGACCCTTCAGCGACCGCGGCGTAACTTCGCGGTCCCTGCAGTAGCAGGACTCCACGCATATATATCCTCGATGCGAGAATAACCCACACAAAAAATGGTCTGGAAAAAAAAAAGTCCAGAATAAAAATTCAAAAAAAAAAATAAAAATTCTTTGTTTTTATTTTTCTGGCACAGAGGGGCGAGAGAAAATCATAGAATGAATGTGTGTGTGTGTGTTCGAAGGGCACAAATTGTACGGTAACAGAAAAAAAAAAAAAAAAAAATGAGAATCGTGTGAATATTTGAATAAAAGCGAGAAAGAGAGAGAGAGGAAAAAAAAAGAGGGGTAAAGTATTGTGGAGTAGGAGAAGGTTAGGTACGTAAATACGATGCCGGAATGGGGTTTTTGCAATCTTGACAAATCACCGTTCGGGTCCGCTCGTTAAATAAACAAACAAAAAAAAAAAAAGGAAAAAAAAAGGTTCTCTTTCTTTACTTCGAAGCTGTACTGTATACACATCCCTGTCTCCTATATCGGTATATACACACATATACTCTCACTCTCGTTTCGAAGCTTTTCATGTAAAAGGGTAGATATTATCCTAACACACCAACCTAATTAGGAATTTTTCCATGAAAAATTACAACCTTTTCCCCAGCTACTGACCTCCTTCTTTATATTCTTAACTCATACCCCCACTAACTGCGCTGCAACGACGACGACGATGTTTAATTTATCGCTTATCTCATATATCGTTTCTTCTTTCCGACCCCCCTCCTTTTTTTTTCTTTCCTGGTATTGCCTTCTTTTTCTTCATTCATGATAATAAAATATCCCTTGAGACGTTAAAATATATATGTTATCGTCGACAAAGTTTAGTTTTGTTCATGTTTAGTACAGTATGTCTTATCACGATTTCTAATTCTCTATTTCTAATTCTCTATTTCTATCTCACTCATAACATGTCTTCATTTTGATCTGATATAGATTTTTTTTTTTTAAAGGCGATAAGTCTATAATTTTCGTAATTTATAAGCCATTTTGGTGTAAAAGTGAAGCACAGAAAAATTAAATAGTCTATTCATTATTATTTTCAAACATATCCTCAATTATACTCATATTTTGATGATATAATGATAATTTGATATTAAATTCATGAGACTATAATTAATTATTAACTAAACGTTCATTTTTTTGTTATTAATTATTTACATTCAAAAATTATAAGAGAGAAAAGAGAAGAACGAAGGAGATAAGGACCAACATTTACAAATTAGTCAAATTGAATAAGGGGAGGAAATAAAAATTGTACGATTAATTTGATAAAGAAAATAAAAGAAGAAATGAAGAAGTTGTTGAAGGAATAATAATATTAAATTCCTTTAATCCAAGAGCCACCCGCACTTCAATGCGACTCGACGATCTCGTTAGAGCTTCTGGGGGCCAAGAGTCAGAGTCAAAGTGGAAGAAGAAGACGTCTTCCAATAAATAATCAACGCACGCTATCTCGACTTTTTATCCTTTCTTTATCTCTCTTTCGCTCTCTTTTCGTCCTTATTCATCGTTAGCCTTGTCGTTAAAAGTTTTATGTACGATATACATATATTCGTACATACAAACAAAACGTAGGGCAGTATAGTAGATAACTCGATACGGTATTCAGAGGGTGAATTCTAACGATGAAACAAACTCTGAAGTTGGCCGAAATCGGACCAGACCAGTTCTGATTGGTTCAAAACCGTCTAAAAGCTTGTCTGATTGTTCCCATCGTCTTAGGAATTCACCTTATATGTTTATGTAGGTGATATTATTTATTTATTTATTTTTCAAGTTGCCCTTGATTGAATCAATTTTCGAAACCGACTAAATTTGAACAATTCCAGAAAACTGGCAACATTTTTTCCATATCTAAAAAATTTAAATGTATACCATCAATGTTATCTTTAGATTAAGATTCTTTTACATCAGTTTTCATACTACATAAGAGAGCTTTACGGTTACAAGAGATCTCGTCAAATTAAACGTCACCTTGAACTGTCTACCACTTCGTAATATTATATATATATATTTTCCGCACGCAAGCGATGAAAAATTTTGTTCGATACATGTGCGAAAGTTGTTTTTCTCACACCCGGTCGCAAAATGCCACTTTTCATACCTCTTGAGCCGGCGCAAAACAGATCTTTTCGGCCCTCGGGCGGAAAAGTGCTTTGCGCCCGCCTGAAGCGGGCGCAAACGACTCTTTTCCTGCCCACGGGCGCAAAGTTCCGTTTTGCGCCCGCTCACTCGGTCTGAAAAGAGGCATTTTTGCAGACTAGGTGTTGAGAAAAAAATCGTGTGCAACACGGGCGCAAGGCTATTTTGGCGAGTGTGATTGCAGTACACTCGCCTTCGGCTCGTACTGCAAATTTCACACTCGAAAAATAGTGTTTTGCGCCCTTGATACACAATGTACTATTTTCACTCGTGAGATTGCAGTCAACCTCCTCGCTTTGCTCGGGCGGCAAAATCTCCCACTCGTCTCAAAACAAACCTTTCGCACTTGTATCGAAATATACTATTCTGGCTTCATCTAATTATGAGCAAAAAGCCTATTTCTCTCTTCTTTTTTCTCCCCTCTGTCTCTCTTCGCTTATTCCCTAATTCTGGGAGAACGCAATTAGTCTCATCGTCAACACGAACGGATACACCCCCTGCATCTCGATGACTTTGAAATATTACTTTCAATTAATTTTAAACGTCTAATAATCGTCACGTCGTTTTCACCATTTCTTCAGTCTCCTTTTTTTCCTTCTCTTTTACTTTCTCGTTGTTCTCTTATATATTATATTATACTCTAAGTATCAACGAAATTTGAGACAAAATTAGTAGAAAAAAAAAAGCAAACAAGCAAACACGGTGCAATTATCACTACTATTGATAATCTACTGATTTGGGATTATAAAAAAAGATATTAGTCGATCAAAAAAACAAAAAAAGGAATACATATAATGGAACGTAAGAAAATGAAAAAAAAAATTCAAAACTTCGCTCAAATTTCATTTATATGTATATAAATCTTCAGATCCTGATGATCTCTTCATTCGTTGGATTTGAATTTGGTACATTTGAATAATTTGCAATAAAATTGAAAAAAAACAAAAAAACTCAAAAAACTGTGGATAATATATACATTTGGACATTTATTATTCATCGTCATGTTCTTGGTGTAAAAAAACTCGCCAACTTCACGTTTACGTTTCCAATATTTTTTCTCATTCGTTCCGCAACCGCGTTGAGCCTCGGAATTCATGGCTATTACAGTCCGACCTCTCTATAAGGCCCCTCCCAATAGAGCCGGTTCCCCTATTTCTCGCTCGCAGCGTTCCCCCACTCTACCATGTAACGTGAGCTCGAGAAAGAGACGAAAGACGAGTCGTGCGACTAGCGAAGATGGCAAAGTGGGGGTACCTCAGTTCCTGGAAAAACTCTTCCCCTTGGGGGCCTGGGCGGCCCTATAGAGAGGTTGGACTGTATTTCGACCCCAGTAACCCAGTGGTGCTCGACCATCGTAAACGTTTTCGTGTACAGTGTAGCATTTTCGTGACAATACCCCCGCATACTAAACCAATGGTGCCACTATTTCCCCAAAAATGAAAGCATTTTCAATGCCAATGACAAAAGTCTGTGAAGGTGTTACGATTCTAATGAAATTATAAAATCGTCGTGTACCTACTTTTCATACTCGAGGTTGGCAAAGGTAAAGGTAAAAAAGAGAGAGAAAGAGAGAGAGAGTGAAGCGTAACAATTACGCCGCCCGCGCCGTTGGGATATAGTGTAACGTACGTGGAAAGAATTTTTTACTTTTTTTTTCTCTTCATTTTCATTCAATTTGTTTTCTCTTTTTATTTACGCTCGTGTGTTGTTGACTCGCGGCAACGCGGGGATGGCAAAATTTTATTTACTTTCCGGGAATCGATCGGGGGCACGAACCCCCGGCCCCGGCCAACTCGAGCTACGCGCGGTGCGGCGCGGCGCGACCCTCTCTCACCTTTCGACGCTCGACGCTCGACGCTCGACGTCGTTCGCTTCGGGTCTCCCAGCGAACGAACAACGAACGAACGTCGCGTCGCGGTTATAATGTAGTCTCGTCGCGACGCGACGTCGCGTTTGCGTTCGGGGTCTTTCTTCTCTTTCTGTCTGGTCTGTCTCCCTCTTCGTGGATCTAGAGCGCAGCGCCCTCTACGAACCCTTGCCATACCCCCTTATGTACACACTAATCATCGCCTCTGCTTACCTACCCCTCAGAATTCGTAGAAACCCTAAGAGAACACCGATGCGGGATCAAATGACAAAGAGATAAATTGCATTTGGGTAGTGTCTGCACTACAGCTTCATATAATCATCGGAATTTGAATTTCCGAAAGAAACATAAAAAAAAAAAAAATAGGAATAATGGATCAAGTTTTTTCCTCCATCCTTTTATATGATATAAATCACCTGCAGTTTCAATTATTTTGTTCCTTCTTCTGGCAATTTTTAATTGACTCGTTATATCGAAGTCAAGAGGATCTCTATTGGCAATGTTTGGTCAAACTACTCTAATTGCTGCATCGTAGTGTCATGGTATAGTATAAATAAAACGTTATTCCTAGTAATTAAAAATTTCACAAGATACAGTCCAAGGGGGCGAAAATAAAAAAATAAAAAAATATTGTCTATTCCACAATGATAACAAGATTTTAGTCTTTAAAATATACTGTAATTTTTTTTTTTTTAACATCACTTTGTTCAGACTGCGAATAAAAACAACAATCAACCTCATTAGGACATATATAAGAAATCAAAATAACAATTCGAAAACGAAAGAGAACAGAATCGTTTTCCAATTTTTCGAAGCACCCTATGGTAGACAGGGTGAAGACGGATGTAAATAACGTTTCATGTTATCCTATCGATGCATACCCCAGCGTATATACGTATACTCATATATATATATGTATATAAAATAATATATAACGTCCCTTATCCATCCATCGAGTGCTCCTCGCGCAATGCGCATCCAGAGGGATACCTAGCTATACTAGCCCCGCAAGCTTCACTAGCTTCACCAGCTATATATAGCAGGGGTTGTGTTTGTATCAAATTATATCAATCAGTCGAACCTCCGTACGGTTCAGTTCTGTTCGAGCTTTAACCGCCTGTATAGTCCGTGATGAACGCGCGAGCGTATTAATTGAATGTTTTCTGTATACATATATATCGTTTTTTTTTTTCTTCTTTTTGTTTTTAACTCTGACTGACTGACTGACTGACTGACTACGCGATAGCGTAATAACACCGCATTCCGTAACGTAGAACGAGAATCTTAATTAACGGGGCTAACTAGCAATATAGAATTACAAAATAAAAAACGATAAGATAAAAATAAAGAAAAATCGCGAGCAACACTTTACGTGAGGCCAGCGACGACGACAAACGCGTTTGCAAATTCTCTAATTAGAAAGAAACAAGACAGACACAACATTTTTTTTTTCCTTTGCTCCAACTCGCTTTCATTTGTTATAATAACTCGATTTGCTAATCAGATTGAATATACAATTGTCTGAATCAGAACTCTGGAAAAGTTCGCTGAGAATCGCGTAACGCATTCGAGTTGAGATTAAATGCCTGTTTTGAACCACAGTTGTGGAACTACTACTTTTTTACATTAAAAATTAACGAAGCTGAGGCTAATTAGCAGCCGAACATTTCAACCTTCTCCTTTACAGAATGACCCGTATATATAATATATAATTTTATGAAAGTATTCTGTGACACCTCACAAAATTTTCATAATTAGTCTCAAGTTAATTGAATTCAGCTTTGGATGCTAACTATGGCTACAATCAGCTTCAGCGTTATTGGAAATTTAGATCCTTTTCAGGGTCGCCTCAAATCCGTAAATACCGGATAGAATATAACAGCGTTTGAGAGTCACGCGAGGTGTTAACTTGTCATGGTAGTCAAATTGCGCCTAGAACCTATAAGATTCTCCTTGTGAGATTCTCGTTTGAACCTCAAAAGCAGCCGAATTTTTTCAGGTATCTGCGAGTTTGAAGCGTTAAAGAGAATTAATTTCTACGGCGAAATTCGGAGCGGGCGTTAAATCCAGACTCTGGACGTTCCATTATTTACTCAACTATAATCCGATAACTCGGCTTCAGAAATTTTAACAAAATAGCTTTATATAAGTGAAACGGCAAGATTCTGAGTCACCTCACGGCTTTATATAAGTGAAGCAGCAGGATTCTGAGTCGCCTGACGGCTTTATATAAGTGAAACAGCGAGATCTCGAGTCTCCTGACGGGTTTATATAAGTGAAACCAAGATTTTGGGTCACCTGACGGTTTTATATAAGTGAAACAGCGAGATCTCGAGTCTCCTGACGGCTTTATATAAGTGAAACGGCAAGATTCTGAGTCGCCTGACGGCTTTATATAAGTGAAACAGCGAGATCTCGAGTCTCCTGACGGGTTTATATAAGTGAAACCAAGATTTTGGGTCACCTGACGGTTTTATATAAGTGAAACAGCGAGATCTCGAGTCTCCTGACGGCTTTGTATAAGTGAAACGGCAAGATTCTGAGTCGCCTGACGGCTTTATATAAGTGAAACAGCGAGATCTCGAGTCTCCTAACGAACGGCTTTATATAAGTGAAACGGCAAGATTTTGGGTCACCTGACGGCTTGATATAAGTGAAGCCTGTCACCTGGGTATGGACATTACACTGTCTGCACTGTCTACTTCTTCAACTCTGCCTGCGTCAGTACGATTTCGTGTACGTCTCATATCACCTGATTATATCTCACCGATATGGTTCTGCTTTAGTCTTTAATTTAGTATGTACGAGGACCAACGAGTGTGTAAACGAAGCGGAAGCATGATTTTCACGTCTTCGATCTGTAGGATGAACTATTCATAGTCAGTACGATCTTATCTTCAAGACGGTCTCAAGCTCGTCCCCCCTTCTACACTAATCAAGTCGAGTCTAGGGCTGGTGGTCTTGTCCTTGTCTTGTCTTAGGAGAGGGGGGAAACCGTATTGAAAAAAAGTATCAACTGACTGACTGTACGAGAGACACTATTAGAATTCCATTTCCGGTTGAATCTTAAACATAATATTTATACAATCTTTTAAATAATGACCTATTTTATATATTTCTGACAAAATCTAACTGCGTGAACGAATGAAAAGAAAGATGATGATTTGAGGCAATTAAGTGAAACATTGCTCGTACGACTCGGTTGGTATTTAGGGGATGGTTGCCTCTATTCTCCAAAACGGGGCTATCAGAGACATCGCTGATCCTTTGGCACTCGATGATTGGTGAACAACGAGTTCCACCTAGGTAAGACATGCGGGACTCTAACTCGAAGAAGAGATAATTCCACGTATGATGATTCCGACTACAAACGTGCAGAATGCGCGTCTCGGTTTTTGCGCGAGAATTCAGAGAAGTGAAATGGAAGTAAAGAACCTCGCACCGCGTTCTTGTGCCATCTGGCGTTTTGCGGAATTGACTGTGAATTTTGTACGTGTCGCAGTCCGTGAGATACCGATCGGAAGTTACCATTGACCCAACTCGTAGAAATGGACAGGTCTCGAGTCACAAGCACCGAGAGGTGCTCTTTTCGTCAACGATCCAAAGGACTGTTCGTGTCGCCTCGGTATAACAGCTTCAGCGCGTATTCGACATCGATTCGCGGAACGCAAGAATGTTGAGGTTCAACGAAAAATATTCACCACGGTCGACGATCCTCGACGCGAGATGGACAGTCGCCCTCCTTCTATCACACCTCGGACCTCCCCTGCAGCTTTGAAGTGTGTACTAGAATCTTAGATTTTGGAACTGATTGACGTATCGTCGATTCCCTGCTTCACGATCATTCGTTCTAATTTCTGCGTTCCAGCACGATTTTGAGTCTTCTGACGGTTTTATATAAGTGAAGCAGCAAGAACCTGAGTCTTCTGATGACTTTATATAAGTGAAGCAGCAAGAACCTGAGTCTTCTGATAACTTTATATAAGTGAAGCAGCAAGATTCTGAGTCTTCTGACGGTTTTATATAAGGGACGCAGCAAGATTCTCAATCGCCTGGCGGCTTTATATAAGGGAAGCAGCAAGATTCTGAGTCTTCTGA
>JAEUYN010001270.1:0-261174 GCA_018257835.1 Euura lappo
GTTTCGCGAACGATAAATCCCTATCTCGTCTTCTCCTCTTTAACAAGAGACACAGAACCCAGTGGGAGGATGGGAATCGTCAGCCATTAAGGTTATACAAATCGGTGATCACGCTTGGGACTTTAACAAGCTTCGGGTTT
Organism: Euura lappo; assembly: GCA_018257835.1. Classification (NCBI taxonomy): domain Eukaryota; kingdom Metazoa; phylum Arthropoda; class Insecta; order Hymenoptera; family Tenthredinidae; genus Euura; species Euura lappo. The sequence goes on from JAEUYN010001270.1 coordinate 141, forward strand.
CGGTAAATTCGAGGGAAAAACGTAGGCGGTATAGGAAAAGGAAGAGGTGCCCTCCTAGAAGTAAATTGAACATTTTATTTTTCTTTATTTTAACGTAGACGTGAATTTAACGCTATTCCCTAATGAAAAGTTTTTCTTATCTCATTTTTCACCCGGTTTTATTTCCGACTTCGATACTCCATCTGCTATCTGCGGAAATCTGATAATTTTATTATACGATCTTTGAGCTCTGTGAATCCAAGATCGTTTGAAAACGATCAAATTTCATCCAAAATACGCTCGGAAGAAATAATTCCGGTTCTGATTCAACCTGGAATGAATTTTGATGAACATTATAGAGATAAGCTTCTCCTCTGCTTTCGCTCGGTGATATGGGTTGCCCATTAAAACTGCAATAACACTCGAATATATCCAAATCTCTCGCATGGGTTTAGAATCCGTAATTAAAGCTCGAAATCGCTCCTCGCCCATCAGGATTTAACGTAAGGGTTTTACACCCTGGATCGTTCTATATTCTACACATATATGTTATACACCTCTATATCTCGGATACAATTTCCTTCGACCTAAATCGTGTCCTTATGGAGAAAAAAAAACATTATTTCTTCCGCACATCCGGATTCTGTCCAAAAAGCATTTTCCTAAAATATACTGTCTTCGGCTTCAATTTAAATATTGTCAGATCGTGTCAAAAAATCATCCGCAAGCAGTTTCAAAAACGATTTCGCGGGTGTATTTTCATGTTAAGGATTTTATGCCCATGTGTCTGAAATTTATCAAAAAACCTACGTACGTATTTGGTTTTTGGCAACACAATTTTTGAATAGAATTATTGATCGCAAGCGTTGCGTTCTTTGAATTGGTACTGGGAAACATGACAAAAAATTGGGGAGAGATGCAAATCTTTGGTATGCTTGGAGAACCACAAAAACCACGAGAGAAATGGCACAGATGTGGTTTTCGTTTTTTTTTTCTTATTCAAACTAGGCGTCTTGAAAAAATGGAAGTCATCCTATACATCTCTTTCATATGGATGCTAAGAACTCTGAAAAAAAATCAGCACGAAATAGTAATGAAAAGCAACAATCCTATAAAAGTTTCCATAACATTCATTCCTTCCACATTTCTCCAGATAATTTTATGAACGTTAGAGTCCAGCTTTTCAGTGTCAAATTCTAGAATTCGCATTTTTTTTCCAGAACGTTACGTTAATATAAACATTTTTTGCCTAACTTATATCGAAATCGTTTCCACAAGAATAGTTTTGCAACAAAAAATAAAAGATATTCATATCTACCGGCTCTTGGAGTAGAATTCTAAAAAATGTGTACCTTATCTTTGTCTCAGGCTTTTTATTTTGGAAGAATTTCCGTCGTTGAAATCAAGGCCTGATGCCTGGTGGGCTATTAACTGTTCGGGTGTATTTTTGTCTTAGAGATAGGCGACTCTAGTCTCTATGATACGAAAACGGACCGAAAAGGCAACAAGAAATACATAAATTATAGCGGTGTGCCGCGGCGTGACTGCAGCGAAGCGTGGTTCGTATTAAAGTTATGAATATAAATCTCGAGGTGCCAGGTCTCGGTTCCAACGTTCCACCGTTCCACCGTTCCTCCGTTCCTTCGTTCCCCCTCTTCTCCCTCACTCCGCCGGTTCCACCATTCCTCAACCCTTGGCTCTTCTCGGCTTATTCGCTTACCCCTTGACTTTGTCGACGTCCGCGAGCTCGTGGTGTCAAAGTGGCGACCGATAATTCACAACCCCCCCCCTAGGTTCACGTCTTTGGGACACGCTCTACGCGACGCCACGTCACGGTGTCACGGTGCCTCTTCGAGGGGGCCGCGAATATATATTTAGCTTTTTCCCCACAAAATCGAAACCCTTCACTTCCACATAAAATATTCTAACGTTGCATTCGCTCACGGATCTCGATATCTCGATATCTCGGTCTCCTTTTCTCAGAACCGAAATCGAATTGAATGAAGACTCTGTTACCTCCACTCGATCCTGGTGACAGGAAATAAACGACTCGAGCGAAACGACGCGGGGCTCCGCGCCTCAGACAACCAAATTTACTGGAGATCCTAAAAGCATAGCATAAAAATGATTCAGAGACAGGGTACAGAGGTCTTGTCGTTGACTGCATTAAACTTTGAGGTCAATGTCGCTCCCGGAAGCTGACGTAGGATAAGGTCAACCTTTGAGGAGAATTTATCCCAGCCGTGGGACCATCAGAATTTCGTATACGAAATACTTTCCTCGACCAATCACGCACGGGCGAGCAATAGATATATCGGGTCCCGAAACATATCGATACGTTGTCGTCATACATATCTGATGCCACACAGCCCTAGGCTATAGTTTTTTTTTCTCCATTTATTATTTTCGTTCGTTTCTCACCCTGATCTTTTTTTCTGCGGTTTCGTCTCTTGCTCCTTTGGGCATAGGTATGCAGAAAGTTTCCCTTTTCTACAGAGATGCCCCCTTTTTTTTTGTCCTTTATCTTTTTTTTCTCATACTCACACCCTGCACCGAAAAGAGAAATTTCAAGCAGAGATTTTTCGGTACAGATTTGTCACCTTTCCTCCACCTTCACCTCTCAAATTTCATCTAATTTTATATCGCGTGTCTAATGGCAGAAGGTCGTAAGTGCCAATATACGACCGTTTGGAATTTTCAAAGCCAAAAGGTCGTATAATTTTTGTTTATATCTATTTCTGCGAAGAACCTTCAAATACGTTCAAAACCGTTGGAATTGAAAAGTTGTCAAATTAAAATCAGAACGTCGTAAGTCGTGGCGTATACGCCCTTCTGGACCTGTTTCAAAGAAAAATAATCCGGCTCACTAATTCCAGAAGGTCGTAAGTGACATTATACGACTTTCTGCCTTTAGTGGAAGTAAAATTCGAAAAAAACTTCAATAATACGAAATTCAACAATAATAGCCAGAAGGTCGTAATCGCCAGTTTTTTTTTCAATTTTTGCTTTTTTTCTGAAATAGTCTTAAAAACTTGCGAAACGCGCAGATAACTTGAAAAAACCGGAGTTTCGAAAAATTCGATGAAAAAATCGGAACGTAAAGCCAGAAGGTCGTAATCGCCATTTTTTTTCAATTTTTGCTTTTTTTCTGAAACAGTCGTAGAAACTCGTGAAACGCGTAGATAACTCGAAAAAACAGGAGTTTCGAAAAATTCGATAAAAAAAAATCCGAACGTAAAGCCAGAAGGTCGTAATCGCCATTATTTTACAATACATCCGAATTCCCGCTTTGAGTTTGTGTATGGGAAATACGAAGTTCTATTTTCAGGTTCATTCTATAGTTTTTGCTTATTGAGATTGGTCGGTAAATCAGTGACAGTATTTCCTATTAATATACATTTGCTAAGTAAAAATCTTAGAAAAAAATGGCGATTACGACCTTCTGCCTTTGCGTTCAGATTTTTTCTAGAGAATTTCTCGAAACTCCGGTTTTTTCGAGTTATCTACGCGTTTCACGCGTTTCACGAGTTTCTACGACTGTTTCAGAAAAAAAGCCAAAATTGAAAAATAATGGCGATTACGACGTTCTGGCTTTATCTTCTTTTCTTTTTTCAATTACAATCAATAATGGAAGAAGGGCGTATTCGCCAACATCCGACCTTATGCTTTTAAGTTTTCAATCTTCTAATTTTCATTGATTCACACGTTTTGATTATTTTCAAAGCGAATGGCGTGAAAAAAAAAATTTATACGACCTTATGGCACCGAAATCGCATTTTGGGTGCTTACGACCTTCTGCCATTAGACACGCGATATGTAGTTTACTTCTACGTTCTTGGCGTACCCCGCGTGATTCACACAAATTCACTTCACTACAATTTCACGCCATGATTTCAATCATACACTTATATCATAATTATAGCGAACCAGACTCATTTTCGTTATGCACACAACATGGAAAAAAGGAAAAATCCTGAAATCGAGACACTTTTAAACAGAAATAAATATCAGTTCGTCGGAGAAAATAATTCCCGGCTAGCTCTCGCGCCTTCCGGTACTTGGCGGCGATTCGCTGCCGCGAATCTTGATACGTAATTCAGTTGAAACCAAAGATTCTTGACAAATTTTTCATGGTCCAACAATACAAAGACAGTAAAATTCTGCGAATAACATTTTGGGGCCTGCTTCACTCTGATCTTCCCTATATGTATATGATACAAAAGTGCTGTTTGGAGTATGTGGAAAATTCACCATTTTTACGTGCGAACATTCAAAATCTCAGTAAGATCGACATAATCTTTGGTAAGATTTGAAAGACACTCACTTCGATCTCCTGTATTTCTGGATGTACCCCCTAAAAGTAGCACTCTCACCTTTTCTTCTAACTAATTGAATAATATTTATTATAGAATCGTAAATGAAGAAGAAGAAGTGACAAACTGAAGAGTCGTCATACTCGTGTTCTCATAGTAATTAGTATTACACTTCCACCCTTTTACAGGTCGTTCAAACTGATTTATCACCGGTACGCACTACTTTTTACGCATGACATTTGATCATCAGTATAATACGTGTCACGTAGAGTACACCGCATGGAAGTAACATTTGTACCAATTAAAAAGGGTAATCGATACTTTTTGTTTGTCCCCCTATCGTCATGTCGGTCACGAGCCGGTGTTGTATAAGGGTGTAAATACCCTCTCAGCCTGGTATTTCTCATTGTCCACATGCGTGCAGCGTACGCGTAAGCCTCTTTGATAAACGTGCCTATGCATTACAACGCCGTTTAGGTACACATACCTATTTGTGCGTATATTCATACGGTACGTTGTATAAGAGAAGAACACATTTTCGAGGCGAAGAGGGGGCGGATCGGTCGCAAACGACCCTCCCGCTTAATATCTGGTTTATTACGTTACGCGTTACGTTTTACCCTTCTACCTGTTAGGTGTGTAAATTTTGTGTTACACAGCGAGCTTTTCCACCGTCTGGTTAGCTAGCTAAAGGCTGAAGGCCTGAACACGCTAAATACTGCGCCGCCACACTCGTTCATAATACATACCTTCATTATACGCACTCTACATATTTTAAGGTATTTTACACATGCTGAAGGATGAGCGAGCTACGCGAGGATGACTAACAGACGTAATGCGATCCTGTTCTGCTCACTCCAGGCGCGAAACGATATGAAAAAAATATGGGGAGCAAAAAAAAAGAAGTAGTAAAAGGAAGAACGAGATCGTAAAAATATACCCAAATCTTATACCCGCGGCTTGACCCCGGGACAGGAGCCCATATCTTTTACTCGTTTTCTCAAAACCATTCTGATGATGCATCTTTGCTGAAGGGTCGCGTGCTATCAAATCCCCAGATGTCTTACTACCCGGTTGACCAAATTTTATTATCGCTACTGCTTATTGTTGTTATTATTATCCTCTTGTATTCAGAAATTCTTTAACCTGAACACCGAGAGGTAATCCACTCGCGAAACAGTCTGAACAGTCGCTATTGAAATTATAAAATTACGTCATCCTGTCTATTCCGGCCTTTGTCCAAATGTGTCCAAAATGATTGTTCTGTCTCTGAAATGAAGTCTAGTTGAAAATCGAATAGGAGCTTGGAGATACTTTGAAAAATCGTTTCTAAGATTCAGCTTGTGCGTGAGAAATCCCTCTTCTGAGGATCGCGTGACAGTTGAATTTGCGTGAGAGTGAAATAAATAAATAATCTCTAGGCACTGAGTGTCATGACACCAGCCAGTTTCTGTATAGCCTATATTTTAGAGCGTCGAATAGCTGAATTCCAGAATGATAATATTCCCCCAGTCTTGCCCCTGACTTCCCTCGGCAATATCATCCCTTGTAACCGATTCTTCCAGACTGTTTGGCTCAATAGCCTGGGCTCAACCAATTCGCAAAAATATTTGATGAAAAATGTATTCTACGAATGAAAAGTTGACGCGTTATGTCATCGGGGGGATCCTGGTTCCGGTTCCGATACGAAAAGCGGAGGGAAGAGTGTGGGCCCTTCTTTATCCGGCCTTTTTTACACACTGTATTAAAAGCTTTCAGTATCGATTCGATGACGGCCAAATTCCAACGGGCGGGCTAAACACCGAAAAATAGAGAAATTCTCTCAAGGGTTCCTATTTTTTTATCATCTGATTTTCACATCTTTCAAGTTCGCTTTTGCCGTGAAATCAGGTCTGAAATTTAGCCCTTTGATCCCGTGGTGTCGTTGCTGGATTTTTAGTACAAAGTGCAGCCAGCAAACTCGTCATGATTATACCGTAACGCGTCTCTCATGGAATAGAAGACAAGTCAACATCCGAAGCGCACAAGGGTGGATCCACACATACTGGGATAGGGTATCTTGTCATCTGTGCCTTGAGTTCCTCTCACACAACGTCGAGGCCGAGAGACGGAGAGCGGAGGTGGCGTTAGGGCGGAAGGTTCCTTCTAATCAAGCCCCTGGTTACTAATTAATTTATCTCTAATAACCCACCGCCCATACATAGCACAATATGCCTGCACGAAACGAAGTTACGCCACTCGAGATCGGGTCAGACCCAGATCACACGAAATAGAAACATTCAAAGCCGATCCCGACCCGAGTTCGTTAGAAACTGATTCTATCACTTGCGGGAAAATTACATACTTCCATCGATTCGTGCGAACGCGAGGGTCCTGATCTTTACGAGATAATCTGTCGCCCGAGAAATACGAATGGGTCATTATACGTAATTTCAGCACCCTTCCTACCTCGTACATACCTTCCGCCAATGATAATTGCAGAACACAGTGGGAATATCGTATTGCGATTCAGCCATTCGCATTCGTTTCGAAGTCCCAAAATGTGTATTTTCGCTATTCAGTATTTTCGAAACAAACCACTCATTTCGATCTAATCTATTATAGGCTCTGATGATTTTGATCGATGAGAACTTTACAGAATTTTTCCATTCCAGCCAAAGATGAGAGCCAAAGAAACGCTTCTTCGCTACACGGTTGTTGTGTGACTTGTTTTTGGGTCGACTTGAATTTTTGACGATATCGGAGATGCCCGAAGCGAAATTTTGCTTTTTATTTATTACACCAACATCGAATGATCCGAATAAAAAGGTCGAGATTATCCTTCGAAGACTTCGTTTAAGTTATGTATGTGTCAAAACCTACTCGAAGATGATCATTTGAGTTTGATCGATTGAACTACATTCTGACCCCGAGTATATAAATTTGTTGGGACTGAGCTGCTTCACTTATACGAAGAGGGGCTCCCTCTTCGTTCCACGCGCATGCGTAGTGACATGCGCGGAGGTTGCGCGCACTAGACCTGCGATCTCAACAGTGTATAACCTCAAAGCTTCATACGTAATGCTCAGAGCTTCACATAATTCATTTTGGTCAATTGTAATTCCAATATTTCTTCAATGAATGGTTCTCTAGATTTTGGGAGACATCAAATCGTTGATTATTGAGAAGATATTATGAGATGCCAACGATCAACTTAGTTTTCTACGAAAGTAAGGCACTGCTATTTTATGGGGTGTTTTCTATGGTTAATCATCACGTGTATCGCCTAGAGTGCGGTTCGTGTCGTAACATTTTCCGATAACTCGGCTATTAGAAAGTATCACGTTCGAAGAGCTTCGACTCTGCAGGAATAGGAAGTCGTTTTTCTCGTGGGAGATTGAAAGCCGATTCAGACTCGAGTAAAGTAGAACAAAAAGAAGACAAAAATAATTTCAATGAGAGAAAAATTCAAACTTGGTATCGAGAAAAGGGAGAATATCAAGTGACAAACACTTCCTTTGATCAGAGATTCTCGCATCAGCTGCGAAGAAACAACGCCGAATCTGATTAAACCGTAATTCGTACAATTTCCATAACTCAAGCGAACGTCATAAATGAATTCTCAACGTCACTTTTAGAATATATAATTTATTCAAGTAAAATTTACACTCCGTACCTCCCTGGAAAATTTCTCCTCAAAATATCCTGGTTTTAAAATTGTTCTGTCCACGATACCAGAGAGAACGAAAATTCATCATCATCGGAGTTATTACGTCACGGTGTACCTCATACCGAAAAAAAAGAAGTAAAATCATTCGTCCTTTCATTCCGTCGTATCACACAAACTCTCTCACCTTTAAAACATTTCCCGCGCGACCAGGCGCGCAAAGTACGGTATAAACCTCTGCGGCAGTGATACATGGAACTGTGTACACATTATAGCCCCCCCCCCTCCCCCCTCCTTCACCCCTTACGTTAGACGACCACCCTTGCGAGTACACCTTCAGCTCCGTATCCCCCTTTCGAGTACGAAGTAAAGGGCTGGGGGTGAGCGTGTGTGGGACAACATTGCTGCTTTAAGTTATTCATAGCCACAGGCCAGCCACCAACACCCATACGCAAGCTCCATGGACCTATACACGATCCGGGATGGACCCTGCCACCCCTGGGGAGATTCTCAGAGTACCTGCCGGCTACTGCCCTGCTTTCACAACGCCTCTAGTTTCACCAGTTTACCTCGTTTCATTCTCAAATCGTTTCTTACTGTAACGAAGACCACAGAAGATATATCTGAATCATCGTTAGTTCACCGTCTCAAGATACTCCTTCGATATTTCAATTTCTCAGATTAAAAAAATTCACTCCGCAATGTGTAGGTTGTACGACGTCAGCGCTCTGGGTGGTCAGAATAATCCCTTCTCGCCAAAGTTACACACCGAAGTTTTCAAAGTTTGTTCCACTTCCGAATACGATTTCCGACTCTTATGAAACACAAATTTCATTAAAAATATTGAAAAGCCCAATTATTATTTCATCGCGGAAAGGAACCTTTTTTTACTCGTCGCGCCCCTAACCTGGCATCGTCACAATCGCTTAGAGGCAATCGACTGTTTTGAATTGAATGAAGAAAAACGAAATTGTAACCATTTTTCTATCCAGGTAAGTCAATGAGCGTATAAATGTGAAATAAATTTTGATCTCCGAATAAACATTGTGAAATAAAGATACACGGTGAGTCGCAGTTCGTTGCTTCTTCTGTGCGTATGAAAAACTGAGAGAATCTCTTTGTACTGACTTTTGTTGAGAAAAAAAAAACCGCAAAGAAACGTCTTGGTTGAGTCTGCCTTTGATGAGTCGGTATAACGTGTAAATAGATACAGAGGCTTTGAAATTTGATTGAGGTTGTCCCTGTCTGTATTTGGGGAGTCGGTTGTGGAACGTAATGGAATAGCTTGAAGACGATGGTATCAGTTTACGTGTAAAACGCTGCCGAACAGCCGGCCTATTAGATGCAAATACGCGAGGAATCGGTATAAAGGAGATCTCAAAGGTTCGGTATGCTAAGTCTTGGTTTAATTACAATTGGTTCGAATCAATCTCGATGGAAATTAACAGTTAAATTGGCTCACTTGACGATTGAGGTTTGCTGTTTGCCGTTTGGGCAGGGGCACATGCGTCCCATCTCAAAAGGTAATTATTCGACAACTTCCTCGTCTGATCTGAGAAAAAAAAACGCTTCTCCAGGTAAAAGAAAAAGCCAAAACTGATCGTGATATACGTCTGAGAGTGTTTTGAGACCCAAGTTTGAGAGCCGCGCGAATGGAGTTTGAAGGAAGCGAAGAGAGAGAAAAAAAGAATTGATTAGTGAGCTCCTGAATTCTCTGTTAGAGACTGCGTCAAAACTTTATGGATAAATTATCAATTACGCATGGGAGGGTAAGTCCACGGTCATATTTCTCGATTGAACTCACAGCCAGAACTCCCTGAATAATCGTATTACCGAGAAAGACGACCCTATTGGATCTGCGATACATCAGCTGGAAAATATACCGTCACCCCACGTGTATTCGCGAGAATATATAAGCATGGATCATTTCTTAACCAGAGCCTCGTGAAGAGACTTCACCTTTCGTAAACCTTATTTTTTTGTGCTGTGAATAGCGAAAATGGCCCAAAAAGTAGAACTTGCAGTTCCAGAGTTACACACGATAACATTGATGTGAAATTGTTCAAAGTACACATTCTATATATAGTTTGAGTTCATTGTTACTCCAAAACTACAACAATCGATGTGTTATCTGATCCAATAATAGTGATCCTGATTTTGTGGCCTCTGTGTAACTTCATGATAACATTCGTGGCCCATTTTCGCACTTTTCACTGCCAAAAATAAGGTTTTTGGGTCCCAACTACTCTCTTCCGGCGTAGCAACCACCTTCAACACAAGAAGATGACATTTCTTTTGGGGGTAGGACTATCATAATCGAAAAACTAAGGTACATGCATTTCAGGATCTGATCTACTCGTGAGGTCCTTTCAACTATCAAGAGTCGCTGGTTCTGATATAGTCTGACTTTGAAGACTGCACATCTCATGAACGGTCGATTTTACGCGAAAAAAATGCTTCCAACTCTTGAATGGTAGAAGCATTAATAACTTACTGTATAAATAAAGTATTGCTTGTCATATTCTGTAAAAAAAAAGCTCCTCGGCTCATTTTTCGAATACAGAGAGAAATCTGTAGACCGAAAAGATGAAAGATTGTAAGTTTTGTTTGGGAAAAAAGTGTATCTAATATTGTAGAGATTCAGGAGACATTTTTCAGAGAAGATTGAAAACTTCAGTCTCATTGTTACGTGTGTATGGAGACTGAAGACATAGTCATGGAACTTAGACACAAGGTGACCCATATGAACAGACTAGTTATCCCAAGTAACACGCTTTAGTTAACCTACCACTTGGTAAAATACTGAGGCAAGCTACTAAGTTTGCCCCTAATGTGGATTAAGCTCACGTGTACGAGTTTGGCTAAGTCTGGCAAAGCAAGAATATTAAATGTACGACTTTAAAAAGAACTTTGCCCGTTCATATTTTTTTTCTACTTTCTATCTTCTCTTGTTCTACGTTTCCACTCGCATCGTATATTTTTACTCATTGTCAGTTATATGATACCTTAGAATTTTTTTCTTGTTGTTTCTTTATATGCAAGCAGCAATTTCTTATCGCGTGTCGGCTTTTCAACGCTATTCAAAGTCACGCATCACATTCAGTTTATATTTTACTATTTCTTTGGTTCCTTATTTAAAATATATGACTGGGCCGGATAAATCCTGTTGCAGTAAAACCCAGCAATGAATAAAAAAGAGGATCTTAAGAATTTAATATCTGATCAGCTTGTTCATTTCGGAAGTTAAAATGTTTTAGAAAAACTTCATTTCGTGTGCTTTTGCCAGAAAGAAAAAGGAGGGAATAACTATGTTTTACAGGGTTTACCATAATATTCTGTACAGAAGTTCAAAATGTCATTGTAGCTGTATAGAAATTGGAGTGCGCCTAGAAATAATTTATGCATGAAAACTTTATGAAGACACCGAACGTCGCGTCGGCAACGTCTGGGGTAAGCAATAAAATTTTTTACCGTGTGCTACCAATTTCACAGTACATACGAAGCTCAGAATCAAACGTGCGAACCTAGTATTCGTATTTTTTAGCGTTCTCCACATGAAACGGTTTTCCAAAAAAAAAAACGAGAGGTCTGCTATTCGTCTTCTCCGTAAAATTATCACAAGTTTTCACAAACAACCACGCCTTTCTATTTCTTCAACAGGAACAAAAAAACTTTGCACTCGAATTCGTGTTTTTTTCCGCAAAATCGAAATATTTTCTAGTTTTGAATAATATAAATCCGAGCTTCGCGTCTGGGACGAGAGTTTTGAAATTCCTCGCAGTCCTTTAGTTTTGTGGTTGTGTGTTGCGGCCGTGGGGGTGCGGTAAATCCCAGCGTCCCTTGTGGCCTGTGGTAGGAGACCTGCGCTTCCCACCAGAACGAAGTGGTCGGCGTCCCGACGCTCTCGACCTCCGTGCGTCTTACGATTTCCCCGGCGACTCCGGTGGTCGCCAACTGTCCGTCGACTTGTTTGCTTCACACTACCTTATCATACGTGATAGCATCTCAACTCGGTTCACCTGATTGAACTTGGCGGAGAATAAGAAAGATAATTCAAAAAAGGAGAATGAAAAGTTGATCTACAGGCTCGGGACGGTTTCTAAAAGGTTTTTTTTCGAATCACAATCAATGATTCAAGATTACTAGAACATTTTCTTCATGTTTGACAATCGTAGAGGATGTTGGCGTCAAATTTTATGTGAATCACTTTGTTGGCTCTGAATATTCAAGTTCATGAATACCAAACACGAAAAAAGGTGCAAAGATGTCAGTCTGCATGCAATTCCAAGCAATGAAGAAATATTTTGGTTTGATGCTGAAATGAAGAAAAGACACGAAAATTACGGAACTTCTATCATGATTTTTACATTTTCATGACACTCCTTATTACTACATTGCATGTAGAATTTCGAACGAAAATGTTTTTGGTCTTACGCCTAAAAATGTTGGAATCATGACAAATCAAAATATTTTGCTACATTTTCTGTTCAAAATTTTGATATCGATTTCTACAGTTGATCTCTTCTCCGCATTTGAGATCCGTAGCCTCAAGTAATATTCCGAGAAATTCGATTCCCCGTCAAAATCTAGACATCGTCCCCTTAAGATTCGTAAATTTTTGTCAAAAGGAGGCGATAATATTTGGAAAATTGATGCAATTGAATCAGGATGTAAAATCTACGAACTAGCGCTGGTTTGTAATCTTGAATTTTCAGATAGACTGAGTAATGAAATTAGTACATCAAACACCTTCTTTGACGTGTGCCCTTGATTGCCTTCTTAATTGAAAGAACCTCACGCAATTTCGCACACAGGATAAGGGCATCGTTTTTCTGTGAATGAATTTTAACGGTACAGGAAACTTTCCGTATTCAAAGTTGATTTTTAAATCATCAGGATACGGAATTGAAAAGAAAAAAATATTAGCAGCTAGTTTCCAGAACCAGGGGCCTTGGAATTCGGTGTAATTTCGAGAAATTGGTTGGTCCAAAACTTTCCGAAAGACAGAAGCGCGGTCCTTTGCTCGTTGAACTTTTGGCATATTGTTGATTATAGATAGCGTATGCAGGAATATCTTGAGTATGACAACTTTTCAGGTCTCCGTTAATTAAGATCTCAGAGAGAAGGCACTAATGAGGCGTGACCCTGTCTTTTGAATCAAAGTCTGAACTCAAGATTTTGATTACCGCGTCGTAGTAGGCATCAAAGGGAATACTCCGTTTCGTTAATTGAAACTCACAATAATCATTACAGACCCTGAAAATACACACGTGTAACCGTATACCCAAAATTTTGGTAATTCCGAATGGAACATAACGCGAAACATTGCGCTTCAAAGTACCTCTACCTCAATTTGATCCGCTTCTTGCAAATCGCCTATGTAATCATTTTCATGAATTCTCTCAGACACCGTAATGATATCAGACCCCGCGCTTCTATTTAACCATCAATCGAAACTGGAACTGTCAAAGAAATTACGTAATCGGAGAATCAAGACAGATGTACGTTAGCCTAAATTATAACCTTCGCGTTTCACTATTTTATCACGACTTCAAGTAAACTAGTGTAAAGACATCAGCTGACTGAATGTCATCGAACTAATCCATCAAAATTTCATAATTGAATCTGAGATTTAATCCAACATTCATTCATCCACATCTTCGCAAAAATTTTTGTCTCATCGCATTCCACATTTTCAAAAGGTGGTATAATTGATTATTCACATGCAATTTCAGTGAAAAGCCTTCGAATATGTGCGAAAACGTTGAGATAAAAAATCAGTCAATTTAAACCTTATTGGAAGATCAATAGTCGTAATAGCGACATGTGATACGATTTTTTGCCTTTTAAATATTGAATGAATTGTAGAGACAAAAAGCAAAACAAACTCGAAAACAAAAGGTCGTATCTGCTTTCAAATAATGGAACCAAAAAAAAAAAATCGAAAACAAATGAAAAACTAAGAAAATTTGATGAACTCTAAAATCAAACGTAAAGGCAGAAAGCCATTGATACAGCAGAGAAACTCTTCTGACCCTTCGGAATTCGGATTATTTACACACTTTCATCATTTCGACAGTGAATGAAATAACCAAAAAAAAAAAAAAATCGATGGCACCAAAATTTATTTTCACCACAACTGCACGGAAAGTACGACTTTTTGCTACTTACGACTTTATGCCATCCGAGGTGCCATCAGACACGCGAAGTATGATCAGCATTTTTCGATATCGCCTTCAACGAAATACCGTGGGTGTATAATAAATTTTGACAAAACGGTGAAATCGATCCTTTTTTTATAATGGTAAATCCGTCTTATTCGATATATGTATCGTAAATTCTCCGATATTTCGATCACCTGTATATATGTGAGTAAATAATTTTTTCTTTTCACTCCTCCGCACCACCGCGCGCGAGTAAAAATAAAAAAAACAACGGTATCCCCCAAAAATAAACTTGAATTTATTCGTAAACCAATAAATATCGCGAGTCATAGCGACACCGCACGACAGAATCCCCGCCGAAATGGTGACAGTCGTTTAAGAAGCGCTGATAAAACGTCTCTCCGTCTTGCCAGGAAATTCATATATCATATCGCGCGTTGGGCACCCCAGGATCTGCGTTTTCTGCCTGCGATTTTTAGACCGCGTTTTATTTATGCCGAAATGTTTATCGACGTTAGATTGCGATTGCGTTACCAGTGAAGGGGGAAGGAGAGAAAACGCGGAAGTGAATGGCTGACATTTTGAGGCTCCATTTTTCAACGGAAAGTGAAAAGAAATTTGGGCAATGACCAGAAGTAACAGAAGATTAACAATAATACTCGTTGCATAATACGGCGCAATAGTTAATACAGAATTTTGAAAAGCACATAAAGCTTGTATATCAGAAGGCTCGAGGCGATAAAGTGTACAAAAGACGGCTGAAAGCCCTCAAATTGCGTAAGAAAGGGAAAAGGAAGTGACGTAGATAGCCTCTTCCCCCTCACCGACCCCCAAAACTCTGTTTCGAGGCTCTATACAGGGTTCTAAAAACATTAAACTAACCAGAATAAATGACTATCGCTGATGACGCTCCACTGGGTTGTCTAACGCTCGTAAACTTTCTGCAAATGGAGTGGTGTTTCGCAAAAAATAAATATATATATGTATGTATAAGAAAAAATGAACAAACTTGAAAAATTTAATACGCTTTGAGCCTCAATCCTACGCAGAGAGTTAGACACGCTGGATAATAATTATAAGAGTAATTCGATTCTTCTGCATCAAGCGAAATGATGACCTACCGATTTGTATTTTTCTGAATAAATTTGTTTAATCCTTTTTCTGGTATGAATCGCAAGAGTTACAGGCTATCAAAAATAATTTATCGCCGTTCGTGAGTAAGTCGTATTAAATCAGAACATTGGGCAATTATTCGCACCATGGAATCGTGGCATCGAAGGAGATTCAAACTTTGTCCGAGAAACATAAGTCATTACTAAGTAAAAAATTCTGTGTGATCCAAAATCCACTCAATTATTGCGTTACCTTGTGTCTTTTAACATTTGGTTTACTTGAAACAACGCAACTGAGTTATTCCAAAGTGCGTATGCGCGAAAGACAATCGCGGAGTCGGAAAGTAGATCAGTCACAATGCGCGCATGCACATACTGATGCAGCATACAATTGAGGCACGCTACCGCTGGCATCGAGTATCAGAATTTCCAAGATCAATGAAAAAAAAAGAGTTTCTTGAACACGAGATGCTCTACGCTGTTTAGTGTCGATAATGTTTACATGACCGATGAGAAAATAAGTGTGAAGATTATGTTATCAATTTGTAAAAGGCGATAATTTCTCGATGATCTAGTATCTGGTACAGCTGACTTCAGATTACCACGTCGATCTGAAGAAACGGGGTGATAAAGTATAACCCGTAAAACGTACGCAGCGATGAGTCGTTCACTAAGATTTACACCTCTACTTCTAACATTAAATGTATACGAGATTTTAACTGTAACTTGAATCATAAAAACGATCCTCCACCTACGTTCTCATGGTCTGAAGTATGCAGTCGTAATTATCTCGCAACGTGACGCATCTGCCGCGATACTGGGAGTAATTGTTGCCTAGATACGGTCAACACATTGGGCCAATTTGAAAAGACATTTCGCTTGATGGTCAGACTAAAAAAAAATAGTAGCGTAAATTTTTTTTCTCTTTTCCACGAAGCAAAAATCTTGTCATCCTCATTGAATCCTCTCCAAGTCTTCGATGGCTTTATCAACTGATGAATGAACTTTATAAATTTCTCTGAGCGAATGAACCGCGACTGCAGGCAAAATGATTGGCACAGGCGTCTGTAATCATGTCTTTTTTTATAGTAATTACCTTACTCATCCCTTTAACTTAGCTCAAACGCTTAACCTCCCGACATTATATTCCCATTTCGCGAGATCCCGAAGATTATCCAAAGAAGTGTATAGATAATGTTTGCGCCTGGGTCATTTGCGTATATCTGATCTGCTCCACACGACATTCACACCACGATGCTCGTTCGGGATATTGAAAATTCACATCGATCGAGGACAGCTTTTCTCCCCTTCCTCGGAACAGATTAACAACATTCTCGGATCCTTTGCACGGCTTATGTCTCTGAACTCTGATAATTGCTCAACAACTTTCATCTGCTTGTATCGACCATTCGAATGGGGAAATCGCGAGTAACAAAATTGTGGGGTGTAGTTTTGAGTTCGGAGTTGTAGCTAATAGGTAAGTCCAGTTCAAGTCAGACTCAAGACCTTGCCTGGCTTAGGTAAGTTTCTAACACCGACTACCTAAATTGCTTTGCGGTACCAAAGACTGAGGCGTCTGCGTGTCCATGGAACATAGTTCCTTCTCTCCTATACCAATATAACGAAACGGAACAACAAACTAAAGAACTAAACGAATCCCGCGACTCAGACGGGAAGAACTATAAGCCGACTAGAATCGGTGAGAAACTTCTAATCCGAAAGCTTATTTAGCCAAATTGACGAAAAGGTTGACGTGCGTGTAGTAATTGCCCGAGTCCAGCGTGTTAAGATGGTCTTAAGCTTGTTCTACGACGAGCAAGATTGAATCGTTCCTTCAGAAGCTTCATAGCTTTCAAACACGACACCAAAATGGTGGGAAATTTCTTTAAAAGAGTAACTCCGATTGAACTTACTGAAAAAAAAGGTCACATACTTCGATCCAACTGTTTGGACCCTCAGAGGAGCAGGATGAGACACTCCCGGCCAGTAGATCAAAAGGAATGACGAAAAAGTGATCGATTTTTGTCTTTCTGTTCGTACCCTGCGTAGGGTTTTCGAAAACGTTATTTCTCCCGCTTTAGAAGTCTATTTGAAGACCGAAAATGCCGTTGATCAAGTTAGAAGTGGGTTTGGATCGAAAGCCGAGCTTTTTCCTTCAGGTTTTCGCCCAATGTAAGTTTGGGTATGGGAGAAGGAAGGCGAAGGCTCTCTTGGTTCGATGGAACAGTATTTTGTAGCGGAAGTTAAGCTAAGGTAACGTAAGAGGCTGCTGTTCTCATTTGTTATAATTGTACAAGTTGAAATGGGCCTCGGATCAAATTGGGTTACGCTCGGTGCCTCGGCAAGCTACAACTGTATACATCGTTTGATAGGGAAGTCGCGACGTCTCTGAGCTTCCCAAAACGATCCCACGCGACCTCGGTTACCTTACCCAACGTCGGATAAGTGTTATTTTCTCCACCGATTTACAATGTAAATAGAGTAGGTGCTTCACGAAATACCTCAAAGAAAACCTATCAATCCTTCTAGAATTTCATACCCCGGAAACACGGTAACACGCATCACTATGGACGAGCGCCAAAATTTACTTAAAACTTACGAAATCCACTCTTCAAACGTTTTCACGCTAACAAACTTGAAGAATAGGTAAAATAAAATCAATTTTAACGCCAGCCAAAGCTTTTTGAGATCCAAGAAGTCGTATTCCGACACGTCACATCTATTTCTTATGGCTTTGAGGAAAGTTCTGAACATCGCAAAGAAATTAGGAAGGCTCAAGGCTAGCAGGCGACGGTCCTTGCTAAGGGATCACGGATTAACCAAGGGTGAAGCGTCTGGGGGAAAGACTGTTATCGTAAGGGTGGACAGGGAAAAGTGGCAAGCGACTAATTGTCCAGCTTGACCGCAGGAAGAGATTCATTGAAATTCTGCGATCTTGGAGTGCTCTGCCGAAGAGAAGTTTCTGGGTCTATCTATGAGACATCGGTTGGTAGTTTCCAAAATGGAAAGTACTCGACTGAATACTTCGTGTGGAACCGTGTGGAGATTTTGAAACGATCACGTGTCGTTTTTAGAATTGAATGTTTTCTGCAACTTCATTCCGTTTGCAATCGATGCCCGAAACTACTCGCGACACGATCATCGAAATTTAGGGTAATTGGAGTAAAAAAAATATAAGCTTGTAGAGTCTTGAGTCTATGTCGGGAAAGATGAATGAAGATAAGGGATTAATTGTTGGGGATTAAAAGTGGGAAGTAAAGAATGTCGGAGGTTGTTTGAAATCCCAGAACAATTAGGCGACGTGCTTGAAAGACGCTCGAGTAGGACTGCGAGGAGGCCAAACAGTTTAAATCTAATAACGTTGGTGATTTTCTTTTTTATCTTACTTCACTCTCCTGGATCCCCAACCAAGAAAGACTCGCACTTATACCGACATCCCCTGAAGCGGTAAAATCTTAGAAAAACTTTTTCACTTCCCTTGCGAGTAATTATTTCATTACTCTGAGTAATTCACCCCGCAAAGACCCCGTTCTGGGACTGGAAGTCGAATTTGTCTTGGAAAAAGGGGGGAAGAAAGAAAAACTAGTAGGGAAATCGACTATGGAAATTCACTGAGGAATGTCGAACACATATCGCCGTGCAGAACTCGATCAACCTCAAGAATTGATGAAATACATTGAACATTGTGAAATAAAAGTACTGGAAGACAGTGTCGTAAAACAAAGCGGAGGAATTTGATACTTTAGTGCTTCATCCCATAACTCGGATCCGGTGGCTCTTTCTTTGACGCAATATAGTATTTTTCGTTATACGTTCAATAACCTTGCCTTCGATTCGGCGTCACATTCCACTCATTGATATACCCCATCCGAAGCCGTTTGTGAACTGCAGTTCAAGATCGGATAACTAAAGAACATTAAGGAAGAAAAAACTAATCTTACGAGTGTGAAACAGAAGATCCTCCTGAAGATATTTTTCAATCGATCTTACAGATTCGGAGCTTCAAGCGCTCACAGATTCTGATTCTTCGCCTTATATCCCAAAGATGAATTACCGAGGTTAGTGGATGGAGGCAAAAAAATGAGAAGGAGTTTGTATTGCAGAATATAAAACAGATTTCTTATAGTTCACCCTCTGAGCTCTGAGAAGACTGGACAGACATGGAAACGAAGAAGGTAGAAGAAACGGTGGTGAGAAATAAAAAGGTCTGGTAAGGGCATGACCCAGCGTCTGCGACATCAAACCATCTGTTCGTTCGTTATGCTGTGACTTTCATACTACGTAAAAATTTATGTTACAAGTTTATATGGACACCTATGAGGCTATGACAAAGGTTCACCCTCGTTTTAGTCTATCCTATGGAACTTCGCGATCAAGCAAACCCTCCTCCATTTCCCGTGAAAGTCATGAGTGATTATTTTTCCATAATTTTGGCAGCGTTTTACTCTACTGACTTGAAGCGTTGGCAGCAGTGCAGCCATGCAGGCCGCAGGCCATGTTCCTGGAATCCTGAAACTACCCCTAACCTGGTATCCGCACACTACCAGCTCGGACATACACGTGGTGTCCAACGACTGTGTCAGAGCATGGATATGGGTTGACCTGCAGTTCCAGGATGTGTGCAAGCTGTTCATATACATGGGGCAGCGAATACAGTACAGTTTGGTGTGAGTGGGATACCAACACCTACGCACAAATGGAAAATTGGCCGTACCTCAAGACGCTAGTGCGTTTTGGCGAACCCACTTTGAGAACATGGCGCGGACCCCTCTTCTGGACATCGAAAGTATCTCTGACACCTCCACCAATTGCAGCTGTGTACGGTCTGCCTCAATACCATCAGAATTTGGTACTCCAACTCAATGGACATCTGCTATGTCCAGATCTGAGTCTACTCATGGGTTCAATGCGAATAATTTCTGGTGTCAGATGATTGGTATCGTCCTCCACATGGACCCCGAAACTTTCATTAACCAATGTACCAAAGTGCTGGTCATGTATATCTGCTGGCATACGCTTTGCAGCAAGGCCTGGTCATATTCGGGAGGTTGGGGCAGGGAAGGCGGGGGTAACATCGTGTTGCAGTAGGGAGATTGTACAGGCCAAGAGAACCAAAGCGACTCTGGAGCTTGCGGGGGGTTGAGAGGACGGGGAAATGTTACGGGAACATAAGCAAGGACCACCGGTCGATATCCCAGCCACCGAAGCAAACATAACTCTTTCTTTGTCTGCCTCCACAGACTTGGAACAATTGATGATTTTTTCTGTTTGCTGGTATGCTGATGTCAATTTCTGAAGAACTTTTCCGAAAATGGTCGTCTTTTAGGGGTTTTGCAAAAATCGGAATCTTTGGGATGCTTTTGGTTGAGCCTGGATCGTCTGTTCACTTTCATACGCAAAACAGCGTCTCTGGTTCAAGTCGGTTTTCATAAATTTACCCTTCCCAGTAGAAGCACCTGTTTTTCTCCTTCCCTGGCGTGAATAAGATTTCGTGGGAGAGTTTTCCAATCGAGTTACCCTCTCGTTTCTGTCCCTTGAGGTTTTTGCGGATTTTCTCATTAACAAGACAAAATTAAAGCGTTGTCAAACGGCTAACACTACCCCGACCTAGTAACGTAATTGGCGCTTTGAACGCGTTTAGTATTATCAAAAACGTTGATGAAGGTGATGATGATAATGATGGCGATGATCGAGGAGGAACGAGAATCTTTCCACTCCAAAATCTTTATAATGACGCAATTTTATGTTTGAAAAGGTGCGTGGTGTGTCTGTCCTCCGGGGTAAGATAGAAAAAATAAAATAAAGAAAAAAAAACAGGCACAAAGTGTCTTTCTCTGTGTATTCTTTTCGTTGACTTCCACCGCTTCCTTTATTCCAGTTACTTATCGCTCTAGGCAAATAACGTTGGAGGGTGGTAGAGAGGGCTGGTAGAATTGAAGCAATTGAGCGTGGAGGACGATTGCGCCTAACTGCGTCGACCGTTCATGTCTGTGTTCAGAGGCGCGAGTTTGTGTGTAAGGTACAATACCAGAACTCTATTCTACAATTGTGCGTGTGCACAGTCTCCCAACGTCTTTCTGTGAATCTCCCTCGTTCTTATACTGCACAGTAAAGGTTGAGGGTAGCAGAGGACTCGGAACGTTTTACCACTTTAGGCGTGTGGCATTTGACGCTGGTACTCATATCTCTTTAACCGTACTAAACTTCCCAACAAATGTCAGAACCTCGTGCAAATAACGAGCGAATGACGCTGCTCTATTTTTCAAAACAAATTACACCTCGTTTCTTTTCCAACACCGAGTAGAAAAAATAATAATATTTTGTATAAAAATAGCAGACGAAAATGTATTAGACGTTGGTCTACAATCTCAACCCTGCAGTTCTAAACGTCAAGATTAATAATTACATACTTTCAGTCTACCTGGTATTTCAACTTTCGCTGTCAACAAAATGTTAATTAACGGACGTTGGACGTTGCAGCGGGGCATTCAGAAAGGTGGGTAGATAGAAGTGACGGAGAAAAAGTGTGTAACGGTCGGGCGACCGTTTCCCTCCGAATAATGACCTTTTTCTGACAGTTCTCAATCTCATATCATCCAATCCGCTGACCACTTAGTATAACCTTTTTAATTCGATATATGTATAACAACTCCATGCCTAAAAAACTGTCTGCCTTTACTCTATCTAGACCTTCCTCTTGCGAGAAAATGTGTGTAATTTATAAAATCAATAAAAAGTCTGGTAATGTGTTGGCAAACAAGCTAATGGAAAAAGTGATCAACAACTAACAAAGTGTTTGACGCCGATCATTTAATACTCACCAAACACGTCGGCTACCTCTTGCTATCAGTTTCCGATATCTGGATAGGCGTGACGAGCCGGTAGAGAGGGTGAAATGTGAATCATTCAGGGAAATTTGACTGCGGGTCCACAAACATTCATCATTCATTTGTATCGACTTCACCCATCTCATGACTTGATTAATTCTTCTGAAAGTCTTTTAGGTAAGTTTCGAAGACGCTAAAATATGTAGAGCCTTGATCATTATTTAGCATCAAATCTAATTGTAACCGTTTAAAGCTTTATTGCAGTCTCTTGAGAAACGGTGTTGATGAAAGGAACCCTCGAATTAGGATGATTAATTTAGTATTGATAGTAGCCGACGTTGAGAGAGGGATCAACGTTTTTTTTACGTGAAAAAGTTTGATTTTAATTCACTAGCAAATCTGACGATTAATGTCTGATGACCAGGGGCTTAAACGCCCCGATGGAAACTGGTTCAGTTACTCTCAGAGCTTTGGGGAATAGCGAAAAGAAATAAGGAATTCTGGGTCTCGTGTTATAATAAATTCATACGAAACTAACCGTTGGTGTTTTAATAGTCTGGTTAACACTTGTTCCTGTATAATTACAGCGTTACAAATATATAGACTAGTAATACTACCTGGCAAAGGCTAGGCCGGCAATTACTTTAATTACACCAAAGGTGAACGAGTTTGAAAAGTTTTTAGTCTGCCAAGCGGTTGAAGGCAGTTTTTATTCCCACTAATTATTATAACTAAAAACTTTTCAAAGTAATGCACCTTAGTAGCTAACACGTAATCACCCGCATTTTCAGAGAGCTCAATTAACACGCGATGATGCCGATTGGAACCCCCACGATTCGCTAACCCTCATAATCCTCGAATATACGCTTTTAAAATGGCACTCGACAATTTTCAATTCGATTAAGTATTCCTTTGAATCGAAAAGGATTTCTTTATCCTTGCTCCTCGCAAAGTTAGTCGGAAAAAATGACTGGAATTTTACAGTATATCAAATCTGACAATTTTGGCTGTTGACCCCTTTAACGGAAGGAGGACAAATTTTTTTATTGAAGAAAACTCAATTAATTTGCATAATTTGTTTTTGTTTTATCATTCTTATCGAGAATGAGACAGTAATGAAATCAGACAGTGTCAGAATCCCTTTTCACCGCACCCCTCAGAGATGATGGTTCCTGAATTTTTAATCGCCTAACGAGTGTAATTTCATGTAAATTCGTTTACCCTGTGTCAAAAGTTTGTAACGAAGGAAATTCTGACGAAAAAAAAAAACTGAAAAAAAATCCTAAACGACTGTGCTGCCAGACCTAAGGAATGGTTCGGTTAAAAACTCTCGTTATTTCGGCGAAACATTTATCTCAGATAACAGCCGATACAATTTACTCGTTTCGCTAAACGGCCAGACCGTACCTACCTCAAACCCCTCTAAATAAACTCTGCAAACTTACAATCATCCCGCAAGCTCTGCAGCAATTTCGTTCATTCTGCCCCGACCCCCGTTCCTCCTAATCGCTATTTTCTTCCTTTTTAGTAGGAAACCAGAATTTTCGTCCCTATTGAAACGTTTCAGCAAAAGTTGTCCATATCGAAATCAGGGGGTGATGGGGGTTTGACACAGGGGGCGAAGTCAGGGTAGATATATCGGAAGTGACGAGGCTCGCGTTATCTCCGGCGGAAGAACATTAGTCGACCGGAAGTGACAATTTCCGATCGCAAATGTCCCTATTGATCAGACTTCCGGCTCCACCGTTGAGCTAACTTGATACGTTTGACGTTCTGATACCAAACAATCCCCTCAAAGATCATCGAACTCGGATTTTTCGCGATTTACAGCATTACTTTTCGCCCGCTAAAAGCCTGTCAGAGTTTGAAATTTGCAAGCTTACCGAGATCTTCGGATGAAAAACAAGTTTCTGCCATTTAGTTTTCCCTGGGGCAACGCTAAGACCATGACAGCGCCCATTCCTAGTTCAGGTGAGACATGAAGGCCTTCCGGGGTATCGCAAGAACCGAAAACGCTAATAGCTAAATTATTCAGTGTCAAAGTTGGTTATACGAGTGGCATACCGTGTTCTACCCCTAACTGGCTCGACCGATGTCCTATATTAGCATACTTCAGGCTTCGCACGCCATGGGGACCGATACTCTCTTAATAACACCCCTCGCACCTTACATTATCCATCACCTTTCACCACCCTGTCTCCCCTTTGCCTCGTCCTCAAAATCAACTATAGTTCACTCTGTCAACCTCCACGCGTACCTACTTTCACCTTCGACGATTACCTTTTACGTATAACAGCCTTGCGGGTAGCACCATACGATATACTAACTTCACGGACCCTGGATTTGAGTTCGCGAAAGCTTCGATTAGACCTATGACATGTCCCAAATAGCGGTTTGATAACAACAGCGTAAAATTCCGAAAAATTCTAAACTCTTGAATTCATGTTCTCCATTCATTGATTCGTCAAAAAAACTCGATAAATAAATTTGTATTCAAATTGTACAGTTTTTGGGCGCGAATTTTGCAATTCTGATGAGATACTATACGGTGATGAATTTCGGATGGTCAAAAGACCTCGGGTTTCAAATATCGCTCGTTATTCGAACAGATTTTACGGCTAATTAGACATTGTAATAGTAACGGTGCTGAAAATGATTACAACCATCGCCTTGGACGGTCTGGGTGAAGGACCGCTGTATGTTTTAAACCACTTATCAAGCCTTCTCTAACCCGGTAAGTTTCTAATCGAGCTGCCTTCTGGAGTCTGTGGACCCCCCGAAGGAGACGCTTAACGTAATATATTCAGAGGTCAAAAGAATAGCGGTTAAAGGGCGCCAATGTCGAGGGTAACGGGAAGATGTGCCTTTGGCCCTCATGGCGATACGGAGTTCCACCCCTTCCGCCCCTCTGCGCTATAAGCTCACGGAGGGATCCTTTCTGGATGAATGCTCAAAAATTTCATTGTCTAACCTCACAAAGATTGAGGCTAACCAAATTAATATTTATTCTTACCCGCACACACTTTATTCTCCTAACGGTCTACTGAATACAAAGTACAACGTCTCAACGAACATGAGACACAAAGAATACAAAGAATCCAGAATCGCGGATTTTTCAACATTTCTTCAGTAACTTTGGAAAAACCGTTTTTTGGAAACCTGTATCTCAACTAATAGTGCAGATATTCGGGCTTCTCGAAAGTCGAATTGAAACTTCATTATTCTACTTTGTAACAAAATGAAAATTCTAGTGATTGGTTGATGCATCCAAATTTAATTGACATTTCGAATTCGGTTGTTTTTTGGGGCCATTCTGTGTTTAGTCTAAACTGCACAGTATCAGGTTTGTAGAAGAAACGATTTCCATCGAGATTTAGAGAATCTGGAGTTCCGTTGCCGCTGAATCCTTGTGAAATCTGCTTGTTAACGGGGTGTGATAGGTGGAATGTCGGTAAAGTAGGGTGCGTTTTTACCCACAATCTTTTTATTGCTAGGTACCCCGCGAGGAAGGTCCAGAACGGGTTTTCGTTCAGGCCTTCGATATATTATGCTATTACGTACTTACGCAGATGAAGAATCGCGTGGTTATCGGAAAAAAATTGTTTTTTGCAAAATATTATCGCCGAAATTGTGTAAAAAAATGGCCGCTCGGGACTCGATCCTCACCTGTTTGTTGAATTGTTGAAGTATCCTTGGTCTCCAGCAGTAAAATTTTCTGTTCGTCGCACACTGTGGAACTGAACAAAGCGAACGATATAATTGTTTTTTGGTATCTCGCGTCCGTTTGAGCCTCATTTTGGAACCTGCTTTCTGGCGACGCCAACCGAGACACAAAATTTTTCGACGATCTTTGCTGACGATTTTATACGCGTAGTAGGATCTATTCCTCGCCAGATGACGCGCACTTCGCAGTCCTGCGATTCACGAACCGCCGTTCCTTGTTCAGTGCTATGACAGCTGAGCGTGAATTCAAACGCTAATAATTCAGATTAAATGGTTATAACCATGAATTATTATTATTATTATTATTATTATCATTATATTTATTATTATCATCATAATAATCATAGTAACTATCATTATTATCATCAAAATAATAATAATAGTGAATAACGAAATAATTCATTATGATAATTATAAATAATTATTATTATCATTGCAAAAAATTTACTCGAAAGTGGTGAAATTTTTGAATGGGAATGAAGACGTATGCGCAACTTTTTTTTCTTTTTCTACCAACTCTTACGGTTGTAAAGCAGCGGTTGAAATTCTGTGAAACGCACAGAATAATCAAAATTCCTGATCTTTCGAGAAATTTTCAAGTTTGATCATAAAAAAATTAGACGAGGCAGAGGCGTACAGTCGTATACGCCATTTATTATTATTTTTTTCATCTTGAAAATGTTGGGAAAATTGGAATTTTTCAATAATAATAATGATGATAATAATAATAATAATAATAATATTAATAACAGTTATTGCGCAATTTTTTTTCTACCAACACTGAAATCCTGTGAAACGCACAGAATAATCAAAATTCCGGATCTCTTGAGAAATTTTCAAGTTTCATCATAAAAAATTAGGCAAGGTAGAAGTGTACAGTCTTATATGCTATCCATTATTATTATTATTTTTTATCTTGAAAATGTTGTGAAAATCGGAATTTCAATTTTCTTCCAGAATAATAATAATACTAATAATTTTAATAATTAAAACCATTATTACTATCACCATGATAATAATAGTGAATAACGAAATACATAATACACTATATAGTTCGTTCCTCGATGCGTTCAGAATTTCGGAAGGCGATCAAATCGAGTCAAGAAATATTTAATGTCCGACGTTTCGGCGACAATTCGTTGCCTCCATCAGGAACTTTATGAACAAAAAAAAAAAAAATGGCGCTCACGTTTTCATTTCCATTTACAAATTTCACCACTTTCGAGTAAATTTTTTGCAATGACAATAATAATGCTTATTTAAATTTTTTGCAATGACAATAATAATGCTTATTTAAATTTTTTGCAATGATAATAATAATATTATTTATCATATTAATGATTATTCATCATAATAATAATTGTTTCAATTATTTAAATTATTATTATTATTATTTTGGAAAAAATTGTAATTTCAATTTTCACAATATTTCAAGATGAAAAAAAAAAAACAAAAGGCGTATACGACTGTACGCCTCTGCCTTGTCTAATTTTTTGATGATGAAACTTGAAAATTTCTCAAGAGATCCGGAATTTTGATTACTCTGTGCGTTTCACAGGATTTCAGTGTTGGTAGAAAAAAAAAAAAGTGGCGCATACGTCTTCATTCCCATTCAAAAATTTCACCACTTTCGGGTAAATTTTTTGCAATGATAATAATAATTATTTATAATTATCATAATGAATTATTTCGTTATTCACTATTATTATTATTTTGATGATAATAATGATAGTTACTATGATTATTATGATGATAATAATAAATATAATGATGATAATAATAATAATAATAATAATAATAATAATAATAATAATAATAATTCATGGTTATAACTATTTAATCTGAATTATTAGCGTTTGAATTCACGCTCAGCTGTCATAGCACTGAACAAGGAACGGCGGTTCGTGAATCGCAGGACTGCGAAGTGCGCGTCATCTGGCGAGGAATAGATCCTACTACGCGTATAAAATCGTCAGCAAAGATCGTCGAAAAATTTTGTGTCTCGGTTGGCGTCGCCAGAAAGCAGGTTCCAAAATGAGGCTCAAACGGACGCGAGATACCAAAAAACAATTATATCGTTCGCTTTGTTCAGTTCCACAGTGTGCGACGAACAGAAAATTTTACTGCTGGAGACCAAGGATACTTCAACAATTCAACAAACAGGTGAGGATCGAGACCCGAGCGGCCATTTTTTTACACAATTTCGGCGATAATATTTTGCAAAAAACAATTTTTTTCCGATTACTACGCGATTCTTCATCTGCGTAAGTACGTAACAGCATAATATATCGAAGGCCTGAACGAAAACCCGTTCTGGACCTTCCTCGCGGGGTACCGAGCAATAAAAAGATTTTGGGTAAGAACGCACCCTACTTTACCGACATTCCACCTATCACACCCCGTTAAGGTTTTGTCTGTCTTTTCTTTAGCTCGTTCATTCACGATCAGTAAGTTTATCGGTGGAACCTGTCGAACGCATAATTTCATTGCAAATCCCTTCCGGCTTATCGCAGGAGAATAAAAGTTCTCTTTAGCCTGGTGAAGGTCCTCATCTCTCCTCCCCCGGATTTTGAGCTTACCAAATCGGTGGGCAGAGCAGCATCCCACAGATAAACCACCCGCGTCCCTGACTTAACTCTCTCCACGGAGTCTCGCCTCGGCTCTGAGTCCAGACTTGGTACACGAAAACGGTTGACTCCAATTCGCTCAGAGAGAAGAAAAAAAAATTAAAATCAAGACAGTGAACAGCAAGACGAGGAGACAACCCTGACCAGCCGAAGAAGCTGCTGGCCCATGGGGCCAGTTACGTCCCTTACTTTCTTACAGTGCTCCAAAGTTTGCAAGGTGAGAATACACCTTGTCTTCGAGGGTGGTCCGGAGTTTGTGCAGAGTTCTTGTGGATGTGGACCTAGGAGTGAGATAGAAAGGGTGGAGATGACGAGGGTTGAGGGGCGCAGAGTTCACCCACCAACCCGCAAGATAGAGGGACAAACGACTCTGCTAAACGTGCCGTGCCAAGCTATGCATGCTAATGTCGATCTTACATGTTTATGCCCTATGGCTCACAATCAGGGAGAACCGCCACTAAAATCAAAGCCCGGCTTTACCGAGCTTCCATTTTCTAAACAATAAACTATAACTATATACTGTTCGCGTGGGAAACGAGCCGAAGAAACACGAGGTGATTTTTCAGACAAGTCTGGTATCAAAAAATCACTTTAAAATATGTATTTCTGTGTTATAGTTTTCACCGGATCAATAATATTCTTTATGTAAAGTGATCATCTCAACACCCAATGTATGTTTTCACTTCAGAAGAGCTTTTATGCCTGTGCCAAAACGAACAGTCATGTGTTTCATGCTCATGACTTTAAAGCGATAATTTTTCAAAATGTCGCACCAGAGAGAAGACCAAAAAAAATTGTTTAAGGCAGTACAGGTTGTAAAAAGCCTCGGGTATACTAGTCGATTAGGTTCCCCTTTTCCCAACGATCCCCTAAGCCATAGCATGAACTTAGCGTCAAAGAATTTGTGCGTTAAACTCCACCCCTACCCCCCTTGAGTGGCTTTTGTAGGCGTTGAAAAGGTTTTTGACCAGTTAATTTTCTCAAACATGACAATAGGGGCAAAACCTTGGAGCAGTTTGCTCTCGAATTGTTATTGCTCTTGTTACTCGCCTTGTTCTCGTTTTTGTCCCTGTTCTTGCGACTAGTTTGACGACGTTTCACCAACTCTCAGAAGGGTCGTATGGACCAATGTACACTTGATGTTTCAAACTATACAAGCCAGTTGACCGCGCACTTAACGCTTGCAAAATTAACTACATTATTTCAGCCTCCAGTTACTCGTAAGATGCTGGAGTCATAATTTCCATTCAGACTCGATCAGCACTATGAATTTCGAAGCAGTTTGAAAAATTAATTTGTCAAATAACCGAGAAGTAAGTCCCGTCTTTGACGGGCTTTGAATACGAGTCGTCTGTGGGTTCGCGTTTCACTGTCAATTACAATTCCGTCAAAAGCTCGAGGATATTTGTCCATGCAGAGGTGTGATTACAGGAGTTTCGTACCGAAATTGAACCGTCAATTCCAATAGCACTGTTTATATGTCTCTGCATTATGGTGCTATACCATACAATTTCCCACGAGAACCGCACACCGAGGCGAAATTACAATTACAAATCGTAAATGATTTATTAGTGCCTCAACTACAGGTGTATACCTATAAAGTAGATTGAGCGAGAAGCCAGTGGTTCAGGTTGAAGGGATTGTAGCGGGAATCGGGAGGTCAGGAAAAATTCCCGGGTCAGGTTCAAATTACAACGAATTAACCGCGTTAATCACCCCCTACAGGATCAGAGAACAGACCGAGGCTTTTTTCCTCGCAAACCCTTGAAGGCATTTGAATTTTCCCAGAGACGACTATTGGCGGGATCTAATTTTGAACTTTCTACA
Source organism: Euura lappo (assembly GCA_018257835.1). NCBI lineage: Eukaryota > Metazoa > Arthropoda > Insecta > Hymenoptera > Tenthredinidae > Euura > Euura lappo. The sequence goes on from JAEUYN010001270.1 coordinate 30,359, forward strand.
TCACCAGAATTACACTACTCATAGGCTTTCGTAAAATTACCAATGACACAGCGCTCTTCTATTCATGATGAATTTCGGAGAAGAAGGCATGAGGTTTCTGGAAAGAAAAGTGACCCCTGTAGGTACTACGAAAATGTAGAATACACACGTCCCATACCTCGTCACGTTCGTGTAAGGAATAAATTAGGATAAAGTTGGTGAAATTATCCTTGCCGTAAGTCAAAGGTCTTCCTCTGGGACCAGGCAGGGTTTGATATACCATGTAGAATTCTGGTCAGATGACGGATCGTTCCTCAGTGAGTACTTGGGCGAGTAGATTGGGTTCTGACTTACCTGTAACAAAAATAAAGTAACAAAATTGACAAATGGTCTGAGTGAAGTGTGTCAGAGATTATCATCACATATTCCTGAGTTCAATTCCTGCAGATGGAAATAAAAAGCAGTTAGGATTGGAGTTTCAGATTCTGGAATAAACCGAAAGACTTCACCATCGAAATTTATTACTGTTAAAAAAAAGTGAGAGAAAGAGAGAGAGAGAGAAGGTAAAGCCAAGACCGACTCAAACTTTATATCTGTTGCGAGTCAGCGCATTGCTATACAGAGTCTACAGTACCTTTATACGTACCTCGCGGTACTGCATAAGTGATGCAAAGTTTGCAAACGTTGAAACTACACTCCATCTGTCTCTTATGTGTCTAGCTGAAGGTATATATATTCTGGACAATGAGATCATACCAACGTTTCATCAAGATTCATTTATGACTTTGCATAAGCACACGTTGCATATGGGAAAACCCGGCGCGGTTCAGTGTAGTGACAAAAGTGAAAAATAGAAGATACGATGAATATCCCCCTATCCTGCTCTACTGGAAAGCCATAATTGACTTGGTCGAATGTAAAAACGCAAAAGAATGAATGAATTATTTCCTTTGTCCCTGTGAACGCAGATTCTTCACATTTTCGCAACATTGTCTGAAATTGAATAAATTTCATTCACCACCGACCCCGAAGGACACTGATAATTTTACGCTGTCAAATCGGTGAAAAAATTATGCTTTATTATTTACACGGTCAAACCTGTCAATATTCAATTTTCCCGGAGTCTCGGGTATTTCACGCCTTTTCCCTACCACGTTCACCTTTCTATCTACACCGTGATAGTGGTACGATCTTCGTTCGAAGGGACGCAAAAATTTACTGCTGATGGACCGCTGCATTCCTCGCGCCTTTTACGACCCTTGCTACATGCCGAGCTGGAACAGCGCTGACGCTATTTCACCAATGACTTTTTAGGCTTGAGAGTTTTTTATTTTTTGCAATTTTTCTATCACATTGGCTAATCGAGTAGTGGAAAATTTCAGTTTGTAATCGCTTCTTGAAAGGGTACGCACAACCTTGGAATTTTGAAAAATCGATTTTCCGTTTTTGGTTTCATTTTCAAAAGCATTTGGATTTGGATGAAACTTTCTGACAAAATAGCTGGAAATAAAATGAATAACAGGAATTTCAAAGGCTGGCTCATAGTCAGCCCAAAACCGCTTGATTTTTTTATATGTTAATCCGTTCATTAGAGTTATCATTTTTGCGAAATTCAAGATTCTTAAAAAGTATTCGATAGTTCAATAGTTTTATCATTGTACTCAAAGTATATTTTCGAATTTTTGATTTCAGATGAATCCAGTCGATGCAATCATGTAGGTCAGCGAGCCGTGCGGTGGCTAGAGCGCCTTGTTTTAACAACGACTATGTTTTTTATGATTATGGAGCAATAAAAAAAATACCTCAAACATCTCAAGACTATATGCTAACTGTATGGTGAGCCTCAACTTTTTCATCCCAATGCCAGAGTGAAAGTAAAAAAAAAAATTCACCTGAAGGTTGGGCACACCCTTTAAATTGTTGAGAAATGCATTTTTCCCTGAAGCGGACCATTAAACCGCGACGACTGGTTATGGTATGTGAATTTTTACCAGCTAGAAACTTGCGTGACTGTGAGAAATGTACGGTTACTTGGATTCCTTGAGGTTCGTTTTAGCCTTCAGTGAAATGGTCAAATATTGTGATCGTGTGACCAGAAGAATGGGTATACTTTACACGCCACGTACGTATATGTAGTAGCTGTGCAAGGTAGCGTTTTCAAGACGTGCAAAGCGCACAGTACTATCGCGGTCGTAGACCTTCTCAGGATAATTTCAACATGTTTGTAACCTCAGAACCGTGTGATTACGGAGCATAGTACTCAATTTTTTTTCTACATTTTTAGAACCCTACGTGTTTATTCTTGTAAAACGTTGAATAATTTCACACTGAAAGATTATACGACCAAAGCAATTTGTCGTTTTTCCAATAAAAAAAAGCCCTTAAGTCAGAGGTAGTTCGATTCCACTTACTATTCTACTCCATCCAGAATTGTACGTACCATGGGAAATTTGCCACCTATACAGAGTGATTCAGAATTCGTGACGGAATCTTTCCCAGGGTCATTCCTGGTCGAAAATGGGATCAAAAGTTCCTCAGTCATTTTTTTCGAAATTATATTGATAGCAACGCGCATGAATTTGGTGAATAATAACTAAGAAACTTATTTGCATTTCTTCTCAGAATCTAAAAATGAAATGTAATATTAAAAATGACTAGATTGTCAAATAAAAATTCCACCTATAGGATGTAAAAAAAAAAAAAATTTTGTCAAATTCTTCGAATCCTTGCACAATATTATACTAATACAAAACTTCGTATGCTTCAGATTAGAAATCATTCAAAAAAATACAGGCAACAACCTTCGAAGCGCTGTACCATCGGTGATAAATTACTTAAAAGATAATTTCAGGCTGTGAAGCAGCGAGAAGTGATGCAATAATTTTAAGCATCCTTGAAGTTACTGCGAAAATTTTCTAAAATTCTGCAATCAAAGACGTATCTTTCCCTAGCTATTAAAATATACTGAATAATTTTGTTGATTTGTGGCGAAAACGGAAGAAAAATCGCCTATCATCAAGTCAATAAATTACTTGTATAATATTATCGAGTAAATGTGTACCAGGATCAAACGGGATATCATTGAATCAGATGAAAATTGTTTGATATCAATATATATTTACTCGGGCGAGTCAAATTAAATGATTTCTTCTGGCGTCAAGTAAATTCCGTCAAATAAATCGATTTACTTGGCTGCGATAATGATGTGTTAGGTACGTTAATTGACGTCAGAGATACATCGCATAAATTTTGTGATAGAGTATTGAGTCTCATCTAATCGATGTCACTTGTAGAGTTCACCTTTTGACCCGGTCCTCTTCTGCGGATCATTCGCCATTTAACCCGAAATCGAGTTTATCTACCAGCTATTTCAGCCATGGCTCGGGTGAGTTTCAGTTGTCACAGTGCCCGAAGGGGCCAGGTCAATCGATTTTGATCAAAGTTTCAGAAGACAGTCTGCGTCGTGATATAAATTTCTATAATAAGAGTAGCAGCTCACTTTTCCCCGAAACCATGTCAACTATTCACGGTATTCGTTCCTTCTTCCGGTATATTCGGTTCGGAATAATCGACAGGATCGTATGATTGAAGGCTGGGAGTAAAACGACCTGAATAATTCATTTAAATAGTTTTCTCCCCGGTCTGCAGTGGCTGGTGGTAAAATACGGCGAAATGGGTACCGCGATAGCTCCTCCTCATTGAGAACTGACTAATCCACGGTTCGGCTAGTAAAAAACCTAATTTCCTTGAACCCGGTTTCAGTTGAACGTTTGAAATGAATTAAACATGCGTTTCCTGCACGTTGCATAATTTACCTCTCTATTTCAACGTCGGAATCTACTTTCTACCGCAATTACTATCGTGCACTGCCGCTTCTCATCCTTTTCACAACCGCGGAATATCCTTCTTACGTCATACATTGTATACACGAACTACTCCATGTATTTGGACTTGGGGATTAGTTTCGCCCAGTTTATACATACAGTTTATCTCGAAAATAAGACGCGGTTCGGAGATACGAATGTTGTATCGAATTATCTAGTTCAGAATAGGCAAAGTCCGAGGTTCCGTCTTTGGGGGATGGCTTTAGCTTCTCAGTCGGTCGGATAATACGTCCCTGACGTTAACTCCGGTCCAAAGCACTGCTTTCGCCCTCAGGGTTTCTGGGATTTGCCAAAATTACCAACATTATCAGACGGAGAAGAGAGCATCCGGATTCGTACCTCCGAGACGAGGACGGACTTCGACAGGGCGAGGACACTAATGACACATCTAGATACCGCTAGCGTATAAACCGTCAAAGTTTTCGTTAAAAGTTCAAACTGCCTCTTTAGAATATTATGTTATTTTTTTTCACCATCTCTGTGTTTTCGTTTCGATCATAAACCTTTATGTGGGAGGTTTTGGTTCAGAATCTGCACAGAGGATAAACGGATAGAAAGGTCGTCGATCGTTCCCCGAAGCTAAGGTTACGAAATTGAAAAATCATCCCGTTACTCGCATCATCGGATAACTGGACGGAACGTAGATTTCGAGACAGAACATTTTTGTTCCACATGTTCGAAACAATGATTTAATCCGGTTTATTTCGAGCTTCAACTGTTCGTTCGAAACATGACATCGCAGCTTCAAGGCATTGCAATTGTTTCCTCATCTTAACACGCTGAAATCGCGGGTTTCGGATGGTAATGGTCAATATGTCAGTGTACGTTGGAAATTCGTTCAATCCAACATTGACTTTCTATTGATTGCATAATATCCAAATATCCGCGAGAATTTCAAGAACCAATGAAAATAGGCAGCGATTAGCAGGACTGTGGTTTGTAAGATCTTTTCATCAGACCCTCGCTTACCGACAACTTCACACCGTAGGATATGACAATTCGTGTCTGTCAGTTGATGATTCTGTCCAAATTAAAGCTTCATGAATGAGATCACGAATTGAAGCATTTCCAGTATCCTCTGTAGTATTTAGGGTCATGTCATAATCAAGGTAGCCGAAAATCCCATGAATTACTAAGACCCTGCCTGCGTATAAATATAAAATAACATTCATGGAGCGAGAAGGAGGGATGCGGGGGGTTGGGTTGTGACGTAATAATATATCACCGTAATGAAACCACTGGCGACAACCATCTTTCTCTTTACCTGTACCAGCCGTGAACTCGCTCGGTTCTGTTCACGCCATGTCTTATAAATCATGGTTTAGCCTCATTCCTTCCAGCTAACGTTGTATAGATATTTTCAGGGTATAGGTATAATGAACGATGGATGAGAGGCAGGTCGTCCTACGCACAGAAAATTTCTGCAATTCATACTCATCAAATGAGTGGCGAGCTTTTCGTAAGTGAAAAGAAGAAAACAAAAATTAGGTATATGTTGTTAATAACTCCAGCATCGGTGTCAAATTCGTAGTTAGTCTATCTTGACGTCTAGAGAGCGGAAAATGGATAACGGAAGAATATGTCTATATAGGTGTGTAACTTGTTGACACGGTGATCCCCGTGAGGGTAGAATGCGATTATGCAGTCAAATGAGATTGTGGCATATGCATGAACTTTCCCACTCCCCCTCCATTCATTCCCATTCAGTTCGTACCCTCTACGGACTGGCTGGAACCCCCGACCCTAGTTTCTGATCCCTCATCCCCTATCCCTCATCCCTCTGGTCCCTCAGTCGTGAACTCTTTTTCTCTCTCTCTCTCTCTCTCTCCATCTATATCCTTTTCTAGTCATCGTAGCGGCGATGGTGGTGGTTGTGGCAGAACGTAACCCCGACAACCTTTGGGTTCCTCATGACACTTGGAGGTATTATTACAACCGATTCTCGACCCTAGTCAAAGTTCGAGGTCCATCTTGTTGACCACTGGGCCCGCGGTACTTACCGCGACCAATAAATCGTAATTGTTAGCTAGCCGAGTACGCCAGCTGCGATTGACGACCGTTCCGTATACCAAATCCCAATATCGACGATCAATGATCGCTTGATAAATTATACCTGCATCAATCCAATGGTGGACTCCTCCAAGTAGAAAAATGTTCTACCGATTTTTATGATATATTGTCGATGGTGTCATCATGAAACACAGTCTTATCATATGATTGACGAGAAATGAGTCGATTCTGAAATCCGAGCGGCTACATTCACTTGTTGAAATCGCAAACCAATTTGATTGCAATTGCTTGAAATCGCGAAAGATTGCTTTCATGTTGCTTGTCACCCGATCTAAGAGTATAAATAAGTGTAGTCCAATTATGAGATACTGAATTAATTGACCTGCATTCGGAAATATCGTGTGATATCGTGCCTCATTTCAACGAATCGGCATGAACTCATATGACGACTCAATGTATTGTTGATGTTCAATCGAAATTTGAATAGGAAATTCTTGATTCATTATTCGTAGAGCAGAATTCAGACATTCATTCTTCTATAATCAAGTCCCCTAAATCACTATGACTATGTGTTGGTATGTGAAGTTCATCCAGAAACTATATTTCAATTTTGATGATGATGATCAGGATTCGATTTAGCAATGAAGACTATACTCTTGAAGACTATACTCGGGTAAATTTCATATTCCCATGTCATCGAGCCTGAAGAATGGGGTTCTAGCGGATTTGCGTAATTTCGTAGTATTTTAAATAGATTTTCCACGAAATAAACTCCGAAGAAATTCAGTCTGTCATGTGACATTCCTTCATCCCTTATCAAAACCTCACTCCTGATTCTTCAATTTCTTTGGAGTGAATATAGTCACTCCACTAGAGTGGAAATAGACAGTGGGAAAAGAGTGAATAGTCACTCCAAAGAATTTAGAGAGTGCCGTGATTGGTGGTTTATAAGAAATCTGTACTCTCCAACAATGTCACAAATTTAAGGATGTAGTTCGGGTTGAAAAAGGCCCAAAATAATGCGATTCTCAAAAAACTTTTTGTTCCGAATTGGATTTTTAAAGTGTTCTAATTCGGGCCCAACAGTGATAATTTGTAAAAATTATCCAATTGCACAGCTCAGAACGAGAGTGATCAATGTCACCAAAAGTCAAGAGTGATGAGAAAGTTGGAACTTGTCACCAGACCAAACTAACACCAAATTCGCATCGATTATATGTATATTGTGGTTTTTTTTCTCAGTTTTAAATATAAGAACTTGTGAAAAAAAGTTGGCATCAATACACCATCAATTGTAGAAAATAGTTTTTAACCCGAACTACATCCTTGATAAAAGCAAATGGATATCTGGAGCCAGGCCCCATGGTCCTGGAATAATATATCAGTCGTACAAGCCAGTTGTGAAGTCTGGGCTCGAGATGCAATTGGATAAATCGATCGCAGTTCTCTTGCCAAGATAGGGTATAGAAATACCGCCCCTCACCCGATTCGGTGGTTTCGTACCGTCGCCCGTTACACTATCAATCCAATGTGATAAATAATTTGAACCTCCACACGTACGTAACTGTCGGTATATTCAACGGTCCAACGCTGATCGATTTGCAATTTTACATGCAGCTTATTTGAATTATCTGGTTCATTGTGTGACTCTAGAAATGATCAAAATGACTATCAACCGTTTATCGTACAGAGTGCCGGTATAACGATAACGCGTTAATTGAATACGGGTACGTGATAGACACTAGATTCCGGCATAACGATCCATAACTGGTTAACAGTGAGGGTATACCTTACCCCACTCACACCGTAACAAGGAATTTAATTCCACCCCCGTAGTCTTCTCGCCTTTTTATTCCCACTGAAACGCGTATAGTTTGTTGCCACTTTCCATTATCATTTCCCACTTTGGTCCACCCCCACACCATCCAAGTCTCAACTCTAGAGCGACGAGAAATATACGAGGATTCACCACGCTGAACGGATGTAAGAAGATGCGCTATCCCGCTGAGAATATACATAGAATATACAAGAGACACATGCATACTCTCTTCCATTGTCTTGCACTACCATGGAAATTTTCAGTGCAGAAAACAATACGAGCAAATACTGCTTTCAATTGGATAAAAACCGCAGAAATTAGGAAAAATCTTTTTTACAGTTTGATTACCGCGTCGAGTCTTGTATCAATCGAAGAATGATTCCGTCAGAATAATTGAACGCACCGAAAGATTGATAGAAAATTGCGGAGTATAGTTTATTATTTGTAACGGTCTATTATACATTATGACGTTACACGGTACCAAATATAGGAGAGCAAGCATTCGCGAGAGAACATCCCGCTGGTTCAGATTCCATTTGTTCCGGTTGTCACCCCATGACGTATGTCCTATCCAAACCCCCGACTCTCGCTCTGTCAACCCCCACTGCTGAAACAGGTGTAGTACACCTTGCCGTACTTTCGAGTATGCGGTAATGTCCCTATGTATGCACGTCTGTGAGAAAGTATATTGGGACATTTGCAAAAGTGTGTATGTGCGAGTGGTCGGAGCAGCCCGAAATGCGTGAGAATAGCGAATTGGTTGAATCCCCGGGATGGGTTAATTAGATGGCAAATTTTATTTTAATTGCCTCTGAAAGCAATCACTCTCTAGAACGTATAATGAGATAACATAATTCAACGATATTCGAATTGCTTTGATTAATGAACAGCAATTAGACGAAACTTTGAACGATTAAAATTAACTAGTGGGTATAATCACTCCTACGACTCGAATACAATTACACACTTTGATCACTATTTCTTTAAATTCAAACTACTATCATTTGGAGCTTAATTATTTCCGGAAGAGGTAATGCAGTATCCAGTCTTCGAGACTGAATTAACTAGAACCCTCGACTCTACTGGTAGTTTACCTTACAATTAGTCGGTCTTGGAGCCCACGAACTTCAAAACATAATGTTAACAAGAAGTCTCACGATTAACAAACTAAACAAAAAAAGCTCACATCAAATTTGAAGAATTCGGAATCAACACTTTAGTATTTTCCGCCATTTTCAAAACTGATCGAAAAACGATCGGAAATTTCTAGCCAAATTTTGATTTTCAATTTCTGTGTTCTTTTGCCTCTCAGACTACTAGAATAGTGGGAAGTATGAAGACGATTTCAATCTCTGTTGAAAAACGTCTGACAAAAAATAGTGTTTCGTATCATCCACAAACGTGTGTTAATTATGATATGTGGCATGTGTTATTCAAATAGGTAAGCAATGCCAGAGGGTTAGTTAACGACGTTTAAAAGGGGTTAGAGTGTCACATCCACTAAACATCGTCCACCCCACGAGCATTACCCTTGTTGCCGTTATGAGGGATGTTTCGGAGGGCCGTATAGCCACTACGTTAGTATGACTGTCCATTCGTGAATCCATGTGTGAATTTTCAGATGAAAAAGAAGGGGAAAAGAAAATTAATCTCCACTTTTGTATGGATCGATTATCCCGATTGTGATTAAATAAATTACCCGGTGGATTTTTGCGGTTGGTATCAGCCGGGGTGAACGAGGCGAGGTAGGTTATATCCAACGTTCCTAATTACCCCCAAGAGCACGCGCCGCTGAAGATGATCTATTCGCGGGAGGGAATTCCTCTAAGTGGAAACGAAAAGGAGTCGAGAAACCGAGGTATGGGGAAACGGGAGTAAGCGAGAAGGAGAAACCTTAGGGGAGGGGAAAATGAGAGATGTAAGGTAATTAAAGTGAACGTGCACCACCTTGTAGAAGATTTAAAAGGTCGTAACTTTTTATGATTTACATTCCTTTCATTTAGTCTCACGTTCCCAGATAGTACATCCACAGACTTGACAGTCTCACAGCGCAAGACTCACAGATTACACACCCCTAAATTTAACCTCAACCACCCACACAGCCCACTGCTACCTATATTCATCGTCAATCGTAGATCAGAGATCAGAGGAAATATTCGTTCACTTTGAATTTTATAGCAAAATTGTGAATATTAGAATAGTTGTGAAAAATGACCCTAAAAAAATTCACAAAGATAACCTTGAGCAACGACAGAAAGGCTCTTATTAATTAGTGAAAATAACTTTCCTTGTTTCTTGGTTTCTTGCGGTTTCTTTGATTTTTCATCTATTCATACCGTGAATTCTTCCTATTCGTTTGATTATTTTTATGGTTTTCCGGTGTCCCTGTACTCAGAAGTAGAATTTCAACAGCAAATGGAGAACATTATCTGATCATACGAATTCGAACAGCATCGTAATTCGAGTTCCAATAGGGCGTCTACGGTTTGAATTTTGGGTAAAACGATTTACAAAGGTGACATTCGAAGGTAAAGTTTAATTTCCTGTTTAGTAGCTCGTGCGAATTCAACTTCGGTATAAATTTTGGTTGTGGTATTAGTTCTGCGGAAACCGTTCCAGCATCTCTCGATATCCCATCATTCCGAATAATAATGCCATAGAAGCTTCCAAGTAAGTATATATCCTAATGCCACGTTACATTGTGCCACGCCGATTCCGGTTATACACCTTAACATTGAAATTATTACAGAACCACTCGAAGGGAGCAAATCCCTAGTCTAGTTTACCCTCATTGCTGAATAACATAGGCAGACAAGCGGACGGACGAGCAGCTTCCAAGATACAAGAACTGAGATTGAAGGCATCTGACATAAGACAATGGGCTACCCGCACCGCTACTGAACACGGATCAGAAGCCGATCTTTAGTCGAGGACCTAACGTTATAAATATGATGATTAATGATTTATGGAGGCCTCTGAGTGGTCACGCAAGCTCCAAGCATAAGCAGCAGAGGGATGATGATGAAGGCCGCGATTTATTATTCCGAATTGGCATACTTAATAATCTCATCAATTATTGGCACAACGGACTTAGGAAACTTGAGGGACGTAATTTAATCAGATTGAACCCCGACCCGGATGAATTTAGAGATCATGGGCCAGGGAGCAACCACAAAGATTTCTTCCCCAAAAACGTGGCGAAAACCCTGGAATCATCTGGTTTCGCGTAAAACTTGATTTTCGACAATTTTTTCGAGCAGAATTGGAAAATTAAACGGAAAAATGAAAAAATGCCTCATAGTTTTAACATTTTCCAAACAGTTTTTCCTTCATTGATCAGAAAAGAAAAGGAGAAATTTTTTCTGAGACCTAACCAAACGCCGCATCTTTCAGAGTTGGACCGACCTGGTGTGCTGGTGGAGGTTAAAAATAGAGAAAACCAACAAAGGTGATAAAATCGCTGGATCTGGGAAAGGAATAAAACAATTCAGAGACAAATAAAAGCCCTCTTAATGGGCGTATTTTGCAAGCATTAGCGCCCCTGCCTGCCCCGGACAAGATAAAAGTCGTACCCCATTCGTTAAACTGGACAGACGCTTACCGCACGGTGTAAACCGAAACGGACTTTCACTCGAATCGCGTCGCTGGAGACATAAAAAACAATTAATTAATGATAATAATTGCCCGAGTCTTCTAGTTGTTTATTGAAAAAAAAAAAAAAACGACGCCTCCATGACGTTGGAAGATTCCTGAGGTTGAATATGTCGTTCTACATTGGGGAAATCGAAGCGTGTAAATATATGTATGAAGAATGACCTTGGGGGTAGTTACTGTGTATCTATATGAATATATAGAAATGTATCTCTCTATCTATATATCGTATACAGAAAAAAAAAAAACCACCGACGAAAGGTTACTCAAATATTCCATCAATATGCGATATAGGTATATACCGACCCACATGCCACGAACAAATAAATGAAACAATATACCAACCCCAAAGCACATATGCGGGTTTCGCGTGTCTACATAAATATGTACCTGATGTTCCTACCCCACAGGCTTAAGTTAAGGTATTGTTCCTTGTTTAAGTTCAGGGCGCGAACCCTAACGCGATTGTACACACCGCGCGTTCTGTAAAACGAACAGATATGTGTGGGGATTCGACGTCAAATCGAACGGTCGATTTCCCTGACGCCTCTTGATCTGTTTGCCCTTTTACACAGTGGAAGTACACGTTGAAAGGATCAACTGTGGATTTTTTTCAGATATTTCTGACCAAGTATTTTTTTACTACAGCTGGTCAAATAATCAGCTTTTAGCGTTTTTTAGATTTTTCAAGCCAACATAGCGTGAAATCCAAGCGAGGAATGAAAAAAGTTTCTTTGAAATTTCTGAAAATAATTTTTTGCAATTTTTTGTACCTCGCGAAACTGCAGATTTGGTGAAAAATCTTCGAAAATCTTCAGTAACAAAATAGTGCCCCAATCGAATTGGCTGAAATTTTTACACAGCATGTCTTTTTCAATGCTGAAAGTTGTCTAAAAATTTCTATGCTATGTACTTAGGCGCGAAAAATAAGAAAAAAAATCGCAAATCAATTTATTCGATGATTTTTCATAATGGAATGATAAGTCGAAAAAATCTGATAAAAATCACAGTCCATCCTTTCAACATGTAGTTTGACTGTGCAAAAGGACAAGCAGATCGAAAGAGGTGAGGGAAAAAATCTCGTTCTTTCGGTCGATTTGACGTGGAATTCCCCGTGTACATCATTGACAACTCGTGTGTATCGATACCAGGAACCCTCACATTGTTGAATTTTTTTTTTCTCTTTCTGTCTTGAGAAAAAAAAACTACCATCTCCGATGAAAGTGTGTTTGCAGGGAAGCCTTAGTAGCAAAAACACTGGAAAGAGACTGTGCATACACTTTCATCACAAACGTTGAAAAAAATTTCCAATCTTACATTCACTAAGTTTGAAGAGTAAAAAAAGTGCCAAGTCTTCGTTTGAAGGTACTAAAAAGTCCCTCTGACAAATTTTGTTCGTTTTGTTCTTACCCTTTTTTTCACTAACCCCCTGATTAGGTACTGAATCAATCGTACCTCAAATCTACAGTAAATTCCTTATTTCAAAAGTGCAGGAATAAAATTACATACCTACATAAATGTTTGATACAAACAGTTTTTTTTAACAGGGTAATAAGTGACATCTCTTTTTTTGTAATTGTAATCGTGGATTAATTTGGCTCAACTTTAGTCCTATGCAATTGTCTGAGTTTGATTGCTGCGGCAGGATTGGTAGACATGCAGGTTACACAGATTGGATGAAAAAAACAAACATTTCCAATTGATTGATCGCAGATTGAATCTCCGTCTCTTTTCGTGTCCTCCACTCTGCACCTCGGTGTTGGTCATTGAAATATTCATTTGGAGGGTTGCGTACGTATTCCGATCTGTCACGGATGAATTAAAAGCCAAATTCTTTTTCAATTCCGACACTGCCACATGTATAACACGTTTTCTGTATTTATTTTTTCTACTATACGTTGCATACACAGATACGACCTCCACCTATTGGCTATCACGAAAGATTTATGTGGTCAGAATACACGAATTGATCGTAAATTTTCACTCCTTCCCACTTACGTAACGGTGGTATAGTGTCTCGTCGAAAATATAAATACCGAAGTGTTTTTTTTTTTCTTTCTTTATTATATACTGACGTGGAATTTAGATTGAAACAATTTGTCAAAAATATATTGCAAAATAATATAAACTAAAATGTACATGTATTCAATAGACAGTCATGACGACGACTTGGGGGGGGGGGATAAGCTTTTAAGCCAACGTTATTAGCTTTCGGATAAGATGAGATACATCGATGACGGCCGATGTTAATAATCGGACTTTTTGTTGAGATAGTTTTGTCCATTGTCTGATAGCAATAGCCGTTTGAGTATCGGTCCTCTAAAGAAGACTGACTCACTTAATCAAAGTAACGAATATCGTCAGGCAATCGATATCGCAATCTGTCGTATATATACGCAGCTTTAAAAGCATTGGATAATAAATAAAGCTATCGATAAATGGGCAGTTCATGTCTTTTAGATACAAAGACGTGGATAAAGATAGACATCGAAATCTCGTACGAATAGTATATAGAAAGTTGAAAATAAACCAATCTCCCCTATCCCCTAAATATATCATTCTTATCCAATTCAGTATAACCAACTAAACTATCGAAAGGTCAAACTCGACGTAATTAAATCAGCTCAATCCTCCTCAAGACTTGGCCTTCGTTCTGGAACCGAAAATTATTAATTGTACAGATCTTTTCACTCTCAATGTGCTGCTTCGATAAGATCAAGAATTCTTCGTCGAATTATTCAAGGGTTGATTTTGACGGTCAAGAATAGGATTGCTCACATACAGTTGTCAATTTTTTTTTTTATGAATGCGCTTTTGTACACTTTACTTATTTTGGAAGTTTTTACTGTGAAGCCAAATTACACTCCTAAGATTCTGAATATTCTTTGATAAAATTTTGTTGTCCATTCTCAGTGTACCGTCCCGAAAGTGATGACACGACAGTTTTTCTAGATCCTGCTTTTTGTCGAATCTAAACAATCTACGACATTCAAATACTTTTTTCCCACCAAAAAAAGAAAAAAAATCACAAACCATGAATTGGATCAAAATCGTTCTTTGGCAAATAATTTTCGTTCCGATCCGTTAATTCTGTTCTAGAATTGAAAAGGTTCAGGTTGGCGAAGAAAAGCACTCGAATACCGGAGTAGAATTTCTAACGTAATTCGTTCTGGGCCTCACATAGTAGCCGCTGTACTTATCGCTACCATTTCCGCTTTTAAGTACTGCCGGAGTTCCTCGACGCCATAAGTGCCGTGGACCATACCTTGATCGAACCTCTGCAAGCATCTGACCTTCAATTCTTTTTGATTCCTTAATGGAATCGCGCCGGTCGATGGACGAAAGAAAAAAAGGAAATAATAAATGTACGACAAATGTCCTTGCGGTAAAATTCTCTTCATCGAATCGCAACCGCGTCGGTGGACCCGCTAAATCACCAAGGGATGTCGCAGAGTTAATAACTTCGGTATCGCCCCCGATACCCGGAGGGCGACCCTCGGTTTCTTAGCCTTTAGTCTACTACACCCGTAGAACGTCTCAGTTCTGGGTCTGCTGACCATGCTTCGGTGTTCTGACCAACCTACGAGCCAGTATTCGGTAGGAACTGCAACCCCTTTAACACCTTCGTGGGAAACTATGTGGTGTAGTGTGTCGGAATATACATATATATGTATAATATGTGTTGGAAAATTTCCGAACCCCTACCGTTACCCGTTGTCGCCCAATACTATGACCCGTCGATATAATCCCTTGCGCTTGCCTTACGGGTTACCCAAGCGGCGAATTAATTAAACTTCTATTTACGATATCGCTGAATCAGCGATATTGCTCGAGAACCGATACAGACGGATCCAAGATAATAATTTAGGGACCTTCAGACTCTACGTCTTCGCTAAAACTTTAACGACCGCGAAGGGTTAGAGCGAAACGGAGGCTGATTCGACTCAGATCGACGTTCTTTTCACTTTTTTTTACCTCTGCATGGTCTCTGGTCCGGAAATTTGAAACTGAACTTTCATTTGCAAGTAACACAGCTGCATGGATAGAAAAAAAAATGAAAGTAATGAACGATCAAATATGTACCAGATAGTACGGAATCTTGTTCAATGACTGGGACAGTGCCGCTATTTAATCTCATTGAATAATTCCTTCCCGAGAGCATGTTTCTTTGAACAAGGTTCTGGAAAGACAGGAATGAAATTTTGTGGGATAATCGCAAGCGATATATATAGTAATAGTATAGTCAAGCAAAATATTATCCTCGCGAAAGAGGGAAACTCGAAGCTAAAGTACTTTTTCGTAAGAAATATAAAGACGAGGGTATTTAACGTACTTTGTGTTTCATATATATCCGCTTAAAAAAGATCTTATAACGCTTCGAAAATTTCGCTGAATACTAAGGATTATAACATCTTGACGAAAAAGTCGGAACAATTTTTGGGGTACATCTTACCGTACATCTAAAAATGGCCAGATTCATGTCGAACGAAATTTGATAATCAATGTTGTAGCAGGTACATCGCACACACAGCCTTATTGTACAAAGTATATAATGTAATATCTATAGATAATATAACCTCGTGTACATAAAATGCCCCTGACTACCAGTGACCACACAATTCGACACACCTGGCACGATATGCGGCACGGTGTACCCCGACAAACCACCAAACGGTTACCCAACGAAGCTAATTTCCCTCTTTTTCTATTTCCTGCTATTCAAATTTTCATCATCACTCCAATATCCTCTGCATGCTATGTACTCGAAGTTATGGTCAGTGTATGAGCACGAAACTTGAAGTAGCTTCAAGCAGTGATAAAAAAATATTCTGACCCCACCTCGATTGTCTCGATTCGACACGAAGCATGATATAGAAAAACGGGACGGGAAACTGAGCTTGAGTATTGAATTTCAGCCATGAATATAAAAATTTGTAACAAGATATCAAAAGTCAGAAACGGTTGATACTAAACTGAACGTTCATATTTTTAGTAGTCAGTTAAATTCTTGTAGTATTGCAGTTTCGCTAAAGTTGCAGCTAATTCGATCGCGACTCGAGCTCTTCAGAATTACTTTATCTTCTGTGAATTGTACCCCGTGGGTGAAATCGTTTTTCGTATTAGTTTCGGTGACAGTGCGTTAGTTTATATCCAGTTGACCACATTATAAACCAAATCGGATAAACCGGTCGACCGGTGTTGATCAAACTGTGGTTGTAAAATGCTAAACAAACTGAGGGCAGCCATTCGAATAATGGTCACTCCACGCTTGACTAAATAACCACACTGTGTCCACCGAATCTATCTGAATAGATATACCCATGTTCGTGCGTGTTGGAATACGTTAGTACTTGGTAACTAAAATATAGCTTGTTAACTCTCGCACTAATTTACCATCGCCTGCCTTGCC
Source organism: Euura lappo (assembly GCA_018257835.1). Classification (NCBI taxonomy): domain Eukaryota; kingdom Metazoa; phylum Arthropoda; class Insecta; order Hymenoptera; family Tenthredinidae; genus Euura; species Euura lappo. The sequence continues at coordinate 47,112 of JAEUYN010001270.1, forward strand.
GCGGCCACGGTGGAGGATCAGGAGAACTAAGGTCAGGTCCCCTCATTTTTTATTACTCGATACTTGTGAACTAGTACTTTTACCCTCTATACAATACCAACGAACCGAAATCTACTAACTTATCGCTGTCGCCCAAAGCTCCGCACAGATATTGTCAGCCATTAATTTAACTCTGAGAAGAAGAAGAAGATGAAGAGAAAAAAAGCTTCTCATTGTCACCACCATATCTCAAAGACAGTTTATCTGAGAAGACCCAGTAATTAGTCCCTCTCTGTCCCTTTGTGGGGGCACAACAAGAACGACGCTTTACAATCGCGTTAGATTATAATTAATTATCATCCTAATCCAGGAAGTGACCGTCTCGGGTAGAATAAGGTGTATACCGACTTTGGTCAGCCGTGTCGTAAAAGAAACATGGCTTACGGTTTTGTAATGTACAAAAATTGTACAGATCTCTGACGCGTCCTCATATCACCGAATGTCCCCAGAGGACGAGGTGGTTCCTGAATCGTAAGACACTCTGAGACACCAGTCCTCCTCCTTCCTCAGCTTTGGCTACACCATTTCCGTCGTGTGTCAACAGACTCGGCTAGCGTCCCGTCGGGGGAACCCAAAGGTTAAGGCACTCGCGAAGAACCTCAGACCCCGATACGTGACTGGACCCTCAATCGACCTCGTCCCAAAGAATTACGACCAACTTCTCATCCTCACCCTACACTACCAAACTTGCTTTGACACCGAAGCAACCCCGCTAACTTTTACACCTAGTCAAAGGCACTCGAGCGAGAATGCAAAAATCCTTTGAAGATACAAACCAATATGTGATCCTCGGAGATAAAGAAAAGGCAGTGACTGCAAGTCCACGTTCAGATTTCTCAGCGGTAGAAAATAAATACTTAACGATAGATCGACGTTCATTTTGCTTTTTACTTTATCAATTTTTACAATACTGAATCTGATGATGTTCCATTTTCCTTCGAAAACGTTGCAAAATTAGTGTGAAGAATGATTTTTTCAAAATATATGTCTTAATTCAGAGTTTCTGTCCCTTACATAATTATTCTATTCCACATCATTTATTCATCAGCTCCGTTTACATTCAGGAAAATCAATATATTGACGCAGCATTCGAACACTTGTCAGGTTATGGAATTCCAGTCAGTAACTCGGACAGACCCTAAATTCGTTGTCCCAGTTAATGACGGAATAGACAAAAGTAACAATTTTTGAAGCCGAATATTGAAAACTGTAACATTATCACTAACTGGGTCGTGTGGGGATACGTGCATTCGAATAACTGTTCTGGCGCAGAGGTGAGCCTTTGGGTAATGGATTCATAATGCCTGTAGGATCGGAGACCCTTATCTGATCCTATCCGTATCCAAGGGAGTTACATTGAGTTCCTGAAGGATATAAGAGAGATACCCCAGAAATCCCTAGGACTGAGAATCGGACGCCAGTATCTGCATTGGCCAGGGAATAACTCGCACCGAACCGTGCCAAGACCGTCCCACATACTCCACCCAGGTTGAAACATATCTCCGTGTACTAAATTAGGGTTAGTCTGACCCATCGATTCTACCACTTATCCACAGGCATGTGCCTCGGACCAACAGGCTGCGTTCTCATACAACCGTTGTACAATCGATTATCTGATTCGAATCGAATTGATTCTAAACAGCACGTTACCGTAAACCACTCAGTCGATTTGTTGAACCAATCATTCCAAACGTTTACTAGTCATCAAATAATATAGTTACATCACTCTGTTTCTTATTCTTCCAAAATCCTCTCAAGAATGGCGGCACTGAGCGACTAGGTTGACTCAAAGTGCGCATGCGCGAAGAAAAAAAACCCTAGGACGTAAAACTCGTGTGTTATGACACAGGGTATATTTTTTCTCTCACCTATTCCAGTTATCTTATCGATATTTCATTCATTACTGCCACTAATCGGTTATTGATGAGAACGTTTCTAATTGAATGAGTCAGCGGGAAAAATTTCTCAGAGTATTGGTCTTCATGTAACGAAAGTCTGAGTTGGAAATCGAAAGGTTATCTCGAAAGTAGTAGGATAAATCGAGGGGTTGTTCAGAGAGACTTGATAAGAGGCCAATAACATACACGGAGCCACGGGACGAAACTACGGCCTTGTACATCTAGCACTTGACTCGTGTGCACCGGTTGGGGAGGCTGGAGCGTTAATTGGAATTAACGTAAGCGTGATCTCGAATAATTTAGATCGAGATTATCTTCCATGCCGGCATACTGGGACGAACGACATTGGAGGTGTACCAGATTATTCTCTCCGCTTTATCGTCCTGGCTGATAATATTCCCGAGTCATGGATGAGAAGAGTCCCGTCATATCGACGTGAAAATGAAATGAATCTTTCTTTTTTCATCCTGACCTCTTGCAGCGTATATAATGAGACTATTTTTCCACCGACGAAAGAAATACCCACCACGATCTGGCCTAAAGGTATTTCATCTTCGGCTTTCTGAAGAAGTCAGAGATCATGACAAAGAATATAGTCTACAGGTTGTCCTCTCGGGATTATATCCATGGATTTGATGAATACACCGTATCCCTGAAGATGGAAGTCGTTTTCCGAGTTCAAGACACATCGTGGCTTAAAAGTAGTCAATTTATCCGATTCTAAGGATACGCCTTTCCACCTCATTCTCTGGGGTCTCGACCATCTTCGCTCTTGACACACATCTTTCAACTGCACCGCGCCATTCAATTTCGATAGCTATTCTCATTTAAATCGATTTCCAAATGTGATGGAGGCGCTTTCAGGCCCCACCGAACCACAGCGATTTTGTATCGTGCTTATTGCAACCCTGGCTAAAATTTTTCTCTCTATTTTTTTATTTTATTTTATTTTTTTTTTTTTGAGGGGGTTGAGAAAAGTTTTTGGCCAACGAAATAAATTACGATTTATTTACGAGCGTCCCTAGAGGTCAGAGGAGCTGAGCTCCTGAGCTTCTGGAGATCTTTTTCTCTGTCTCCTTTGGCACTGGGAATTTTAATATATCTGTTCGAACGTTTTCCCCAGACTGGACCTGCCCGCCCGACCAGAACCCTAGCGAACGGCTTTTGAATGCTAATTCAAGTGGTCCAGACCTCCCTCGATGATATTTTGACGTATTGGCCAAGTTGGAAGAAATTTGTACCCTTGAATTATTTACGAGGGATAAAAACATTTGTAACAGCTCTTATTCTGCTTCCGACGAATAACATTCGGTGATTGATATCCGTTGTCATTTCAGTTCGTGATGAGAAATCGTTGTTTCTTTCTAACTTTCAAAATTCTGTAAGGATCCTGGATGACCCACTAGGGATATTCTGATCCTCTCGAGGCGAGAATGATCCTCCAGATTTTAGTCCAAAAATAAAGCAAATCACAACTTTGTACGAGAGCGTAGCAGCTGTTAAAATCCGAATTCAAGAAGCGTGACAAATACCGAGAGTTACTTTAGGGCCGAATCGTAGCGAGCAACAGAGGGCTAAAGTAAAGGCAAGTAGGCATAGAGAATAAGGGCAAGGGGGCTGCAAGGGGATGAAATATTGTGACACCCCATTTCAAACATACTTTGTACACGAATTTCAAAAGTTTGTAATAATTCTAGAGGACGAAATGCTAGTGGGGGAAGAAGGAGTCAAGTTTCTGACGTTCAACTTTATCACACTTTTCTTATTATTTTCTCTCTCTTTTTTTGTTTCTTTTACTTCTCAGCAAGGAACGAGGTATTTTAATGTGCGTTCAGAATTCATATTTAATTCGTTTCCCGCACGGAATATTTAGATTCTTTCAATTTCGATAGCGGCTTGGGGTCTGATATCTGACTCGGAAAGTCATCGGCCAAGAATAAGGAAGGAAGTGGAAAATGAAAGGGTACCGGGACCTGGGGTAAGAGCTAACTGCGAGCTAGACAAATGGCTATAGTGGCCAATGTAATGCTGGTTGTGGTTCGCTGTCGGCTATTTTTCTCTTTCGCCTTAGATTGCAGGTTTACGTGGGCCATTGTTAATAGCACCCTGTACACTACCTGATAACAATCGGTGTCATTTATTTCACACCAGTCAGGGGTTTTCACACTTTCATTATTATTTATTTGTTGTTTTTTCCTTTTTTATTGATATATATTTAGGACTCGAGGTTACGATCATTCACGACTGATCTATCAACGATCGTGAGAAGACTAAAAAAGGGTAGGGGAGAGTGGGGCACTATGGGTCAGTTTTCACTTTTCGATTTTTCTAATTTTTTTGAAAAGATATTTGAAATTGTGACCAAGTGGAATTCATGACTCAACTCATTGGCAACAATGTCCAAAAACTAAAATTCGGATGTCTTGCATAGCAAAAATAATAAAAATGCATTTCCAAAGAAGAATTTTTGACCCATTGTGCCCGACCCGTGGGGTACAATTGGTCACCCCATGGGGCACTACGGGTCAACCTGGTAATCAGCTGAAAGTGATGCAATTTTCGACAAAATAAATTTTTTTATTTAAATTAGTAAGCACCTAATGCCTTTTCCAGTCCAGTTACTCAATCAGTCGGAATCATTGAATCAGTAGGAAAAAAACAGCGTCAACGTACATAAATGAGTATGAGATTGTGACGTTTCTTTTACAAAAACATAATTTAGGAGTTAAAGTCGCGATTCCCGATAACGAACTGTCTACTGGGGATCATTTTGAACGTTAATTAGTGAAAAACCTGATCGGATGATGAAAATGTGCTATTTCCATGGATCTTAAATAAATTGACCCATTGTACCCCACGCTCGAATTTTTTCAACAAACTGATTTTACCTAACCAAAAAACGCATATTTAACTTTGGACCATACGTGATTTTCTAGCCTAGGTATGTACGTATTCATTGATATGATTACAATTGGCCGTATCTAATCCGTAAAAATGTGAAAACGAAACGTAGCAGGATTTTTTTTCCAACTTTGAGGGTGTCAAAACAAACTTTCAGTCACTGAAACGCACCATGTTCAAATAAAACGAGTAACGACACGTTAAAACAAGTGACTGTGGGTCACGAACCTGCCACCCAGGTGCCACCTCTTTACAACCCTCGAGGGCGGAGATGGCAGCATTGACCCATAGTGCCCCATGACCCATAGTGCCCCACTCTCCCCTACTCACGATAATCTTATCCTCCTATCGGATACGGAATTGACCGAATAGTCCATTCGCAATAAAGATGGAACGTCAGGGTGTGGACTGTGCAAAGAAGGTAAAGGTTCGGCAAACATTAACCTAATTGGAAACGCTGCACAGGCGAGCAATAATTTTTTCTATACGTAACTCGTATAATTATGATTGGTCGAACTTGAAGATAGTTAAAAAGAGGATAATCCATATCCCTCTTTTTATATAGGAAGGGGGAACAACGATCGAAACAGCTATATGAATTATTGGTCACAAGTGATCCTTGATTATTCAATAAATGTGTTTTTGTATGAATAATTAATATGTACCGCTTTAGCGAACATCTTTCAATCAAGTTTAAAATGTCCTAGAGTCGATTTGGACGAATTTTGTTTAAATTTCAACCCTCCATCTTCGCTAATCGATGCAGTAGCAGATTTTTTGTCTCGGCATTTTCTCTCCAACAATTATTTGAAAAAGCAGAAGCAGCATTCAGAAAAATATCGTCCACTGTATCTGCAACCAATACTCTTTGTCGCTGGGGTAGAAGCACCGTTCTTGGACCACTCCATCATTTTTTGCCAGGTCTTAAATTCATAAAATTATCCAATTACCGGCGTAAATATGATTTGAAGGAGGTTTTGGACACAGTTTTTCAATATTTTTTTTGCCACAAATCAAATCATTTAAAAGTTTATACGTTTTGTACCATCAATTGTGGCCACTGTTCGTTTTACATATGATTGATATGGCCATTAATGTAACAATCGATGGCCAAAACATCAACCCTACTTCGCATTAAAAAAAAAAAAAAGAAAGAAATGACCGATCAATTTTGTCTATTCGTTGTAATAAGTTTTATCGAGTTTTTACTACCCTTAAATTAATCTCAAAAATAGTTTCGTGGGTATAAAATTGAATTACATTTTATCGACGTATAAATCTACTCTGCTATAGCCAAGTGCATCGTTCCCGCCCGTTCAATGCCCGGACACATGTACTACTCGGGTGAGGGTTGTATGCGCGTACATTTAGGGGTACGTGTACGTCTTGGGCAGGGTAGTAGGGTGGCGGTAGAATGGCGAAAGGAAAGCTGCGAAGCCTCGAGGGGGGTTAAAAGGGGTGTGAATATAGATGGCACGGACGTGTTGTCCTAGGCGAGTAGCCCAGCCTGCACGCGACTGATTTACGGCACGATCAACTGTATGTATGGTGCCCCAGAATTTGGGGGTGAGTCGTAACCGGCGTTTGGAAAAAAAAAAGCGCGAACTTTTCGTTCCGAGATTTTAAAAAATCATCTTTGGAGGTTCGCGCCATAATTGGCATCGGATTAGGCGAGTCGGGGAACAAGCGGGAACCGAACGTTCTGTCGGATAATTTAAGCCGGATACAGCTAGAGTCAATTACACGAGACGAGGTAGACGATGACTGTCCATTCCGTGTCAATTATCGATTGAAACGGTAAAGTGGTTTCCGGTAAATTCGTTAACCCGTTCGGATATCTGGGCGACGTTTCTACGACTAGGACGGTTCTCGACACACCGAAAATCCAGTGGATCAGTCGGCTATCTTTCGACTATTTCAGTATCGTCAAGATCAATGTTAATCACTGTAGGTACATGCGATACCTTCGGTGTCGAAATTTATTGAGAGCAACAATACTGCCAAAAAATTTTACAGGTCGAATTAATACAGGTGAAATGACGACGTAGTGACTTCAACTGACTTCAAGTGACTTTAATTGATTTTGAGTGACTTCAGCTGTCTTCGACTTCTCAGCCAGGTTTTCCACCTGATTTCAGGAGTGGTCTACCGATCGGAAAAACTCAAGCTTGGATATGAAGAATTTGAAACAGACACGGACCAATCGAAATGTTGAAAATTGTGAGACACTGCCTTTTTTTTATGTGATTCTGATATACTTGGGCTCATCTTATTCGTCAACTCACGTTGTCTGAAACACATTCGAGAAATTTCGCACTGTAGTTAGAACGCGGGAATTTAATTATTGACGATCAACTGTTGCACCCTACTTATCCCCGTCTATTTCCATCCGCTAAGGGGATAACTACTTGAAGTTTTGTTAAGACACTTCGTGGAGATCTTTCGTGTACCTAGAGAAAGTAAGACCAAAAACTTGAGAATCGAATGAAATTCCATCATTTTTAACAGTTGAGTTAAACCATCTTTTCAAATTGGTCATGTTCAAGCTAAGGATTCGAAAATCAATGCTGCAGATTTTCTGAACAGTCTTTCCTAACTTTTTACACCGAAGGTAGGTAGCCTATAGATTCTTAAAACGCGTATAGGATTTCAGCAGTATGTGATTAGCGCCGTTTATAAATGATACGCCATTACCACAACTCATTAGCGATAGGAGGTGACCTATCCTTAAATTATTATAATTATTTGCAAATCACTTAAGCCAATCACCGAGAAGCTTAATGTCGAAGGTTCGTGCCTTGGATCATCCGTTAACCAGAATGCGATCGTGGAGTCAGGGGCTGACGTGAACTATTTATTCACGTTGTAGTCCAAAACACGGCCGAGAAGTGAACTAAAATCAAATCATGTGGCCGATTATTCAGAAACAAGATAAATTTAGAAGATTATTGAAGCCCTGTTGATAAAACGTTGAAAAACAGATTACCAAACGTTAGAGATATCCGGAAATAGTTTAGCTGCGCAAACGATGCTCGGAGATCGTAAGCCGACAAAAGCTAAGCCCTTAGAAATAAGCCGGAAAGGAGACCCAAGGGTGAGCTTCTGGTAGCAAAGGGGACCTCGCCTGAGAAAGCCGTGCTCGAATACCGTTACGCCGAAAAGGGGTTGAGAAGGCAAGAGTTTCGGAATGGGAAGGTAGAGAGATTGAGAAAGAGAGGTAAGGGGGAGTACGAAAGTCGGTGTAACTGTAATTAGAGACACTGATGTTTGCTAATTTAATAATTGTTTCCACCACGTGATACGCTGAGTCGTTTCGTACCGCTGTAAAGTCTCGTTGTTATTGAACACAGGGTTAAACTCGTTTGATTTTGAAATTACAGCCTCGAAATTCGGACTGAAGTTCTCCTTAAAAAATGGTGTTATTTACATGAGAGTATCGGGGCGGGACGATAAGAGAAAAAAAAAAGTTATACAAGCTTGTCGGTAAACCCCTTGATACTCAACTTTCAGGAAATACGGTTTTTTTTCCGAACCCTCGAAAAATATGATCGATGAATTCTTAGATGGCTTACCGACCTATACGAAATCTCAGACACTGATCGACGTTGACAGAAGTCAATTTGCTGTCTTATACGTAACAGTTCAGGTAATGTTGAAAAAATACCGAAAATAACCGATAAACGACTAGACGTTTACTCAATCAGTTGCTTCTTCATTCAACCCCAAATTCGTTACTCTCAAGCTACCATCTTGAAAAACGGGTACTCCAACAATAAATCAGTTTTTTCGTCAATTTTATTCAATTCTCTGACAAAGACGGTCCGATCTCACTTTTCGTCTATGCGTGTGTTTGTTTTATCAGGACTAATCCTCAGATTTATCCACTTACATTGTCATGATTGAAAATGAACGCATGATGTCGGAGACGAAATTTCCGGTCAAAGCGTCTCAAAACCAAAATTTGAACCTTGAAACTGTTTCTTCCGATTATTCATCTCTTTTTATTTTTGACCAGTGTGTTAATGAGGATAAAAATTCTTGGGTATGCCAGTCGGTCTTTGTTAGGAAAATTTTATTCGTTGACGTTTCGATTGAGCCATGCGGTCAATTGTTATCAAAATATTGACCATGGCTCAATCGGAACGTGAACCAATAAAATTTCCGTAACGAAAACCGACTGGTTCACCCAATAATTGTTATCCTCATTCAACAGCCAGTCGTGAAACAATTCCTCATTGTGCTAATATCATGCTTTGTTACAGAGACACAAGCGAGAGGCCGATTATAGAAGCACCCTTCTTCCAAGATGGTGGCCCGAACGTCCAGTACGTTTATTAGTAGGCCATAATTAACATCTTTGTACAATTATACCTTTTTACTATCCAATTGAATTCGATCTAATTCGGATGGGGTATGAGGTTGGCACGAGCAATATGCAAAAAGATATTCTTATACCCGTCGCAATACTTGAGAGTGCATTCCCCCAAACCTCGTGCACCAGACGAATAAAGGGGCCGAGAACAAAAACACGAACGTCCGAATGCTCTCATTCTCCACTGCATCTATATCTTCGATGGTAATCGGGAGCTTTTGGGATGTGGTCGATATTGGTCTCTGACTGAAAAAAAAATCCACTGCCCAACAAGGGGCTGCTTGCGGACTCTAATTCGGCAGCTTGTTAATCGGCGTCGGGAAAACAAAATTAGGATCAATGCGCGAAGGATGTGAAGTGATTTTCCGAATCAATGTAGCTTTCTTGAGATAAGCGACCAAATGGTATATATTGGATTGAATTCTGTACGATACAAGACTGTAAACATTGACGGACTTATGCCACAATGTCAAAAATCTGACGTGACGTGACGAGAACGGAGCTGGAGCAGTGGAACGTGAACGATGAATATGTAACGGAGGCACAATGGGATGGAGTGGACTGGAATGGAATGGAATAGGAGAAGAACGGGAAACAGAGAATTTCAGACCCTAACGTAAGACGCGTGACTCTATTGACGATTCCCTCCATCACAACTATCCATTGAACCATGAAAAATGGTTAAAAGTAAATCGTTGTTGAAGGCGTCAGGCTTGATCGACTCTGTCTGAATGATTGAAATATACGGACTCCGGCGATTACAGGTTTATTACTTGTCTTTCTCTTCATGACCTAGAAGAAGTCACTGAAAATTAAGTTAGCAGTTATATCTGGTGCAACTCGATATTGTCATCATTTTCTGATTTTTCGATATATTCCGTAGACTATTTCTGACAATTTCACGGATAACAGTTTTTGCCCGATGATTACAAATCGAGCACAAAGATCACCATTTCGAGATTCAGTCAGAAAGCTATAGGCATGATCCGATCTGATTTTTGTTCATCAATGACTGTAGATAAGTCAAGGACTGGTCGCTATTCTCCATTATTTAGCCATATGCCGACTTTCACGAGAAATTTCCAGAGTATCAGATGCCGGGATATTGGGATGCACATATTGCAAGGGCCGGTCGCATTAACGTGTATGATGATACCATGCAACTTTATCACCGCTGTGTTTCACCTGGAGAAAAAGGTGATAGCCTGTGGCGCTGGGACCAAGCGCTGCAACGTTACGACGATTAATAAATCACTTTCAAGTGTTTGTTATAGGCAGAATTACAAGGGTCGTGTTATTACATTAAATTAAAACAGAGGGACATTATAATTTATCGACTATCGTATTCCTATACAAGTTTATTGAAACGAGAAACGAGCCCGATGCAACACAAGTTTTGCAATATAACTTTCACAATGCATCTTACGATTAGAAGGAAAATAAACGATGGTAGATTGTACGTGGCTAATTACAAGGGTAAATTTTCCGATGGAAATATTTTTATTCTACCTCAATCGCAACAAGTCGTGGTTGCACGGAGTTTCCGTTCCCTTTGCGAATACTTTCCAATCGATGATAGTGCGGTGTCTGAAACGCGCCTGGAAGATCAGTGAGAAAAATTACCATTCGTATCTCTCGCTCTCTCTTGTGGGCATGACAAATATTTTCAATCGCCGTGATATCGTTTCTTGAATCACGGGAAACCCCAAATCAGATACGAATCGATTGGAACTTGACTCGTATGCGAACGGGCTTTCCCAAAATCAGATCGTTTAGAAAAAAAACGGTAAAACGTCGATCAGTCTTTTCTTGTTTTTGATCTCTTTGTCTCTTCTTCTGGGAACTCGGCAATTCTAATTTTATTGTATGTACATGCAGAAATTTGGTTCACAATTAGCAACCAGCGGGCAATTTCATCGAGTTATTAAGGTGATTATAGACAGGTCGTTTGCCACAGTTCAAAGGACTAATTTCCACTTTCAATCTACTCAGAGGTTGAATTGATGGCGAGACTACGAGTCTGACTCGACCCCGTTAACCTAGGAAATTTATACGGTCTTGAGCCTCGTTAGTAAAGTTCAGTAAAATTTCATCGATTCGGGTATCGTGCAATTTAACTAAGGATTTTTTTTCCAAAGAACCATCAAGTAAAAATTTTTTGTGAGCTTATTAAACTACTGAACCAATCGACTCGAATTTTGGATGCGGTATTTCTGGATATACAGGGCGAGTTATCTCCGGCTCCGAACGAGGGAGGGGTTTATTAGTATGGACGGCATATGCCGATATTGATAAGCCCCTCCCTCTTTAATTCCTATGGCATTGGCAGTGATAAGCCCCTCCCTCATTCGGACCCGGAGAAAACTCAGTCTGTATATTCAAACATGATCTTATCTCTGCTAGGATTGGAGAGCCTGATTAAAAGTTAGACGGTCCGTTCATACTCGAAGCACGAATCACGCTGTAGAAAGAACAATGTGGGTTCCGGAGGGTCACGAGCGAGCTTATAAAAGTACCCCTCTGTTCACAGTGTGTATAGTAAAAAATATTCCACAAACTGCAAGATCGTGTCTTGAGGTTGTCGTAAGCTCCGTGTGGTCCGTACGGTCAATTAATAATTCTCATAACTGAAGCTGGTTTTGAAAAGCTTCGAACCAATCCAGTTTTACCATGAAAGCCCTGAATGCCGAAGCATACTAGGGGCCGTGCATAAATGACGTCACCATGAATTCTGCCTTTTTTGACCCCCCCTCCCCCCATGTCACACCAAGTCACAAAGCTTGGACCCCCCCCCTCCCCAAGGTGACGTCACAAAACTTGCACATACCCCCCTCGGGCGGGCTTTTCAAATTTGAGACAGAGTTTTTTGACTGAATATTGAAGAAAAATGAAAATTTCGAAATGTGATGTCACATTTGCGTGAACCCCCCCCTCCCCATGTCACAAAACGTCACATTTTCGGTGACTCCCCCCCCCCCTTGAGTGGTGACGTCATTTATGCACGGCCCCCTACAACATTGTGTATGTGAAATAAATTCTCGATGAAATTACACACATGTACATGTTGCCACGTAGGTGTACGTGTGGGTATATGTGTGTGGTGAATGTCGATTGAAAATATCTTTTATTAATAGCCAGCCATAAACGTTGCAATCCGAGTTAGATCTCGATTTGGTTTCGACTCTGACGTACGGGTCGCTATTTATCTAAACCTGGCATTAGCTTTGCGAAAGGCCGATTCGTGGTGTAGTAGCCAATAAAGTATAGAGAGTGAACGGAGTTCAGAAGGAGACATGAGACAAGAGACAAGGGTACTGAATTAGTAGTGCCACTTGGGACAAGCGGAGATTGATGATTGTGTGCTCGCGTTAGCGTTTTCACTCTCTGGGACCCCGATCGTTGCCGTTTCAATGCTTAATTTTATGCCTCTTAATTGCTTTTAGCAGAAAACCAACTTTGCAAGGAACAAATTAGGGGTGAAAATAAAGATCGAAAATCACACAAAACCGTCATTTCACATTCAAGGGTGCAAGGCTACAGCTTTCCTGTCAAGATCAAGAAAAACTGTACAGCAATGATTTTTAAAAAGCATTATAACCGACACAGATAAAACGACATCCTCCTTGCGTAATAAACCTAAATATGACTAATTTCAAACGAAATGTTCATTCGAATGTTAAAAAGTTTCTGGGTTCATGCGGTTTACCTTTATTCACTATGCAGAGTTTGTGCAATTTTTGCGATGGAAAAATACGGAAGTCTGGATTAAGTGTAAATTTATCTAGCTCCGCGATTAAGCTCGATAATTTAAATAAAGAGAAATAACTGCCATATATTACGAGAAAATGACAAAACAGTTGATATGCGATGATATATATGGTGCATGAATAGCTGTGAGGGTGAAGTCTGGCTTTGGAGGGGGTTGCGAGGGGTTAAAATTGGGGTAAAGGATAGGGGTTTCGGCGGTCGAGTCGAGTTTGAGAAAAGTCTTGCCGAAAAAGAGGAAAACCGTGGAAAAATGTTCAGGACGAGCCTGATTTACCGCGGAGGGAAATCGAGCCGAGGAGTTATGTCTAGTCCTCGAGATGTCATCCAGTCCACGGTTTCGCCTTTTCCTTCTCCCCTATATTTTTTGAAATATCACGTTTTATTTTCAACTTTTACATATCATATACCCAATACATGCAACCAATCTACCACCGCGGGAACCAGAGCTAATCGTTTCTGGAGAAAGTCGTATGATTATGTTTTTCGATTTTCATATAATTAATCACAATTTTGGTCATTCGCCCGGTGATTTTTTACCTGATTAAGTACATAATCTTTTCCGGTTGGGTGAGTGCGTCTGACATTTTTGCGAAGGTACGCGTTTCTTTGGATAAACTGAAGCGAAGCCCCGCCCGTTGCTTATTACAATTATTACATACAATTACAGAGTTAATTAGTAATTAACAAAAACAAGCTCGTATTTCACAATGCTCCTCTTGCTTATACTAGCGTTTCGCCATCTGCAATGGACAATATTTATCTTTGATTACCTCTATGGTGTTTGCACGTCAGTTTTAAGGCCAAGTGTAACTCAAAATTGCGCCCTTACATGACCCGGTGGCACGGAGTGATGATGATTATCGTTATGCAGCAAACCCTTCGAATTTTAGGGGAAACATTTGCTTCAAATTATAAAACAGGAATGAACGAGAGATTCTCCTGGGAAAACCGTTTTTTTTTTACGATGAGATTGAATTCTATCATAATTCACAAAATTGTGACTCAATCAAATTGTATATTATTAGATAATTTTATCAAATCAAATTCAAAACATTTTCTTCTTTAATTTCGTATGATTCTATCAAACTTCATCTAACCTGCGATGACATTTTCTGAAATCTTAACATTTCTAAAATGATACAATATTGAAAAAACCACATAGTTTTTGTAGAATTTTATAAATTCAAACAAAACTGATTAAGACATATGATGTCATCTGATATAACCTGATAGAATTCATCTGAAGATGAAAAAAAAAAAAAAAAATCTTCAAAGTCAGAAACAGTTGGACAGTTAAGCAGCGGAGATTGACTTAGTGCAACAGTCCAGATTGAACAAGTATTTCAGAAATGAACAACAAAAAAAAACACACAGAAAACTGTCAGACTTTTGAGTAATTACCGAAATTTGGTTACGTGTTTATAATTAGAGAGAGAGAGAGAGACGTGACCTTAAAGTTTTGAACAAATGAATGGACTTGAGAAGTTTGGGTCTGTGTACATGGTTAAAATCGATCGAAACACGAAACACGAACGGACAAAGTATATTTATCAATAACTTTGCAATTATTTGCTTTGAAAATGGAAAATTTGTGAGTTTGGTTGACCCAGGTGGTTAGGGTACGTTTGTCAAGAGGGTAGTTTACAGACTGATAATTTATACGTGAGGACACGACCCTCGTAATGAGATCTGTTAGGTAAAGGAAATGAAATCTTACCCAAGTGAAATGATATCAGGTAGCCTGTTCACCGTTCTTCTCTATAATTCGCCCCCCTTACCCCTCCTCGTCCCCCTGCCTGAGGGGTGCGGAAAAATTACATGTAAAACCGTAAAAACGTTTTGGGTGCAGCTGTCACGTAAAAATCACGTAAAGAGTGGTAAAAATCGTCGAGGATGAATATATGGGCAGGGGTAACGGTGAGGAAACCGAGACGTACAACGGTTTTTACCTCAAGTGTACGTTTCTATGTACAGGCTACAAACCCACTATATAGGTAACATAGCTCGTGCAATTTGTGTACTACGTGTTTTACCGCACCTGCACACGTTATTCCAATTATACAGCGACTTTAATGGTGGATTGAAACTGCACCCCACCTACAACTAACGTACAAACTCAAAGATTTAGAAGCGTGGAAAATTTTTACGACCTTTCGTTTAACGAATACAAGAGCATATTTTTACTCTACCACTGGAGAATTAGAGCTTTTATATTATACTCCATAGTATCTTCAAAAATTTTAGTGCTCGAAATGCGGGAATAACAATTTCAAGCAATTTTGGCAAATTTAATTTCAATTTTTTTTTTGTTTCGTCTTAATCTTCGAAGCTTATTGCCCGTTTTCGAAAACACACCATATTCTACAGGATCATCACACGATTTCTTGTTTAATCTGAACCGCAAACGAACTTTGGAATGAGTATTCCTGATTCTGCAACAATTTTTTCAACAATTGATCATTTTTCGATTTTTGATTTTTAGAAAATTTGCTACAAAGGAAATTGAATCAGACACTACTACCGAGTACATCTAATAACGTGAAAAATATAAATTTAGTCTACTTAGTACTTATGGCGGACCTTTTCGATGTAAGGACGAGTTGTAACGTTGGTGTTAACGTTATCTCGTATTCCATTACTTCTGTTGACAAGAGAATTCCTATCGGTACATTTTACTCTAGAAATCCTCTCAAGGCTGCTTAGCGTGATTTTGCGGTTAATTACCGCATTGATGTACTTGGCGAAAGGTTTTTGCTGCTCCTTGTGATCTTCCCATATGAAAATTAAATATTCTTTCAATGACGTCCATCGAAATTTGATCAATGATATTCGCCCTTATCTTTAATGGATGATGTGCAGCGCAAACCGCACTCGCCCCTATCATCCAGTCACATGATGCAGGGGTTGAAAATCTGCAGAAATCCCTATCACAGATACTGGAATCGAGGATCCGGTCAGATGGGGACAATGGACAAACGAACCTTGTACCCCTATCGGTGGTACGCACCGCGACCGATATCACATAGTCAATGTGCTAAATGCGTCGCGGAATCTATTGGAAATCGTTTCATCCCTATCCTACCTATCCTATTCACTGTGTGACGGTTGACTGACATCTCTGATCATTTTCGAGCGTGGTGTAGCTGTTGATAATGATTAGAACCAACTGACACACAGATCCGCGATCGCATCAGTCCCGTTCTCATTGTCATATGACTCACCATGTGCGGAGACCAGTGATGAGGCCACGTTCTGGTATCATGTCCCACCGCGTTGGGTTGGCTGGCCAAAAAGACGACCCGTCTATCTGCACTTCCGGTTCCGGTAGTCGCCAGAAGTGCAGTTCTTGCACGCGAACCTCCCAAGCTAAGAGTAGGCGAAGTGTCCATCTTATGTCTGGAGACACTATTGCACAACACGTTTGAGCACGCGAGCTTTTGCCGCTCCTCCTAAGACACGTGCTGAATTAATTGCCCGAGTTTCAATCGATTCACTGAATTTTTATACAGTTCCTGGTTCGATACTTTCAGGGGTGCTTTTCGAGTACTTCATTGATATGTTTTTTATAAATTTACTCTAAAGCATAGAACATCGTTTGCTCCTACTGTTGACGTACTACTTTTTTCATTAAATTTTACTACAAACCCTCGATCCTGAAAAGTTTCATCAGTCGATCTACCAAATATTTACAAACTGTTTTATATACCGCAATAATGCGTCTGGCCTCAAGCTTTCTTTACTTTCAATCGCTGCACACATTTTTTTCTCTATTCACTGATGAAGCATCGGTTTTTAATCAGCGCCTTTTAAATCTCACATTACGCAAATCTTTCAAGCGAGTGTTCAGCTTTATTTCAATATACTCGCGAGCTTTTGTGATTAATCTTTTCACCGAAGTCGATTCACTGTTGAAACCACAGCGAGATCATTATCAATCCTATGCTTAAAACTATTTTTATATTTCCTCTAAATTACACCATTATTTTTTCTTTTACCCATTGTTACTTTTGAACTTAGTGGTTCTGTTTTTTCGGAGTTGAGTATAACGCTGCTGAACACTTGAGGGTTTTAGCTATAGGACGTATTGAAACATTAGCTAGTTATCGATTTCATAAATTATTATTGCATGCCTTGACAGACTTCGAAACGATCCGCATCCTGTATTTACAAATTTTACAAAATTCGTTTAATTTTTTGAATATATGAATCTGAAGGCCTTTGGAATTTTTTTCTCCACATAGATAGAATTTCACTGAATTTATGTGTAATGTGAATTCATTAAATCGACACTCTAAAACCCAAATTAACGTTTATGGTGGTGGCAAAAAAAAAAGAAGGGATTAGTTACTTTTTCTTTTTCGTCTAGTTTTGTTCTTTATCGCAGTGGCAAATCGATCGCGTAATCTGATTACTACGTTCTTTACATCCCTCAACATTTTTCCATAATCGTTAACAGTTCATCGCGTTTTTTCAGGTTTTCGAAAAATTTTCAGTCATTCCAGGGCGAACCTGCGTCGCGTTTGAAGTCGCGCGCGGCACTGAGCGTCTCGACGCCGCGCGACGCCGCCTCACTACTTTTGCAAACTCACGTGGGCATTTCACCCGCCTGCGCCGAATTTCGCGCTCACTACCCTTCTCTCTTCAACGATCCTTTCCACTATGGTACCATTGTCATTCTCTCTCTCTTTCTCTCTCTTGGTGCCTGCTTTTCACCTCTTTCTCCATCCCCAGTGCGTACTCAACCAGAGTTTGCAAGCGCCCGCTTTCTCTACCGCTGCATTTTCACAAACTGCAAAATTCTCTTGTAGTCCAAAGAGCTTCTATATCGCTTTATTATTCCTTCGGTTAAGAATACACGTGTCCTTTACAGTCTATACAGCACATATAGACTCTTGGTTTGCGGTGATAAAATCTAGTCGATTATTTTTGGGGGACCATAAACAGGAGATCGAAGTTATGTTCAACCCTCCGTAGTCACACATTGTCAATTTGACCCAGTCAGTTTTCAAAAACCGATCGTGAGCAAACTACTACTCCAAAGTATTTAGGGAAATTACAGAACATGCTTCGAACTTTCTAAATTATGGAAGAAAAATTGATTTTTGAAAAAAAAAATTGCAACTTAGTGAAAAAAAAATCATGAAGAGGTAAAAATGCAAAAAAGACGCTTTTTCGCTTAAAAAATCATAACCTTGTCAATTTTCAATATTTTTAAGCCAAATTTGGACATGATACTCCTGAAAAATGCTACATTCGGAAAAAAAATAGTACAATAGCACGCGTAAATTTCCCAGAGCTGTTTCTCTCCGGTCATTTTATTTCATATTATCCCCGGTAATTATTAATGGTCTAATGATGTAGAAGGGATAATTTTATGCTCGTGATACTGTTATGAATAATAACGACACTGTTTTTCCTCGATTTGGTCTAATTAATCTTTCTCTATCACAAAAGTGACTAATGACACCGATAGTTTCCTCGACCCATTAGCCCGGCAGAACTCCGGGGTTTCGAGGTAAGACTAAAGGCAGAGGGTAAAGCAACGAAGGACTTTTATTTCTGTCTTGATAGAAAACATCATCTCTGAGCTTTTCCTCAACCCCGAGAAAGCTTAATGTCTTTAACGATTTGTAGAACCTTTGAGACGAGAGAGAGAGAGAGAGAGGAGAAGGATATTAGAAAAAAGGTGATCATTTTTTTTCTCTATTCTCTCTTATTAATCCTTTTTTACTGTACAGAGCATCTGCTGTTATTTAGCCTCTATATATTATTCAGGCCAGATTATATTCGAACACCATTGTGGGTAATAATTAACGAGGTTCACCTATTCGGCTGGCCAACGCAAAACCTCGTGTTAATTATCGAGTGGTTAGGGTTTCCTGAAATCGATCAAATTACAAGCAATAATACAGCTCTGTACCTATTCACAAAATCCAGCTGTATTTTCGATACCTTTCATACTCGAAGGACCAGTACCAGCACTTTTGACCCAGAAAAACTATTGTAATGAAATTGTTATGTAGTGAAAAAATCGATTCTATCCGTCAAGGATACGAATCCCTAAAGATTCTTGACGTGTTTGAGGTAGTCGAAGTACCCGTTCATCTTCATCCCTGTATTTCATGGTGCCTGAATATTCTTGGACATTTCAAACGCAGCTCACCGGAACCGGATATACTTCGAGCTGATAGTCGGATGTCGACTGACTGCTGCTCCACCGATTTTCCGATTGTACCAGGATTGCTTTTATATCGTTGAAAACGCGCGTCTCCTCTGACAATGTAGAAAAAGGAGCATAATCGGCACAGAAATGCTAGAGTGTCAAAAAAAGAAAGAAAGAAATGAGAAAAAAAAACGACTTTTACAGACATCAAGACACGAGGTCGAAGGACAAGGCCTCTGCCACTTCCGAGTCGTTAGCCACGATAAAAGACTCCACGGCACCATACTTGAGTGCCGAATTTCACCGAGAAGTGAAACTTTCTTCAAAATTGTTTGAAAAAAAAAAAAATTGACTACCTCGTCTCGCTTTGGGTTCCTGCTGACAAATGAGGATTAACTGTGGTAGAGGTGAGCCGTTGCCCCGGTATGAGAGGGCAGTAACAACAGTAATCTGTTAATTATGTTAGGAAACGATATCGATTCCAGTATACCCACCGTTGTAACCGTTCTCGTAGGCTGTTGGTTCAGGGCCTCTTAAAGGTGCTGAATATTTGAAGACGTCTCGGGGCTCAGCGACCCTCTGGTAAACCCATCTCCGCTCCCAGATACCTTACCTACTCCTCTGCATCCTCGCCGTACTCAGTCCTGAGACCTTCATAATCCCACCTTAAGCTAAGACCTAAGACTTAAGACCCCTCCGCCCCTCACCACGGCCACAGGCCACACTACGGATGTAATTGATAGGGGACATAGTCCATGTCCATTTTGCCTTATGAAATCGTTACAGGGAAAACGAACCCACCGTTGCGTTGTTTGGGTACGTTGAATCAAGTTTCTTTAGATTGACTTGTTCAAGTCCCCAAGATTTTGGGCACTTTCAAGTTTTAATCGATTAAAAACGATATGTGCTTTTATTCTTTCGACTCCGGCGACTCAGCAGTGGAAAAATTCTTCAAGGATGATCTCAATCATAATGGGCTTGTAGTCCAGGCACTTGAGACGAAAAATGGGCTAATCTTCGGAAAAAGTCCGATCAAGCTGCAAATTGGTGTATACGTACCTTCCGACTCCCCAAACAATCTGTGAAAAGTCACAAAGATTCGGGCTTGTGCATAACTTTTTACAGCGGAAAAACGGCCCGAAAAAGTACCTTTTTTCGGTTTTTCGCCAATATCTTCGTTCCCGTCGATCCTACGGCTATGAGGTGTACTTATGAAAAATACAGAACGGAAAATTCTCTACAAAAAAGGTGATATAAAGTTTATTGATAGCACTAATAGTTTTCACGTAATCGTGCATTGAAACTCCAGTAAAAAATTTGTATGGATATTTTAGTGCATGTAATGATCTAAATATAGTTTTCTGTGCATTGTCTCCTAATTTCTACATTTTTTATAGGAATTGGGGTGGAAAAATGGTATACAGGGTGTACCAAAATTAGGAGCACAAAATGATAGGGGTAATAAAGGGGGTCGAGCTGAGTAAATTGACCCCAATAACATGTGGTCTGCGAAGTCGCGTTCGCGAGATACGGCCGATTAAAAAGTCGCGATAGCATTGGTATTTAGCAGGCAAATTCGCAGCGGAGATCGTTTGGCAGTCTGGTATTTAGACACACTCAACCACTGATACGGTTAACAATCATTTCCAGTTTAATAATCACAAGCTCAAAGACTATTCGTTGAAATTTGTTCATGAAAAGGTCGTGCGCATCTAAAACCAGAATACCGACCGATTTTCCCTATCAATCTGGCTGTTAAATACCAACGCTAGCGCGACTTTTTAACCGGCCGTATCTCGCGAACGCGACTCCGCAGACCACATATTCTTGGGGTTAATTTACTCAGCGCGACCCCCTCTATTTCCCCTATCATTTTGTGCTCCTAATTTTGGGACACCCTGTATATATATATATTTCAGTGAACAAAATTTATTCATAATTCATTCAAAACTATCAATTATTTATATAATTATATTTTTAAAACAAAATGATTCTGACATTTTATTCTTCTCTATCCTCGATTCATGTTACCATTGGACTGGTGGAAAATACCAGGATTCAGAATCATCAATGGAGGTTGTTTCTGGATCGTCAATTTTTTCGAGATTATGGTCTTCGATTGGGGCCGCATTCAGGCAAGATGTTCCATGACAGTTGCCACAAATTGCTGAACATTGCAGTCCCAACTTTCGACAGCCGCACAAAGCGCCACAGCCTTTCGAACAATTACAAAAATCATGTTCAAAAGACAATCCGGGGCAGGAGGTTGCGAGGTTTTTATTGGCTCCAATAAGCCGTTTTTGAATACCCATCCCCAATCTTGAGGGTTCAGCTCGTTTCCTAACCACTTCTGCACTTGGTAGTAGACCCGATATAGGTGCTCTTTAGCCGCATCGACTGTGGGGGGTAACATACTCAACTGGACCGACTTGTTTCTGCCTACAGCTTTCATGAAGCACTGGTAACGGTATTCCCCTGAATCATCTTGGTTAACCGGAGCGCCATACACAGCTAGGAAGATGCGTATCCCATCCGAAGAAACTGACTCTCGAGAAGCATCACTGTGGTTGAAAATTTGAGCTGCAGCGCGTAAGTCATGACGTTTTGTGAAGAGTTTCAAGGCTGCAGTTTTTCCTTTATGAAAAAGAGCAGATGTTGTGTCGCATCCAGTGAAAGCGTGTAGGAAGAGAATATTATCTCTGATGTCTTCGTATTTATTGAAACTCCGAGAAGAGTAGAGCTTTCGCTGGATTTTTCCTTTACCTGGCTTGAGTAAGAAGATTTCTTCATCAATCGGAGCGCGATCAACCAAAATTACCAGAAGGTCTACATCTTCCCCAACAACGACTGTTTCATTTGTGCGTGAACATTCCAGAGCTGTTTCAATGATTAAAACGTCAGCATCATCTTGCGCCTGTTTAACGACATAATTTTTTGCTTCGAACTTGACAGACAACATTGAAATTAATCTGCTCTTGTTGTTACTGTTGGAAAGGAATTTTTCCTGGCTCACTGTGACATTCATCGTCTCGTCGAAGTAAGTGTCAACAGATGAAGATTTTGCTGCACGACGACGTTGTTCCATGGTTTTCATGCTGTTGGTGCTATTGTTGTATCCATCGAAGACTACGACAGCGTTTGAACCGTAGTACCTTCGTACATAATCAACGTACTTTGCACAAATCGAATCAAAAGATTCATTCTGATTCCATATAACTCGATGCAAGAGGAACCCTCCGTCTATGACATACGTGACTGTCGTAAAATCAAATTCAGTTACCGTTTGTTCACTGCCTTGACAACGCGACATAGTATACGTCTAATACGATGTAGATACGCTTTGGGACTGTTTGGGACTGCGTATACAGCACACCCCACCAGCAAAACAGGGAAGCAGGTATAACCCATCGCTGACGTCAGAGGGGAAGGCGCAGCTGCTGTTGGCGCCGCCACACAGAACGCATTATGCAGCGGCGCGAAACTATAAAACTTAATCCGAATTTTCATGCTTTCTTCCGTGGAAATTAATAGTTCTATCGATAAATTTTATATCACCTTTTTTGTAGAGAATTTTCCGTTCTGTATTTTTTATAAGTACACCTCATAGCCGTAGGATCGACGGGAACGAAGATATTGGCAAAAAACCGAAAAAAGGTACTTTTTTAAGCCGTTTTTCCGCTGTAAAAAGTTATGCATCAGCCCGAATCTTTGTGACTTTGCACAGCTTGTTTGGGGAGTCGAAAGGTACGTACACACCAATTTGCAGCTTGATCGGACTTTTTCCGAAGTGAAATGCTAAAGTTCCTGGACTATTGTGGTCAAGGCCCGAAAAATTGGCCCGATTTGTATTCAGACCCCAACGAACAATGTCACAACTGGAGCATCCATAGGAAATCTTAATGAAAATCTTGAGTGAATATCATATGGCAACCATAAGAATTTCCAATTACGTTCCAAGTACGAAGCTGAGGCATTCACGAGGGAGGAGGAAAATCTGATGAGCCTCTGGTCAATTGGCATTACGAAAATTTGGAATCCTAATGTAACATGGAATCCACAAGAAGTCCTAGTGAGGCTCTCGTCAATTGAAGTTACTCGAATCTTGAGTATTACTGTGTTTTGGCATCCAAATCCAAAATCAGGTCATATTTGGATAGTAGTGAGAGATATTTCGAACTACACGAATTTGGTAGCAAGAATTCCTCATCACTACCGGACAAGAGCCTCGTCAGGATTTCTTGTGGATGCGATAGCATAACAAAACATAAAATCTCTCATTGGGCTCTGATCAAAATTCGGAACGATTTTTCAGATTTCAGCAAGGATCTATTAATTCGGGAAGTCGTTTGTACGTTGGTCTCGGGAGACAGGAAGTCTCTGAAATTCCTGTAAATGTCAGAAGTAGCTGAACGTATTATCTCGAATTCAGGTGCGAAAGTCAAGGAATTTCTCAAGACAGTTGATAATCTTTGGAATTCTTAAAAAATATTAAAAAATCCGAAGTCACTTGTGAAAATGAAGTGTAAAAATTCCTGGGGCTAAGGATTTTTCACCGATCGTGAGTCCATTTCTGCAGCGTCGGTTGTTTTTGGTTTTCGTTCATTAATTTACAGTCTCGTCCTGAGATTGTGATATGAGCAACACGAGTTAGTCAGACGGTGTAATCAAGATATTTTACGAGAATTTTATACGACGCTTATTCAAGACCCTTGCGTATCTTCGCCTCCCCTTACTCTCTTATGGTAGACAATTAAGGTGAATATGGGTCAGATCTCGAGCTTCGGTATACGTCTGCCAGTTGATATATCGTAAACAGGGTTTTATTTCTTCACGAGCAAATTGAAATATAAGCCGATCATAAGTCGCGTGTTATTTTATTAGGATAGACGCGACGAGCTGCCATAACTTCTTGGCGCGCTATCACATACATCTTCCCATATAGTTCCAATTAATAAAAATAGTTACGATCAAATTTTCCCTACAAGGACATCGAACATTGCTTCAAGTAACGGGTATAAATTTTCTCAGCCGATTCTCTTTGGCCGTAAAAATTTTCCGTGCTTCTTTCTGACCAGTGAGTAAAAAATCGTACTATTGGTCATAATTAGCACCGAATCCACTCAGTACTCATTAGACGAAACGTCTTTCATCGTTCTATGTCAATCACAAGACACGCGAGACAACCCGCAGAGAATTGACCTCGTTTGTCAGTCGTAGGTATCGTCTTACAACCAACTGACTTGATCACAGAAACAACACCTTAAAATTATTCGACTGACAAGAGGCTAATAGTGATTGGTACTTTGGCACGTAGAAGCTCGTGACGTAATTTTTCATTCTATTTTACAGTCGAAACTGTTCTTCGTCAAACATTAGTTTCACTCGCGGTTTATCGCAGTTGAATACCTGAATTTAATTGACAACGTTCGACCGCAGTCTGCAGGTTTCAATTCATTTTTGACGATATTTGATTGCATTCTCGATTGAATATTTAACGCAGCATGACCACAGCTCGGCACTACGATATTGAAAAAGATGCTTTCAGTCACACACTTGGTTTGCAAAAGGATTGCGAAACGAATTTTTTTTCCTTTTTTTATCAACTTGCAGGATTGCAATTTTTTAAAAGCTCCAACATGTTGCGTAGAACTTTGCCGCCATGTTCGAGAATTCTTTTACATGAACGATTTGAATATGAATGAGAAGAAAAATGAAAAAAAAATCGACATTGATTAAAAAAAAGCCGGCCGCTTTAGCGGTGGGAAAATTAAAAACGCGAGGCTGCTAAGAGATCAGGAATTCCGTTGTTTTTCTTTTTAATTTTCTCCCCTTCCCCCATACCAGCCTTTTTTCACTTTCTTTCTACGTTTCTTTCAACGCCTTATATTTTTTCCCCGGGTTCGCGGTCGCGGATTGAAGAGAGCTTTATGCCTCGACTCTCGGCTGTTATTATGCGTGCATCGGTGAACCGGTACCCACCTTAACGGGCCTAACCATTGTGAAGATAATGAAGGCTGGTCTCGACGGAAACTGGGTCCACGACTTTTCATTATAGGCAAATATCGCGCTAAAATTCTCGAAACCGATTTTTTTTCGGTCATTTCTATTCTAAACAATGCTGAAAGTTCAAAAGCTTCGCTGAGTTAATTAAAATGACAATAATCACTGAATTGAGATGAAATTTCGGTGGGGTTTTATTACAGGGGATGATCACCCCCGGAGAGTCGTCTCTTTGACAGCAAATGTCCGAGGTTTAATTGTCAAAGTAATTTCGAGGGAATTAATAACTGACAATGAAATTTTTCTGAGAGGAGGGTTCGGATTTGTTCAAGAGAGGAATATGGGAGTTATCGAAAGCTTGATGAATCATGAGACTTCCTGAGTCAATAGACATTGTAATTTGTTGATAATGCTCATCGCAGGATTCGAGGGTCAGCCCGATATAGTATCGTGTAGAAAGTTTTGAAACATTCGCACATTTGTATGGGACCACCTATCGCAACTTGTACACTCCAGTATTTTTAAGCCTATCATTTTTCAGCATTTGTCCTATACATCAGCCCCCGCGTTCTGGGACTTTAAATTTACATAAGCTAACAATTCTACCTTGTTCGTAAAAGTTGAACGTTATACAAGCTCGTGAAATTTTTCATTTTCTTTTCTTTTTTTTTTTTTAACAAACTTTTTTTTTTCTTTCACCAACTCAATAATTTCCCTTAGTATTATACATTCACAAAAAGATTTTCTACTCTATATACTTTTGAATCCTCATCTCTGTCTCTCTTTCTCTTTTGACGAGTGACGGAATCACGGGATAAAATACCCATAGAAGACGGGGTTAGTTATCGTAAGGGTCATCATTAAGGCGCACCACGATATAAATAAGACGAAGAATCAGATGCTTTTTTTCATAAGAAAATAAACAGTCTTCGCCTCAATTTCACTCGGATCATTGCATCTATATTCAAAATTGAAAATTACTACCCGAAAAGTATTATGGTCATAAATAATTGACTAATTTCCTTTTTTGAATGCGATTTTTTCACATTAAAGCATACTCACCAAATTCCAGCTCAGAATATAGAAAATCGCACATAGAAAATAGATTCGTACACAGTTCTCACTGTAAAGTCGAATAACTCCTACAACTTTCAATATATTTTGGTTTTTCTGGAATCTGAAAGATTGGTTGGATTCAAATATTGTTTTCCCGCCTATTTTCGTTAACAGTGTTCATTCCGCACGTACCTTAGATTAACCAAAACTTCCATAATGTATTTTCGTACCTGTCAGTGACTCGGATTTGGTGCCTTTCGTGATCCAAATGCACAGCGTCTTATTTATGCAACGGTAGTACCGCGGCCGTTCGCACCGCAGTGCTGAAGACCTTAACGGCTTTCAATTTCCGTTGGCCATCAATATTATTTAGTTTAGTTTGGACCACCTCACCATCACAAACTCGGAACGTTTCCAAGAGCTTTCTGCATGCGGCTCACGCCTGTCTCAAGGAAATTACTTGTCCTCTCTTCTGTCTCCACCGCCATGTTCACACGAAAGGACGAAAGGATCCCTGCTCTTACAGGACTCGCTCTGATATCCCATCCCGCAAATCTAAAGACCCCAGACTGCAGCCTGCACAAATTGCGAGACCACCAGGTTCGCTCCAAAAAAAAGTCGGGATCACGCCGAATCTGATACAATCTAAAAAAATGTATATGTAAAAAAATGCCTGATTCTTGTTGGTGTTGGTACGTTTCTCTGACTATTAGTCACGGATTACTTCGTCTATAACCAGTGTGTTGAAAATGTCAGGACAATCCAATAAATCCTTGACATTTAGGCGAATTAAAGGTCGACGGTGACCCATTGATCAACGAAATATTATTTGATTGCAATCTGAAACGGAATTAGTCCGGATTACAACCGATACAAACGCGACTACTCGAGCGAATATCCGAAGATATTCACAAGGTAATAAAATTATAAACCAATTGAGGCGATTCCCCGTAGGTTTGCGACGTTTCAATTTATCATATCTCTGCAGGTTTGAAATTTCGTTGGATAAATATCTTCTTGTTTTCTTGTGCTATGAATATTCGCTTAATAATTGAAGCTGAGGTGATCCTAACCCGGTTTCTGAGCCCCTTGGTACCTTTTTATACTTTTCTACGGTATCAAAGAGAAAAATTTATCATTCAGCTTGCTCGGGGGATCAGAAACTGTATCTTTAACGCGACGGCAGTATGGAAGAACGTGAAATCTCAAATTGTGAAAGAGGAACGTGACGTCTCAACAGAGGAGATAGAGATATCTTTATTGATACAGCACCGGAATTCGAAGTGCTTCCAGTATACGAAGTATACTTTTTTTCAATTGCTTCAATCGTCCTTTCGATTACATTCTTATTCATTCAACCCGGATCGTGGAAAAAAAATCAATGGGAATTAATGAAATTTCAATTTTTAATTCTTTTTTTGCTTTCATGAATTGGGTTGAATAAGTGTGCGAAAATTTGTCGAGATGTCACGTTCTTCCATACTGCCTTCGAACTAGTCCCTCATACTGACCGATACTGTAACACAGTCTCACACTCTTTCGGGACTGGCGGCGCGATATCAAATAATTACGTGGACTGAGGTCCTCAGGGACCATCAATCAAATCTATTGAACAGATCAATTGCATTAATTACCGCTTCCTGCACTCTGTAACCCGCGTGTGGATTGACTCGTACGTCAATGCGGCATAGAGTATACGTGTACGCGAAACAGGGGGAAATTGATGTGGAAGTGGAAGTGAAAGTGGGAATGGGGCACCGGAAATATCTGGAAAGGCCAGTTTACCGAGTGGCGTTGGTCATCTGCGGATAATCCACGTTTATTGCTTTTCAGATTAAAATCTAAACCCTTTCCCCGTCCACGACTCGCGTTGTGCAAACCACCGACGACGGCTGCGAGCCATGCCCATAACATTCAAATATCAACACGTATAATGTATAGATATAGATAGTATAAGGTAGGGTTTTTGGCAGTCGGATAGGACTGCAGGATTGTGGAGAGACAAAGGATGGCAATTTCAAAAGATAAAGGCTTTCTTTACCCTGCTCGTTGCGATAACCGGGACTGTCCTGCGATATTACCGGGGTTTTTTTTATTCTGAGAGAAAGGGAAAGAGAATTTGGCTGTCTCTAGATTTTTTTGTCTACAGTTTATCGTTATTCCTAAAAATTCGGATTCTCCTAGTTCTGAAAAAGAACATTGGGAGAAGGAAGACCATTTTTCGAGATAACCTCACGCACGAGAGTCCTCGCGCTTGTTAAATAGACCCTCCTTTGTGTTGGGTACGAGGGGGTGACTTAGGCCCTAATAACGCCGGATAAAAATGCTCAAGGCCTGGCAATCACAGTTTGGAATCGATTTCTTTTTCCTCTTCTTCTCTCAAAAGGAAACGACTTTTAACGACCGAGCAACAATGCGACTTTGCCGTGGCAAGATTTCAACTCGGTTTTGTCGGAATCGAAAATCTGAAGGATCTAACTAACGCGATAGTTGCAGTTCCTTCCCCATTCGCCGAAGTCGTTCTTCGGCTGTTAACAACCCGCAGCTATACATTCGTCGGGGTGAATGATAAAATGTAAAGTAGAGGGAGGGAGAAGAGACAAACTCCTCGACGGTGTCTCTTATTAAGCCTCGTCCGCGTCTACGCGGTGTCGTAGATTTTTTTTAAACCGCGCTTTGGCTACGAACAGAGAAAAAGACCTTCTGTGGTCTTTTTGGTAGACAGAAAGCACATTTTCTCAGACCGATACTCACGGACAATGGTGTACTTTGTGTCGCCGTGATTAAAACAAGAGCTGGGGGGATGCCGGACGACGATGCCATCCCTGCTTCACAAAACACGGTGCTCTTATTTTTCTCTTCTATACTGAAAGCGGGACACGAAACCATTCGAGGAAGTATGGGATAGCGCGGATAGGCCACTGCCACAGAGTTTTCTGTTCTTTTCATTACTATAGGTACACCACGATATTCTCAAACCAACAATACACACTCGCCCTGCTAATAGCTAGTATAATCTGCCACAGGCAACGCCACCCCCCCATGCTTTCTAACACGTGACTAACAATTTCACCATTATCTTCATCACGCGATTGCCCAGGGATGCACAAATGGAGTGAGAATTAGTTAAATTGTAAATTAAAAGTGTTTCGTGGAGGATCCTTTGTGTGAGATGGTCTCTGCAAAAGTTCTTGAAATTCTTCGAAATTTGTTGGATTGTTTGTTCAAGTCTCCTGAAATTCTTTACAATTTCTTCAGGTCGTTCGTAACATTGTGATATGATCATTCTCTAAAAATCCTTGGAATGATTCTGCTCAGTACGTAATTAGACTTTGGAAGTCGGAAGTTGACCTAAGATCCAACCCCCTGGGGTCGAGCCCTTTTCGTTTTAATTTCCCTGCAGGTTCACTCAAATCAGACCGTGCTTTTTTTCTTGTACAGTATGTTTTTCGTGATTAAGAAACGAATGCTTGTTCCACAGCCAGACGATTCATTTTTGGAACGAGGCTGTACCGTGCAGCTGAATTTTTTTTAAATTCTTTGTCGCCGTGATATAGAGGGTCATAAAAAATGCAAGAATTAGTAGGGTTTTTTTTTCATTTCCTTTTTTTTTCTCTTGCCGCGCTACGATTAATGAAACAGCTCGTATACAGTGCTACTTCAAAAACCGTAAGAATAATTGTACGTGAAAGATAATTGGTCCGATAAAACGTCAAAGCAAAATAATTATACGACCTACAGCTCTAACGCGTTAGCATGGCGGCATGCTTGTATAGTAACATAGGAAGGTGCTTCTGGCTCTATGCGTACCACATCATGGTATGTACGTGTGATGGAGATTTACTCAAGCACGCACATGCCTCAGTCTCATTAGTGAGTCGTTACCGAACGAGTGCAGCCGTTCATTCATCCATGTACGTACGCTGCTGCAGACCTTAAATACTCGAAAGCAAAGCTGCTTCGCTGGATAAAAAAAAAATCGAAAAAAAAACCTCCCTTGGACTCAGGGTGTAAACGTTTAACCGCGAAAAGGATTCGATTCCCACCCTGGTTTCATTGGAAACGAAATCACTTTCATGAATGAAAGAAACAATTGCATCATGTAAACTGTTTATTCGTTCTCTCTTATCGATCAGGTTCAAGTATCCGGCTAATTAATCCGCAGCATCGGCGAGTAATCAACCGGCAGGACGGATATGGGTGGCGTACAGGGTGTAACGTTAACTATCGACCTAGTGGCTGCAGTCCGTCTACTACCCTTTATTATTCCGTTATGTATGTAGATGGTGTATGAGATAGGGGATGATTGAATCACGTACCGTCCGAACACGATAACCTAATGAACCACCTGAATGATGATAGCCCGGTGATTATCTGTCCATTGAATTGATTTTCATTTCCTCGGTTATTGGACGACACTGGTAGCGTTTAACCGGGGTGGGATGGTTTCTTGAATCCTGTTGAAACGGAACGGTAAGAACCCACAAGGAGCAGAATTCTTAAGCTAGAGGAAATTTTTCGTCTAATTCAATTCCCTTACGTCTAGAGTATAGAGGGTATTTCTACGATGTAATAATATCCAGAGAGGAGGGAAGGAATTCTTTTAAAACGTGAAAGGGACGGTTTGTACCAGAGACGGAGCATGGGTGGAGCGGGGGCTAAGTCGGCCTTACACGATATCTACCCGGCGCACTCCTCCGACCACTCCATTTCATTTTGTAATACTGTCCCATGGCGACGTTACGCGGTCTCTCTATTAAAATTGTACAATACCTTCGAAATATAACGGGATTTTTTTTTCTTTTTTTTTTTTAATCGAGGACAGATAAGCCCGTACTTATAGGATATTTATTATCTTTATACATTATACAACCCGAAGGGCTACTGAATTCTAAAATCTGTAGTTGAAATCAGAATGGGATAACACAAGGATATCGCTCGGAGATTATAAGAAATAAACTGATATCACCGGAAAATCATTAGAATCTGGATGAAATTATACTGGAATTTTTTAGTCCAAGAAATCATGGGCAGAAATTGGAAATAATTCCTTAAAAAACTGCTGAAGTCCTTCAAGATCGTCTGAAACATATAAAATTGTGAAATTTGTTTCACTCTGTTTTTTAAATCCTTCGGAATCTTTTAAAGACTCTGAAATTTCTGGAATCTTTTGCGATTGTTGGAAATCTCGTAAAATCGTTTGACATAAAGACCCTGGGAGACTACTTCCGGTGGGTATCGGCGTGAAACGGTTGAATCCAGGGAACCAGTACAGCGTGGTTCAACAAATTCTACATACGTGATTCAGTAATCATTTATAATTATCCAAAGTTCATCGAAAAATTGACTTTTTTGTAAAATCACGTGTCGCAAGGATTCAGGCACAGGGTTGATTCGATTATGTCTCTCGACGTCTGATTTTCTTCAGAGAACAATTCCTCATCGTGTAAATGAGGGAATCTGAGATAAAAAAAATCCTGCGACAAGTTATGGCCATTTGTCGAAATTTGGCGACAATCTAGTCACTCTTTTGCTGATAACTTGGTCCACATATTTTTTTGTTTTTCAATTTCCCTCAATCACACGATGAAGAATTGCTCTCCGAAGAAAATAAGACGTCGAGAGACGTAATCGAATCAACCGTGCGCCTACGACAAGTGATTTTTCAGAAAATCAATTTTTTGATGTGTGATGAACTTTGGATAATATGCAAATGATTATTGGAGTAGGTATGTAGAATTTATTGAATCACGCTGTACTCCCCTCAAACCGTTAACGTTTACGATCTCCTCGGATCAGTCGTCTTCCAACAGATTAGCCGATCGGTATAAGCAGATACGGTTAAAGAACGCCGACGTTATTGGCACACGCGATATTGTCGTTTTCTTTTATAGCTGCCTTTGAAATGCTCCTTTTTTACTCTCTTTCTCATTACGCCCCTGTCTCGGTGTCATTTTTCCCCGAGAAAGAGCGTCGCGACGCACCTTGGCTAGTCAGGGTCGGGGGTTGAATCCTTCCTCCTGGTGAAACACTGTTTTCAATAACATCCCTTTATCTTTCACCGCTTGGATCGCACCTCCGTCACGTCCTTGTTGCTCTTGAACATCTTCTTGCCTCGTCCGCACCCTCAGCTGCAGGGGTGATGTTCTGGCACGTAGAATGGACGTTCCACCAGTGTTACGGTGGCCATAGTCTCGCAGCATTTAAAACATAACAACTTAATCACGTCCGTAATAACCGAGAGGACGTAAAAACCTTTTATAATGATTTCCTCGTATAATTAATCACTTGACGCTTCTGGGCCATGGAGGAAAACCGCGTTCTCTCTATCTCTGTACTACGCGTTGGGCGAGGATTATTATATCTATATCCTTCATAACTTGGGATCATTTTTTTTTTACACCTATAGCATCTACACGGTGAATCACGTCGTTCGGGTAGCCAACGTTTTCTGGAAACTGCAACGTGACTTGAAAGAAATTGAGAAAAGCGGAAAATTATTTGAGGTCAATAGTTATTTATTTTTTTCATCAGGAGATCAATATTTCTCCGGTCTCTAGAGATTCGAATGGCCAAAATGTGTTCGAAAGCATCAAAATCTTGTAAAAAGCTTTCAGTATCTCCAATCTTAACTTTTTTGTCTTCACTTTTTTCGGTCACATCTGAGTCACAAAATGCAATGAAAAATAGTGACTACTCCGAATTACTTCTGATAGGAAAATTTTGAGATGCAGAAATTTAGTTTGCAGGTTTATTCAATCAATGACCCGAGAATAAATGGAAGCGATTTAACGTCGAATATGTACAAGATGATAGGGGCTTGTTCAATATCTGAGCCGTTCACCTTGATTCCTTTTAATGGACTTTCCTTGCTAGGGGGATATCTGGGTGCAGTAATATCGCACGTTTCGGTGAGTCTCTTATGAGCAATTAAGAACTCCGGAAATGACAGTTCTGGCGTCATCCAATTCTAAGCGGAAGTGAGCAATCTCTGAACGCAGATTACAAATAAATATTAAACCGAATCCCTGTACGAACGGTTGAACTACGAGCCGGAAATTTAACAATTAACCGTTTTGACTTAGGTGCCCGGTGGACTCCCTCGTCGTCGTTACATCTGCAGACATTGGGGCTACACAGACCACCCTCAGATGGAAAAAAAAAATAAATTCTAAAGCCCCGGGGATTTATAATAATGGTGGAAAGTCGGTGCTCGCTGAGGTTTAACAAATGGTCGGCCAAGTAATCAAGCCGTGAACAAAATTAAAAAATAACTCAGCACTTAAACCCTACGTCTTTTTACCCAAAGAGTCCAGTCCAGTTTTCATCCTGTCATTCAAAAAAAAAAAAAGTCGAACCGCTTTCGCCGGGTTTTTTGTCTCCCATGTCGGGAAAAAATTTTAAGTTACATGGAAGAATCGTCCAAGGAACTACCACGCGGTCTCCTATTTTCAGGATCGAGTCCTTGCGACTCGTCGGTTGGCAATCAATTTGGACGCCTCTAGTTTATAACCTGTAGAATACAGTGACTCTCATTTCCCTGCCGGTGGTCCAAGCCCCGGAAATTGAAAGTCTGTGACGTGACTTCCTGTCAGACATGTTCCCTTCCCTTCGTAAAAGTCAGTCTGCACCTCGACCTAGCCAGTAAATTTGCATTAACGAGTTCCCACCGAATACAGAACTTGAAAATTATCGTTCTCACATCCCTTTTGCGCACTCGAACCTCACACCCATTGACTGATTCAAGACTTTATTGAAAAAAATTTTTTTTTAAATTCCTCAAGAACTGCTATTCTGTAACATGTTTCCTACAAGTTTTATCAACGTAGCGAACAACGAGCTAAAGAAAAGTCCGCGCATGCGATCATCGTAGATTATCTACTTTTCGGACTGGCGGTTTTTTCGCGCCTGCGCATCACAAGATAACTCAGGTGCTCAGTGCCTCCACCTTGACCGCCATTGCGCTGAAACATTGAACTAAGATTGCGAAAAGTTTAAAATGCGAGAACGATTACGGTATCATTGTTGGAAGAAACATTCCACAAACCGATTTCCTGCTTGATTTTCAATTTTCGATGTGTTTAAAACAATTTTTGCCGAAGAACCAAACAAAAATGGGTGGCGATTTACAGGACTATTGTTTCATGGGTACTCCAGATCGGATCCAGAAATTTGTGGCACTAGCCTTGTCTCAAACTGCATTCGGCTCGTGGTGCAAACTTCACAATAGTCGGATATCGCTTACCTACTTTCCGCATCGTCTACTATACCCGTGTAGTTTTATATTATACTATTCCAAAATTTGATATGCCTTTGCCACACGTCAAAGTCAATTTAATCTAACGACACTGTTCTTGTTATAATCGATTCACTATAATTACGGTTAGCCTAGCCTCGTCTGAAGTTTGTTAACGCGAACAGAGTTGTTCGATAGACGCCATAATCGATTATCGCAACACATTAGCTGCGGATGCACCCGAGAATTTTCCAAAAATTACTTTAATCGATTTAGAAGATTGGTAGTTGAACAAGTTGAATCAAAATTTCGATAATGGTCAATTTTTTCATTCTTATATCAATAACCATCAAATTTATGGGAATCAAGCCCGCAACCGACGATGCGGCACGTCACATCCTTCACGTTTCAAAAACCATTTACGATTCGTTTTAAGAGAAAACAAAAATAAACAGACGCCAATAAAACAACAACGATTGAAAAAAAGGATGCTTCCATCCCAGAGATAACTCGTATTCGAGTTTGCATTGGTTTTACAAGTGGTTAACGCGGATATAGTGATTGTGTTTTCGGTAAAATGTCTGCCGATTTTTGTCCCTCGTGTGTATATTACTTCACGCTACTGTATACAATCCCACCCTCGCCTCGCCCAGTCTTCTTTTCCCTTCCGTTTCACCCGTGCAGTCGATTTTCTATCTCGCTCTCCCTACTTTTTTCCCCCTTTTTCTCCGTGCCCCTCTTTTTCTCATCCCCAAACACCCACACCCTAGCCACCTGCGAGCGCCCATCTACTCATCCGTCCGTCTGTCCGTGTGTGGCTGATTGCGTCCGGCCGAGATGATTGCTTTCCACGTACCGATGGTGTACAGCCGGACGTTGAACACAGGGATAAGGGACGGGCGGACACCCCGTGACCAATTATTACAGATGCAGATACGACTTTTCAATTTTTTACTATATTTTATCAGTCTACGTCAGATAACACATGGCTTACTCGTTTAATCACGGTACGACTTCTCGCTAACCGGGGAGAAACGGTTTTTACTACTTCTAGTAGAATTATTTCACACGTGATAGGCAATTCATTGATTTTCTGGGCAGAAAACTGCACCATCGAATCTCGCTGGTAGAAGGCAAAAATTAAATATCTTCCAATCAAATTTTTTTTTTTTTTTTTATCAAGTTGAATATGAATACTGAAATATTCGAGTTACTTTTCAAGTTTTTACTGATCAAGTCCTTCAATCGTACGTAATTTATTTCCAAAGTCTGTAAAACATTTTTGCGTTCTGAGGAATGCTTCAGAATTTAAGGATTTCTGTCAAATTTAGTGGATAGGTACTGACTAAATTTGAATCAGTGAAAATTTCACTAATTAAATTGAATCAGTGACTTGGTATTTCACTGCAGAAACAGTGACTTGAACCCTTTTTCACTGGAGTATCAGTGAAGTCCATTTCAGCAGTGATTTTACCACTGCTAAACCAGTGCATAACTTCACTGTTTCGTCAGTGACTTTTGTGACGAACGCTAGGGGCGCCGCGTACGCCGAGTCTCTAACCGCCATGGAGCTGCCTACTAACCGCCAAATCGTTCGCGTTCATATGTTGGGTGCTGATTTGGGCGTCGGTTCAACCACGTGAACTGTTCAGTAAAAATCATAACGTAAGTAGACATGCAGATTTATAAAATTCTTCACAATTTGGCTTGTTAGTTGCAAATAATCAATGAATTGTGTGAATATTGCTGTTCACTGTCTTACATTGAATTCCTTATACTTTTGGTAGGTTAGGTTTTCTCACTGCGTCCAGTCTTGGCTCGCTCCGACGAGATGGGAAACGGAGAAGTTTCATCTGCGTTAGGAGTCTGTTTTTTCTTTACTTGCAATAAAGACTCGCGAAACAAAAATGTGTCGAATATACCATATTGTCTTTCCGTTTCGAGAATATCTTCAACCGGATCAAATATATATAAGAACCAATAATTTTCGCTGATTCAATCAGTGAAAATTTCACTATTTGAATCAGTGATTCAAATTCACTGGATAAATTAGTGACTTTTCACTGATTTCCAGTGGTATACTTATAACTGGAGGCATCAGTGACTATTCGCTGATGATCAGTGACTATTCACTGATTCAAATTTAGAGAGTATTCTTGAAATCAGGTGAAAATATAATAGAATGAAAATAATGAAAAATCAAAATAGGGGTGTATTTTCCGGTCTTTTCGCGTTTCTCTGATTCGGTTAGATTTTGTCACGCCCGACGCAACGCGGAGCTGTACCAACGCAAGATGGTTCAGTAACGTTCCGGGTAAGACATTGCATATCCATGAGCCACTCGGGGAACTGATCCTAATCCTTAATCCGTCGTGTTTAGCCCCCTTCCATCTGTTCTCTCTCAAGGTACTTAGTGCACCAGTGTAAGCGAGAGGCAGATAGAGAAAGGCACTTATATTCAGGGGAGTGGTGTGCACCTTGCATTATCTATGTGTCTCACCTCGATCCGCGTCTACGTCTTGACTCTGACGACTCTGAGACGCGCCTCGCTTTGATCTACCTGCATAAGCCCTTGAAGGAATCCCACAAATCAGTCTCACGTGTTCAGAACTGTTCTGTCATATAATCAGTCTTACGAAAGATGAAAGAAAAAATCGATTAAATCCAGTGATCATTTTGAGCTCGAATTGTGGAATCGTATTTTTTAATTTTCGTCTTTTTCCACTGTATTGTTCTCCTTTTTTTCCTTGTACACCCTGAGTCCGCATGATTGCTGTATTTTTACTACGGGGATTTCATTTTCGACAAATCGTCGATTGTTATGTAAATATCCGTTCGAACCACTGGCTCGTATCTTTGGTTCAGGTGTGTTCAATGCACGGCATCAATGGTCCAACCATATTGTATGTGAGAAATTACGCATTCAGTATTATTTATTTCTACGATTTTCACATCCTCTTCATTGTCTCCAAGACCTCCGAACTATAAAACTTTGTTCAATCTTTTTTTTTCAACTCAACATTCTCTTCAAAGACATCAAACTGATCGCGGACCACGCGTTCAACCAGCCAAGGAAACTATCACTTGGCCAGACTTAAGTAGTAAGACGAAGTATGGTCAGACCCTAGTGATTCTTTGAAAGATCGTCTCTAAACAATTCAGCAGCACCGAATCACGTCGTATTGATTAGATTATATTTCTACATGATTATTGATCGATTATTCTTCCCGCAATTAAAAATACCGAGCAACGCAGATGAATATTTTCACTGGTGAACGCAGTGGCATAATGAAGATACCTAAATTAACCCCAGCATTACGAAGCGTTAATGTTAAAGTAACGTAAAACCCAGCTACCTTTGTATCTACCTACAGGATTTTTGTTCTTTTTTTCAAAAACTAACAAGGCCTTAGGTCAGCACGAATGTTTTCGCGAGTCAAACAAACGTGTCGAAATTTGAACTCTGTATGAAAAAAAAAAAAAAAACGTACCTTCACCAGGTATTTTTTTCCCTTAATTAGGTCAAACCCTCAGCTTTTCATACTCTTCCTTTTTTTTTTCTTTTGTTCCTTTTCGAGAAACGGGGAAGTGTCAGTGTTCCCAAACATAAGGGACAAGACGATGGCTTTATCGCCGTTCTATAGACGGTTTGGGTGTTTATACACACCCAGCTACCCTTATCTTCGAGGAGAAAAAGGAAGAACGGTACGGGGCAGCAGACGAAGGCGGTATAACACGAGTGGTGGTTTTATTTCAGTGACACAGAAGCTGGCAGAACGATGCAGTCGCCGGCAAGCCAAGAAACGCGATTTTTATTTTATTGCCATGACGTCACGTCTTGTTATTATCTTTTTTTCTTTTTTTTTTTTTTTGACCTCCTCAGCTTCCGGCATGACCTCAGCCATTTCCTTCAGGTAGAGAAAACGGTTTTTCCCCCCGAAGGACCCCTCACTTGACCTCTGCACAGAAGTTTATTAAAAATATCGAAGACTTTTAACCTCTCATACAAAATTCTTAGGCGATACTTAAATCCTCTCCTTCTCAGATTCTAAACACTTCCAGGAAGTATTTTGAATCTTTCAGAACTAAAATGTGGTGGTTCAATGAGTTCGCCACTGCTAAAGCATCCCCAAGAATCGATTTGTTTCACAAATTCGACGAGCGTTTCCAGTCCGAACCTCGCGGGTGAACCAAGGCGAGCGAATTCCAAGATTAAAAGTAGACGGAATTACTTCGAAATGCGACGTTTATTAGACAGTAAGTATTAATACCAGGGACCAGGACGAATCTCCCAGTCGTAGAGGCACCGAGTCGTCATACTAATTTTAGTAATTCTACGAACTCTAGAATCCACTTTGGATATCTAATTAAGTTTCTGCTGACAAGCATCTGCCTCGCCAGGCCTTGACTTTGATTTGACAGTGGCAGCTATTCGCCCTGGTTCCATAAGCCCTGAATTACATTTCGTGTCTGCACTATAAGCTGCAGTCTTACCATACGTGACATTGTCAAGCATTTATTTACCTCCCATATTAGTCGCATGCACTATTCTTTCTATTGTCCGTTATTCTCGAGCCAAGAGATTCTTAGTGGGATAGTATATAACGTATCCAGACGTGAATGTGGTCTTGAATCCGATTCCGTAAAGTATGAAGCTA
The DNA here is from genome assembly GCA_018257835.1 of Euura lappo. Classification (NCBI taxonomy): domain Eukaryota; kingdom Metazoa; phylum Arthropoda; class Insecta; order Hymenoptera; family Tenthredinidae; genus Euura; species Euura lappo. The sequence continues at coordinate 86,203 of JAEUYN010001270.1, forward strand.
TCAAATCCAATGGCCCGAGAATACTGTGGGTATTACCCATAATTCTTTGACGCGTTTCTTTCTACATTGTCTCAAGGCGGACATTTTCATAGGCTTCAATTTCATCAAATATAATAAATCAATCATCAGTCTCTCGTCCAATGAACGAATGATCCGATGAGAAACGCTCACGGAGATCCAAAGCGGATTGAATCTTGTGAGTATCGCGTTGACGTGGACTCTGATTGGAGTAAAGGACTGCTTATTCGATTTACAGTTTCTGAATTCATATTATATGTAGTATACATATACATATATATGTGATGAGGATTTTACTACAGCGACGATGAGACGGGGTAGAGAATATATTTCCTCGCGGTTTGAAATCTCAAGCAGAGTAATTCCAGTTTGAGGATTCAAGATGGGAACAGTAAGAGCTGCGGGATAAGAGGGATAAGATCGTCTTATTCCCATGGGACGACGTGGCCAGGACTGGTGCGGACTCGTACTTAACAGTTTCAAATCCAACCCATTGTTTGCGCAAATTCAGAGACAATTGAATTCTTATTCATATCGACGATCTACTTGAGAGGAAAAAATAAGTGTACCTACTGAAATTAAACATACCTTCAAATGAGTTGAAATTCTTGGAAAGGAATTCATTCTTTTTCGCCGAATTTGAGAGTCGAATCAAATTTTTTTAAAACATGACTTTTTAGTAAGTTTTTACAGATTTGATAAATTCGTCATGATTATTATTGCGATGTCTTCAGAAAAATTCGACATTTAGAAAATTTCTAATCATTCCGTATTTGAAAATCGATAGAAAATTAATTGTCTTATACCTAGAAGGACCCAGATTTGTGAAGAGAATAATTCATCGGTGTTCGTGAGAGTAACCAGTGAGTACGGCAAGTGCGTCGGTGTGTACTTCGTCCCTATTGGAGCAGGCAAAACAGTTTGCAACAGAATATTGTCCCGTATAAGCCGCTCTCCAATATTTCATCAACTTTCTTGATGCTTCTTTTTCTTAACTCTGAGATCCTCGTAGTATAGTCATCCCAGTGTATAGTATAGGTATATAAAGGTAGATACGAACCGAACCAAGAGCAGAATGGAGCGCGCAAAGCATGTCTAAGTATTTTACAAGAGTCCATCTGTAAGAAAATGCTATCTCCCGGGGTATTTCCTCGAACAATACGAACAATCTTATACCTTTACCGATATTAATACCCTTCGAGATCGACGATACCCCCCTTCCCCCAGTCGCCGATATTTAATTCATCCTCGTGCATAAGTCCAACTTCGAGATACCCCGCAATTTAAAAAAATTTGTTTCACTCCATTGATTGATTTTGAATCTCCAATTTTAGTTACTAGTTTAGTTGATCGGGGTGAATTTTGGATTGTATTTTTAATTAATCGTGAACTGGATCCGACTTGGAGTCTAAGATGTTTGAGGTTTCTTGAGAAAATTCAAGCACTCCTCGCCAATTGATAAGAGAATTTAATTTATAGGTACGATAACCTGCAACTTGACGGTGTAATGAATTTAGGAGAGATCTAAGGGGGGTCAAATACCGCTTTTATACTATACAGGTCTCTCCCTGAAAATATATTGCTTCGCGAAATGATTTCCTTTATAAATCAGCTACCATACATTTCAACTGCCGTCTCATTCCCGCCAACCGAGTATAAAACCTTATTTTTCTCCAAGACTTTGCGTCTAAAAATTTACAGTCTAGCGGCTTTCTTGAAACCAAAATTGTTTTCTTATAATAATCCTCTTCGATTTATCATATATACGTCAAAATAAAATGAAAATCTCACTTCCAACCAGCGTTATACCTTTGATACGAATTTTCAAAAGAATCAAAAGCCTTTGTACGTCTTTAATTAAATGTAAGATCAGAAACGCTTGTCCAATTAATTAAAAACACGATCATTATTATAGAACAAAGCCTCCGGTCTCCGTTTCTTCGATCCCTCATCCCGGAGGGTGAAGGGGGAGTAAAATCAAAACGATCATACGATTTTCATATCAAAAACGAACATCAGGACCTAGCAGTTAGAGCTTGTAATATCGAAGGGAAGTGGGATTCTGGAAGGAGCCAAGGGTTGGGGTCTGAATCCAGAGTCCGAGGGTGAGAGGGGATGATTTGGTCGGCAGTGGCAGGGCAGGGGGTACGGTAGTGGTGTAGTAATTTGTCGGCTTGGGGAGGTAGCTGGCTGCGAGCAGATAACGGGGGGCGGTCCATTCCCTTCTCATTCAACCCCCAACCTACTCGAACCCTCGACACGTAAGACGTCTGCTGTCCCGACTCTGCTAGGAAACTCAAATGCAGGAAGAGAGATCCCTTCGCCTTTAAACGAAAAGCCAACCACGGTAGTGTGTTATCAACCGAAAAAATTTGATGGTCCTTCGGCTATCCTACCACCCCTGGGGGGAGAAAAGAAAGAGGTACGTATTCTAGAATTAAGCCTTCATCCGCGATATTCTGTTGTTTCAATTCTGAAAAGTGCATTTGATAGAGTAACTCGAAATAATTAGAGTGTATTCTTTCTTCTCCATAAAAAGTAACAACCACGAAAGTTTTATACAGCGAAGCTTTAATTTTGCGTTCTCAAAGCCGAAGAATCAGTATCTGTCATTGAGATGCAGGTGACTCTTGAGAAACAGATTTTTTACTCCAAACCTATGAATTTACTATCTATATTATTTACCTTCAATGCGTATCCAGATTCACATTTCGTAATTTTTTCATTCGATTTCTAGTTCAAAAATAGATCAAAATGAAACCACGAGTAATCCGGAATTTTTATTCTGAAGATCGGTGGTCGTACCCTGAATTGTTCAAATTTCACCACATCGTTCGAATAAAAAAACAAGAAAAATGGCTTTTATTCAAGTCATTAGGTTTGACGGTAAGAAATGGCTTTTTTGCATCTTTTCACATATGTAATTCTGAAGCTCGCGTCTTGAAAATCGTTCAACCCTTGCAGACTTATTATAACTCTGTCAATTTCAAACTATTGTAGAGGCTCCACGTATTTGATTCACTTCAAAGAAAGTAAAAATGCGTCTCAGTTATCATTTCGTCAACTTTTGAAATACGCAATTGCCACGAAACGGAATATCGAGCAATTTCGATGATATCGACAGAAATCAATTCCGTCCCTGCACCGTGGAACTTACATATTAATTTCTGCCCGACGTGACTAGTCTCGGACAAGTGAGTCCCAGCGTTAGATTGTACAATAGAAATAATTAATCCCAGCCCCGTGGTCTGGGGGAATGATTAGCGAAGCGAAGCGAAGTTTCGTCTTGGATGCAGTACGACTACGCTACGGAAATTCAGTGCTGTATATTTTGTCTCGAAACTACTAGGTGAATCACCTTTTTACAAGACCAAGTCTTGAAACGTTCGAATTTACTGATTGGTTACCTAAAACGAAGTTCGTTTCCTAATCTAGTTTCGTTACCTTTCTTCGCTCGAATTCGCAATTCGCAATTCGCCGTTCCATCCCTCCTGGAAACCTCGTAGCCAAATTGGTTTAACATTGCCATTACCAACGAAAAGTTGTATAATCACTCCGTGTGAACCGCATAGCGAACCGCATAGACAACTTATTTCTCATGAACACCCCAATGCTAACACGACCTTGTATGTATGTACATATATAATATTCGCGGAAACCGACACGGACTCACTTCTGTCCTGTGTGACTTGAATTGACTCGACCCTTCGCGAACCCCTGTCGGACTGTGTACTCAGAGATTAGCCGAGCGTCAGTCTCGAGAGGACCGAAGGAGGCGAGTAAGAGGAGCATCCCTAGGTGGCCGTCAACGTCGACTTGACCGAGACGCGACACGATTTGTCCAGATTGACCGAGACGCGGGGTCAACACTGCGAGGGGTTCGTCTTCGTGGTATTACCTGGCTCCATTCTCTGAAACGAGAACACAGGCCTGGGGTTTATTAGTCCCTGTAATACTTGAGACTTGAGTTAATGACGTCAGGACGGTATGCGAGATTACGTCGTGACCGGGAACGTTCACGAGGTTTAATTCAACTCTGTGTCTCAGACATATTGAAGATAGTAACTCACCTGTAACTTCAGTGCTAACTGGTTAAATTACTGTAGATAAGAGACAATTTTCCTTCGCGTACCCATCTTATTAAATCCTAAGTCATCCGGGGCTGTCTTATCGCTATAGTTTGTGCGAGCGAGCGAAGTGGCCAGACAATATCAACATCGAGTCTATCAACGAACACCAAACTGCAGACTTTTTGCTTCGTGGTGTACTCGCAGTACCGCGGTAGATACCACGGAAAGCAATAATCTAGTCTGCACGGTCTACCCAGTATGCGGTTACCGTGACGGTCCAATTTCTTCGCGGAAACAATATGGCGAGTGTTACTGCGACATCCACTTTCAACGTCGCAGCATTTATGGCCTCTGCTGCTTCATACCGCAAGTAGGTGAATGTAAACTCTCAGCTACGATCGAACAATTCTTTCTGAAATTAGATCTGATCATCCGAACTTTGTAATCAGCGTTAACAGATCGACACCTTGGGCGGAATTCAGGTCAATCAGAGTCTCGTGCTGCTTAGACATTCACTACTGAAATATGTTCCATGGTTAAGCTCAGCTGCATCAACGTCGGAACCGCAGTTGTCGAGCTACATCCTCTAGCTTTTTGGTGAACCATCAACCTCTAAACTTCCCGGGTTGAATGACAAATGTCGAAAGTGTAAACGAGATAGAACTTTCAACGAGAGTAGGATCATGAGTATGAGCTGTATTCCACGGTGGAGAGTTCAACTGAGGGGATTGTGATAAGAATATAAGAATAAAAAGTGAACAACTGACATTTTACTCCTAGTTTTTATCTGATATTGTTACTACTGCAGATGGAAAACCTTCTTTCCAATGCATATATCATCCCAGCTGTTTACCCTGCCAGGTACGAACAGGCGATACATTGAGTGATGTGGATTTGGTACAATATGCAAGTCTCCATCGGAAATGTCAAGAGTACACGGAAACTCCGGAACCACAGGGATTCAAGCTAAACTTTAGCCAAGAATCTTTGAGTACATTTGACCTTTGCATAGGATATTCACATGTGGATATAACCAGACTGCCTATGTTCCGAGGTGGTATTCTCTGAATTATAAATCTAACGAATTCGCTCTAGATATGCCATCCGGATTCACGTTCTCGAACTGCAATTTTCATTCCTATTTGAATACAGTCTCGAAGAGTGATAAACAATATACCACTTCCGTTAGCAATTCATGCTGTATGAGTTCTTCTGTGACCCATAGCGTTTCACATTACTATAATATATCAAAGCATTGATTTATTTCACTATTTTATTCGAAAAGAAATTGACTCGATACTATTAGAAGAAAAGAAACAGAAGATACGCGATCAGAGATACTAAGATTCTTTAAGATTTGTTGTCTTTAATCTGAATCCAAGTTTACTCAAGTGCTCACAAACTCATCCTGCCATCTTTGAAACGAATTATATTCGTCTCGTTGTTCCGCGAGGCTCTTTCACTCTCAGCTCTGCGAGGTAGAGACGGCTGGTGAACGTCGCGCACGAAGACCGGAAGTGTGGCAGCTGAGACGCCGGAAGTCAAATAGCAACAACAGTGCACTATCTCTGCAAGCTTTATCTCTACGACCTTAACCCAAACCCCCTCTGCTGTGCTTCATAATAACAAAATTTGAATTATCGCATGTAGTAGGAGGATTGCTCGGTGGTTATATCTTACACATGTGACTCCCTCTGCACTAAACCGTGTAAATTTTGGTGTTATTCGGGTCTGGACGTTCTGTGGTTCACCACTAAACTAGTTTCACCGGATACCAGCACAACGTGACGTAGTTTCGGTTCAGAAAATCAAGAGAAAGTCTGTTTGACCGTGAATCGAATGATGGAATCGTAATATAACATGAATAAAAATTTGTCAAGCCAGTAAATTTCTTGATATTTATCTCAGAACTCTGTCGTAATAAAATGGGACAATTAAGACTCTGAATCTGCGGAGCAGGACGGCAAAATGTAAAGTAGATTCTCGAGGTCTTGTTGTGGGCCAATTAATTAGCCTATTAAGATAATAACACGCCCGAATTAATTCATTACGTAGATAACATAGGAAACTATGGTACATAACTAACTGGCACGTTAGACTATTAGTAACAGTCGTTACACCGGTAACTGAGAATATTTAACTGATAACACAGCGTCGTAACTTATTACCGTACATTGGTACACCTGTCGTCGATCAGACGGGTACATTTTAATATGGATAAAGGGTGGAATTTTCTTGGAGCAGGATATAGATCTCCCTGGGGTCGGTAAGCCAGAGACCACGAAAATTCTACCCTTGGTAAAACGATACGACGAAGGGTTGGTGAGTGAACGTATCAAAAGAGCTGATAGGCTCGATCGGTTGATAGGCGATCTACTCGATGACAGATAATGACTGAGTGTTATTTGTTTGATCGATATTCGTGTTTGAGTTTCTGGTTTCACTCCGATTAGTAGTAGTAAGAATATATTTGATATGACGTTTACAATAATTTTGATAAAAAAATATACAGTTTTTGAGTGATTCTGGCAAAGCCATTGATTCTTTTTAACTTTTTAACAAGTTTTATGCAAAATTTACAAAATGTGTGACCTGTCGAGATGGAAGTCTGCAGGATATTGTAAAAGCAGAAATAAAATACGAACTGTAACCAGGACAAAGTAAGTCATAAGGTTATTGGCGTTTGCAGTGAAAACCTTCGTATAATTAGTAATAAAATTAGTAACAGCTATAAATTCTAATTCTTGCCTAGACTCTGCAGTCACTGATATTAAGTTACTCTCTACAATTCTAATCTCAACAGACTCTAAAATCTGAATCGTCACTATCAATTTTTACGTTCCAATAATTGTGTTTTGTTTCAATAATTGATACACCCTTTTCTCTCTTTGTTTGTTGAGTAAAAATACGTCTCACTTCTGAATGAATTACATATCGTATCACGATCTTTCATGGAGTTTTCATTTCAGATGGGAGCAACCGATTCCTGGTTCGAAACCGTATTGGGACAAAATTTGCGACGAGCTCGAACAGCGCAAGGAACATGTAAGTGAATCCTCCTACCCTCCTTCACCCTCGCCCGATTTATTACCCGATCCTTATTTAGTTTTAAATTGTGACGAAAGTGAGTTGAAAGAATGCGATTACCTCGTGGATCCAATCGTGAAAATTTCTCCACCCACTCCGCTGCGAACTGCGACTGAGAGTGTGGGGAATATCGCCCCAAAAAATATGACAATAGATGAAAATGAGAGCACAGTTTTATCGAAATCGCATCTGCGGGAGGATTCCGAACCTTTTGATACAGATGAAACGAGGGATGCGAAATTGTACGAAATCTCAATGTGTATGAGAAACAATAGCCTGAGAAATAAGAAATATTGTCAAATTCACAGAAATGCTCCACCGCTAAGAATATTCGATGATAATCTAAAAAGATTTTTGCCTAAAAAAAATCTGACCACTAAATCGACTGGCGCTAAAGCGAAGCCGGAGCTATCGACTGATGTGATAGATATGTCAAAATTGCATAGAAATGAATCTTGCCCTCGGCGTGGTCGGACTAATTTAACAAACCAATTGGAATTCGATGTTAGTCTGACTGAGAATAAAAACCAAAGCTCGCGTTTACTGAGCAGACCAAAGACCACAGATCCTGATAAGAAAAAGGCGCAAGGTAATTTTGACCAGTTTTTAAAAGTACCGGAATTACCGTACGTAAATTCAAAGTCACGATCGAGGTATCAGAGGTTGAATAAGAAATCTGAATCTGTATCTAAAATTCTTAAATCCAACGTGGATTACATGCTCAGTATCCCAAAGCTCGACGATTTGGTGATACATCAGAGTATGATCGGTGAAAAAACTGTCAGTAGAGATTCGAATGACGGAACCTATGATCGTTTGCACTTCTCTCAAAGCCCAGAAGTCGATTTATCTAAATCAGAAGCAGCGATCTTACACGGAACCGGGTCTATGGAGAAGCTCGAAGAATTAACTAGCAGTGGAAATACAACACCTAAATTGAAGGGAAATCTAAAACCCGCGGCTCGCAGATCCATGACCTTGCCCACACACTCTAAGGACTTATCAACGGCTTTGGATGCTGTGCACAGCTTGAGCAACCAGAGTGCCAAAAAAACTAGAATTGGTGATCCAAAACTCGAGGAAAAACCGAAGAAGGACCTTTTGAAGGTACCGAGACTCGGGGCGACCAGCTCTTATCCTAGTTTCAGTAAATTAACGCCGGGTGACAGTGTCGAATCAGAAGAAGGTCAGAAGATAGTGATTCAGAGGCCGACTGAGAGCGTCGATATCGAGAAAGAATTCGAGTCAAGTAAACGGGATTTCTTAAAGGTGCCAAAACTAAGCATGATGAGTTCCTACCCAAGTTTCACCAGTCTCATTCCGGAGAGCCTCGACAGTGACGACAGTGCCATTGGCGGCTCAGACCAAATTCCTAACATCTTGGTTTGTACAAATTCTGGTCCAGGCTCGGACCTGACGACGAATCGTGATATCGAAGCTAATCCGACGCGAAATGAGAAACCCAGGAGAGTACAGTCCCTGAAAACTTCGTTTCGGTACGCGTACAGAGCCCTGAAATTCATCACTCCAAATAAAAACTTGGACTTTCAACCCGAGAGCTATGATCCACCGAAAAAAACTGAGTCGTCGAGCGAGTCTAGTGACAGCTCTCGCGCCTCAAAGTATTCCAAATTTGAACCGGCGATAAAGCTCTTGGCCTATGAAGATGTCGCAACAGACAGACCGATCCTTCGATCCGCTAGCTCTAGCACTTTTGGCACCGTTAGATCCAGACTCAAGGAGAATGCTTCTCGATACTTGGGACCAGAGTACGTTTTTTCCAGATCGAAAACCAGACCCGCTTCAGCGTCAACGACTATTCCATCATTGACGAGGTCCACGTCAGGCCCTACACTGGACTTCCAAGAGCCAGTTTTTGTAAGACCATCCGGAAAGGTTCTGAGCAAGTTGCCGAAGATGTCAATATTTCCTAGGAGAAAGTACGACAAGTGCTTTGCGTGCTTGCACAAAGCGTTTGAACAGCCTGTCAAAATCAGAAGAGAACTTCCGTTGGCTATTTGGAACGCGGTAGCGATGGAACCTGTCGCAACGTTTTCGGAATCTGAGTCCAGTTCCATCAGTCTGCCTGATGTCAAGGATATCGCCGAGTCTCAATCTGACTTCGAGGACAATTGGACCGAGATTATGAGAGCGAGGGAAGAATCGTCGATGCTGGATAAATCGGAGTGGATATCGTCGAAGAGTTCGATCAGGACGAATCTTGACGCTCAAAAATCTAGACAAACGGAGGAGAGTCAGTCCGTTAGAAGCAACGCCAGGTCGGATAACTTGGGTAAAAATTTGTCAACGAAGGATTCGGTCGTGGCCAACACCCATCCAAGGCCAGTATCGCTGTCTTCTGAACGTTCCAAGCCTTCGTCCCAAAGTGGACAAAGCTCCGAGTCAGAAGAACCTCAGATTCAAGTCAAGCCTCCTGTTCAAACTTCTGAATGCTCCATTTCTCCTTTTGCCCCTACGCACTGGGCCCCCAGTCTGGATCCACTCAAGTCCTTGAAGTTTCGAAAGCCCGTGTCAATGCATGGTCGCGCAGTTTCGATCACCAAAACCGAAGACGGTAGCTCCGACGATGATAATGCGAACGAATTCAGGAGCACGAGAAAGGAGCCAAAGCTGAAAGCCGCTGAGAAGAACCAGGACAGTGGAACCGCAGATTCTGCTACTAAGTCGATCACCAAACAGCCGTCAATCGTCGCTAAGGTCATAACTTCGCAGTTGTCAACCATCGCGAATCTCTCGAAGAAGCGATCCAAAGTTGACCTACTGTCTGGTGAAGCGAAAAGCGAGAATCTAACCGAATCACAAATCAAAAAGGTAACTGCAGAGGCAGCTGACGAGAAACAGAGAAAAGTTTCGAGTGAAAAACCAACAATCCTTCAGGATAAAACATCAGCAGAAGTTGAGAGATCGTCAACGAATTCTCCGTTACCACGAATCGCTGAACAATCTACGGAAAATGAAAATTTGGAGGCCGATAAGTTCAGTGAAAAACACTTTATGGGCGAAGCGTCAGTTTCTGTGGAGGAAATTTCTAGTAGATCTCATGATGAACCACATTCTGAGGAATCGGAGGCTATCGCTGTTGAATCATCAAGTCAGATTTATTCGAATGAATTGGTTATGAAAGTTTTAGAGAATTGCGTCGAGGAGAATCGAACGCCTTTGGAAATGCTCGAGGCTCTGAATGCTGTCGCGACCCAGAATGGTCCCTTTGCTAGCGACGAGCTGATTAATAACCCGGAAATCGCGCGGTCCGCTAAGATAGCCAAAAATTTAATGAGGCTGTTGATAGGTTCAAAAAAGTATTTAAATCCCAATACCTTCTCCCCCAACCTTGAATTTTCCTCTCCACAGACCCCTCTTTGCAACCCTCGACAATTGAGACGTGTTCTTCCTACGAAAACTTACAATTTGGTCGCTCGGATATTGGGCATGCCGGAAAATCTTGTGGACAAACCCGTGGAACGGAAACCCGAATTCAAACCTGGACAGCGAGCCAAGGACCCGTTCAGACTCGGACACCCTGGCAAATTGAATACTGATTCCTGGGACATGATTGTAAACACATTTCTTTACCACGAAGCGACATTCAGCCTGGCAGAAGCCAAGTGATGTCGATACCCTTGTTGACAACTTCAATTAACATTTTCATACATTTATCCGATGAATATAGGTGCATCCTCCTTCTGCTCGAGGTATCAGAAAGCTTATAATCGACGAAGACGATTTCGAATATCCTCAGCAAAGTCCGTACGCCCTATTTATGGAGAAGCCTAGACGAAAAGTGAGTCTTTGATGCTATTCTGAACTAGGGATATCGTCTATTATTACCATTCTGAGCATTGTATTGATTTGGGAACCTTTGTTCTTGCAGGCTATCAAGTGGAGACCGTTAACAGAACGTGACATGCTCGGCTACGACCCTGAAGCCACTCTCAACATGCGGGCGACCAGAGTGACCAACAAAATTTGCCAAGATTTTTGCAATTGGCTCAGAGGACTGGGAGGTGGACATGGAGAAGATATCGATGAGGAAGTTCTGAGGGACATGTTCCAAATCGAGTTCACCGCTGAAGCATGTAGGACGATGCAGGTATTGTCCTACCCGAAGTCAAACTATAAATCATTCGATCTTAATGATTCGAAGCTGATTGTTGGTCAAAGCTATAATTGGAAACCAAGTCAAAGATGAGTCAAGCATAGGTCGGAGCTAATTCAAAAGATATTAAACCTGCTTAATATTTTCTCATGGCAGGTTCTCGTCAAAGAAATTCCAATGGTTCCGATGGCCGTGGCGATGGCCAGGAACACTCCAGGAGCTGGAGAACTAGCACTTACTCGAAGACATCTGATACGAGATGCGAAGGCTGAGAGTAGGCCGAAGAAGACCATCGGGTTTGGGTCCATGCTGCCTCGATCTCATCGGTTCATTCCTCCAAAGAACCGGGTGAATGAAAGGTGGCTGCAATGTGAGAATGTGCCGCGGGATCTTGAGACCATGGAGACTGTATGGAAGGGAATAACCCACCTCGATAGTGTCAAAGGATTCCTATCTTGGGTCAAAGCACATCCAGGGGTAAGTTATCATAGTTTCTTTCATCTTTGTTCTTGTGACGGTGAAGTTACGCTTCTGCATCAGGTGAGGCCACCGAAGATATTGACCGAAGCATACGCGAAAAAGGCACTGACGAGACAGCCATCCTCGGAGGAAACTGGGGGGCTCATAGAGTTGGAAATGGACCAAATCAAGAGCCTGAAGGTCGCCGATGTGGAGTAGCTGGTCGAAAAAATTTCACTTCTTCAATAATCGATTTTTTTTACATTCAATCTGACCAATCTTTGTACCATCGACGGCACTCCTTCTCGGAACGTTACCGACCGTGGACAAGACATCTTCATCCGATTGATGATAATTTCAGAAGTACTCACCGTCGATAATATCCCATTTACCGAATGTCGATGATGGAATTTTGGCTATGTTCTGGATATGGATCGGAGTAAAAGACGAATCTGATTCATTGGACAAAGTGTGTATACATATAATTACATCTAACCAATTCCTAAATATTAGTCAACAATATAACAGCATACAAATAACACCTTATTAGATTCATCATTGCCGGATCATTTACGTGTCTCTCTTTAGACACGATGAAATGTAACAAATTTAAGAAGAGCATTGGAGAGCATTCTTGGAGAGCGGAATCGTAACCACGTTCATTCGCTTCTCAGGATTCGTACATTCACAATGATGCACATTCAACTTGTAACATGATTAAAGAACATTTGGTGGTCTCAAGAAAGCCAATATGGTACTAGCAACAACCGAACATGTTGATGGCTCCAGAATGTTAATATTGTCAAAGACAGGATCGTTTTGAGAAGTGTCCTGAATTTCTTACTTCGAAGAACGACGTGTAAAACCTCCAACAATATTTCAAAACTTTTTATACAACTGCAAGAGTTTTGTTGGACCGGTCGTTAAGTTGCTATAACCGTTGACAAACTTTGATAAACTTGGAACAAACTACTTCTTGAGCAAAACGGGCGTACCGACAATTTTCTTTTTATGAACACAAAAAACAATTACGGATATACAGGGTAAACGAAAATGGAAACATTTGGTGGTCTTGAATTTACACATCGATTGAAATCAGACCAGAAGATTCTTCGTATTGAATATCACTTTCAATGTCTTCGTCTAGTGATCCTCCCCCGGTTCGTAGGCGCTTTTCCAGATATCCGCCAAGCACACTGAGCTGTGAAATCGGTAGAACATGATCAGCGGCACAGTCATGTGCTTGAGAATTGTCCAGAGTACGAGACCGTAAAATTCGTATCTGTCGTCCTGTTTGTCCGTCGTCTTGATCTCGAAGGTCTCAATGATCCACAAAGCAACGTTACAAATAATCAAAAACGTGATCAACTCCCGGCCGGGTCTCTTGCTGCGCAACTTCTTGGCGTTGGAACAACGTCTCAGACCGTCAATGATCAACGGAGTTTGTATCAAGACTTGGGTCGTCTGAAAACATCAGAATTCAAGAATACAATCTCGAGTCTGATTTAATGGGCATACGCAGATACATAGGTTTCTTAGAAAAATAAAACATACCCCGATAACGATGCCGGCTATTTTCAGCCAGTCGCGCTTCTGCGCTGCTGGAATTATGCTGAACAGGGCGTACAAGAAAAATGCCGGAATCGCAATAAAGAGTAAAATGTCATCGAGCAAAGATACCTGGTGGTGATTAACGTCCAGTTGGATTATTTGACGGTACGCAAAAAATGCTGCCAGAGTCATTATCATCAGCAGAATAAACTCCGTTATCTGATTCACCAATTTACCAGCCTCTCCATACTCGCTGTAGTATAAGAGAAGTGATTAGTGCATTTGATGATTTACAAACGTGCAAAAATCGGAAATATACTCACGAATCAGTGAAGGCAACGAAGAACAGTATTATGGACACTATCGAGGCGACCAGTACCAACAGTCCTGCGAAAAGACCTCTGTTTGCATGGTGGCAATCTGCGTGGACTACAATATTGGTTCCGGCTGATGGTCCAGCCAAAGGAGGGCAGGCTTGTCCATCGGGTGAGCTGCCGCCTCCTCTTTGACAATTTCCAATGTTGTTCCAAATGATGTACAAAATACCAACTGAAGACCATTACGAGCCATTGTACTACGTCGGTTAAGGAAAATCGCGCCAATTATCAGAATTATTATATCCTTACCGATAAGAATGCTGTACTCTATGGTGAATGGATAAAGGTAGGGTGAGTAGGATTCGTAGATTACGTTCAGTTCCGTATGTTGGCAATCGTTGTTGAAGTAGCTCCGATTCAGGAAATCGACAAGATCTTTGGCTCCTCTCTGCTGATACGAGGTCAACGGTAGAGCAACGGGAACCTCGCCGTCCTCGGATATGAGAGCAGTTACTTCGGAGGTGTCCTCCTCATCCTGACGAAGAATAAATCACCAGATTTGGTTTTCGGTATAAAATAAAAGTCTAACCGGAATTTGAATCAATCTTCAGTTTATTTACCGCGTCAGCAGCGTTAGCATGTCTTGTGATTGAATCGATGCTCTCGCGGAATATGGCCCAAATCCAGAAACAAAGGCTCGAGGCTATTGTGTGCATGATTAAAATCCTGGCGGCTTCCTTGTAATGGTTTATAATAACCTAAAATTTGAGAGATTTTTAGAATTCTGTTGGTTAATTAGAATAGAAAATTTATGGTTTAGTACAAATGAAATTTCGTGCATTTTATCAACGAAGCACACTGCGAAATTCGATAATCTATTCATATAGTGATAATTGAACTCATCGTCAGTTTAATACGTAGAATTTTGGTGCACCGGTGAAAATCAGTTGCATTCACCTAAATTATAGCCGATACGAGGTTTCTGCTCATTATTATTTCCATGAATATTATATTATCGGGCAATCACGCTTTGATAGAGTTCAATCTAGTCATGACGAATCAAATGAGAGATCACTAGTTTTAATGCAAAGTCCCCCGCAAAAAAAAAAATCTAGTGGATAAATTGATTATCAATTTATTTCACTTACGTTCGCATACTTGAAGATGAAGAACAATTGGAAGAAAGAATAAATGGGGTATATGATGTCAAAAGTCAGGGCTACGGGGTTGAAGCATTCGTAGAATTCCTCAGACGTGAGAAACACAATCTGAAATTGCAATTAGACCGGGTGATAGATCAATAATTATAACGATAAAGGGAACAGACCTCTATTGGGACTCGAAGCAGGTCTGCACCTTATGAAAGGGTAATTTTTCATACCTCATAGACCAGTATCAATGCACTGTGTATAAGATGACCGAAGCAGAATACCGCAGCACCAACTTTTAAGTAAATGCTACCTGCGTGTCTTCCCAAAGCGAAACAAAATCCGTGATTCGGAGCCTTGATGTTCGTCAATTCCAAATTCACCGAATTCGCATCATCTGGAAACGAAATTGTGTGAATCGAATCGCAATAAATTGAAAAATTTCTAATCCATCGATTAGACGACATTAGAAATAATTGTCTAACCTTCTTTATCGTAGTTCGTAGTCGCTTTCAAATGCTTTTTTCCTTTGCTAACGTACGATCGTATGTCGAAAAACAAGTAGGTGAGGTAGCCAAATCCAACGAGTACCAAGTAGAGGTTGAACGTCTGATGAAGTAAAAATATTCGCATTTTCCCAAAAATGAATAGAAAACTTTGATTTGTTTTCGCACACTTTTAATACCGATGGAAAAACAGTATACAAGTACAAGTAAATCTGATCAAAAAATTATAATACAAAAGTATCTCCGGATTTGAAATTATAATTATTGGAAATACATTATTCGACGAGTAGGCAAAATATAATCATGATTGCAGCCGTGACGGGGCCGAATTTGTTGTGTAATCAGGTTTGAAAAATTCAACAAGTCTAAAATCTCTTCGTACGATTTCAGCTGTTTAACATAATTATTATTTTATCGAACTCACCGCAGCTAGCGAAGAGTTATCGGTCAAAAGGTCCGCTACGTAAATGACCAAGCCCAACGGCACCAGAAATACTGCGTAGATACAGGACAGGATAATGGATATGAAGCTCCTGAAAATTAACAATTTTTAACGAATTAGTCAATCGTTGACTTGATTTGTTCATTTTGTTTGCGAATCAATTAGTATATCTCTGCAATAGCCAGGTGCATTAATTAGATGGCTGAATTGCGGTTATTGCAAAAATTAATTGACTTCAGTTTCCTGATCATTATGCTAGCATTCATGTCCGCAGTACATGTAACGTAGGTATATTCTTCGTATAAAAATAAGTCGATGTTTTCCGATTATCAGCAGACCACAATCCGTATTCCCGATATACCAATCGCCGAGCTCACCAGCTACCAAGTAAAATATTACAAAATATCTACGGTCCTTCAATTACACCTTACCGTGAATCCGAACGTTTCTGGTTTCGACAGTCGTGAAAGTTTTGAAGTATCGTTAGTTCCCTAGGTTGCAAAAACGCTCTACTGTCGCGGTTGCCTCATTTACTTCACTCATTCTTTACTCCTCAAACTCATCGTGATTAAATATTTCAGAACACATTTCAATCATCATCGAAGTTTCTTTGTGATATCCAGATCCGGTCGATTTATCATGATTCGCGAATATTCTGTTATTTGAATCTAATTGTCTGATAAGGACAATGAATCTTGGCGAACAATTACTGTCAGTGCCATTACCAACCGTGACATTGATCTTGATGTAAGGATGACTCATAGTGAGATCGATGAATCCGGATGATTTATTGCATCGATAAATTACGTCATACCTGAACATGTGCTTCTTTTCTTCGTCCGACGAGGGTGGAGGGTAATGTCCATGCGAGCTTGCAGCCTCGCTGTGCAAACTTGCAGTGCTGTTAAAGCCTCTTTTGAGTCCAGATGACTTGGCCGAATGCATCTCACCGTTTCGATTTTTGCCTCCATTCCCATAACTGATAATGCTGGGGGCTGAAATATCATCGTCAATGTGAATGTGCTGGTGGCTCGCAGCGTAAACGTGGATGGAATTAGGAGAAAACCTTGAATGCAGCCAATTTTAGCAGCAATCATGGTTTCGTCTGTAGCACGACCGGCTTTTATGATAATACGAAACCCTCGGGCGGCAAAGTAGGAATATTATAAGG
Source organism: Euura lappo (assembly GCA_018257835.1). Taxonomy (NCBI): domain Eukaryota; kingdom Metazoa; phylum Arthropoda; class Insecta; order Hymenoptera; family Tenthredinidae; genus Euura; species Euura lappo. Next base: position 103,089 of record JAEUYN010001270.1, read on the forward strand.
GCAGGTATAAACGGTAACAATCAAAGCAACGTCCCCCCAAAACTGGGTTGAAGTCTGAGAGCGAGCCTAAGGTACTCACTATACGTGTAATATTCGTTTGATGGTAGATCTGTGACTGAAATATTTGCACTGCTTGAATTTTGGAGCCCTTGCGATACACCCCTAAGAGCGTTTTCCGGCAGCACCAGCTGCAGTACCATGCTGCCATTACTGCTTCCCTGAAATCGAACGTTACCATTTGTTTTTTATGCCGTAACGATTGTTTTCGCTTGTTCAGAATAATCACAAGAAATTTTGAGAAGTTTCGGGATGGTTAGAGTTGGGAAACTTTGTCACAAGTATAGACTCAGGCCTTCGCTCAATTTTTTATCCCGTAAATTTAAAAACTTTTTTCGAAAATTCGATCACGAGATAATACGATAAAAAAGAAGGGAAACATTTTGGGGCTTCTTTGCTTCGTGGTAAAGCGTTCAAGATAATTAGATTTATCATCGATGTAACAAGTACGTGGTGAACGAGACAGAAGTATTCTAACATTTTCGTTAGTTTTTACAACCGTTGCCAAATTCCAACGGACTTAAACAATTCTATGGAGAATTAATTACACAAGAATACGTGCGCGTAAAATTTTGATAAGCGAATTATCTCAGCTAGCATTATCCAATAAATAATTACACAAATCAGTGTCTCGTGTGCGTAATGATCGAAAAAAAAGACTTCAAAATTGTGAAATCGATCTCTTCGATGTGGAAAATGTGTAGAAACGTTCAATTCGTTGACGCCATGACTACTTTATAGAGAGTAATATAAAACTGGGTGACACAAACACGATCGAAAATTTCGTCATGTCTTTTGTAGACATCCATAGTATCGCAATTCTCTTGCGATAAACGTGTATAAAATTGCTGCAATTTTCATGTTGGAAATAGAGAAAACATTCAAGTGTGCGTTACACCGAATACCTTTTAATTCATTACATGACTCACATTCCCAGCGAAGTTTTCGTATTTGCTCGTGATTGCTAAATGAGATGGCAAAATTTTTTCGTGAATATTGGCAAAGTCCAGCTAATTACGCCGCTTACTACATCTTGGATTGAACCCAGCTTTCTCTAGGCCTGAAACTACCTGGCCAAGGGATTGCCGATTCAGCATAATCTCAGAATTCGGCGCATGTGCAGATCGTAGATGCTCCACTTTCGAAACTGGTGCTTCTATCGCGAATGCGCGTATCTCAATATAACTGAGAAATCGGCATGATACTCAAAGTTTCCGAACTTGTGCGACAATATTTTATATGTTTAAAATCATATTTTAATTTAATTTTGAGAAGAGGAGAAAGTCCCCCAGGATGCGCTCCACTTCTCCGAGGCGTTGAAGCGCGAAATGTAACAAGAGGCACGCTTCAGGCCACCGGGCATCGGCAATCGGGCAGCGGATGACGTCGGCCTAACCGGTCAGTGGGTGTCCGAGACCGAGAGTACAAGCCTGCACCACCAGACCCGTAAATAACTACCAATACCTACCTACCGATCCTATTCTGCTTCGTAGCGTGGATTTTAATTACTTCAATTTGCGCGCGGCCTTTTCCAAAGCTTCAAAGACGAAATTGACGATTCGTGGATAATTACCGTACCGTGTTGTCGGCGATTCCCCGTCCACTCAACACACGCTTACGATATAGATATATATATATGTATCACGAAACAAGCATCCACTCAGGAAGATTCGGAAAACAAACCCCCGTCGCCAACAGGATGTCAATATATGCGAATATGCTCGTACAGTCCACACACTGACAAAAATAATGTTTCTCCCAAGTAATCGCAATTACTAATCTCTTACCACGATCAGATTGAAATATGATGATGTGAATCGTATAGTAGGCTGACTTTTTTAAAAACATTCTTGAAGCTAAAAACTCTGATTTCTCAGAGTCGATGCAGAAGTTCATTGAATTATGCGAGAGAAAAAGGTCACCACAGAATTCAATATCAATCCTTCAATCATCGATTGATCTCTGCCAAAATATTACTTTCTAATTAGGCTAGACTGGCATAAAAATTAATTATCAGGTACCTTAGTGAGTACAAAACTCTTTGAGGTGCTACAATCTCCGAAATTTATCATTTTTTTGGTGGATCAGTAAATTGTCGACAAGCAAATCATAGAAACTTACAACAACGTGTCGATACCGAGGCTAGCATCCTTTCACACGATATTGACTAGCTATGATTATGAACACTGCCGATCGTGAACACCTTCGGTATGTTTCAGATATCCGATTGAACTGGTGAGCAATCTATTTGCCGATTTGAGACGATGGTGGACTAATTTCGAGAAACTTTGATACTAGACTGATTGGTTCTGAAACTTGACCACTATCGATTGGCGAACAAACCACACTGACCCATTACACTACCAGAACTATTCTACTCCGATGACGGTGGCTTTCGCTGTCTTGACTTTCGCTTTCCAGAACATAGACCTTTCGCGTAGAGTAATCATTAATTTCGTTTTTTGTTTTTTTTTACTTAATGAGTCAAGGGATTCGACACCACTTTTTATCCTAGTTTGGTCAACGAGTAACGGGTAAAAATAAACGTAGTGACTATTCGTCTATCATGAGACGCTGCAATAATGTCGAATGCCTGAGAACTGAACGCGGGTTTCTTATTTGACTGAAAATCATAGTTTCAAGATAGAAACGACGGAAATCCGTGTCATGTCTCTTGATGATCATCGATCAATTTATATCTTTGCTGCTATTTCGGGATCAAATTATCCAAGCGAACATTGTGACCATGGAAGAGGTGAATGGCTTCAAACTTGTACCGAAATAGCTGTAATCTGATCGATTACAGAAAACCTGATCACGGTTTAATCCGATCTTCATGAAACTGGGATCAATTTGATGAAAAGTGATCGGTGTAATCATCCCAGAAACATTCAAACGCACAAATACTGCTCTCAGATTTTAGCTTCGATCGATTCAGTAGTTTCAAATTATTTGAATAACAAAATCCCCTAAAATTGAATTAAAATCACGATATCTTGAGAACGGATGCACGGATTTGAATCAAAATTCACTCTACAAGGGTTTTTGGGTCGTTGATCACGAATCTAAAGTCGGATTTGCAAAATTCGAGATGGCGAAACCGAAATGTTTTTTTGAAAAATTGCAAAACCTTCCAATTTCGACTGAAGTTGGTATCCGAAGGTTCTTTGAGTCGCTTCTTTTTTTTTAAAGCTGACCATTTTTACACCATTATATCGAAGATACACGCAGATGAGAATGCACGTACGCTCCTATGCCTTAATTAAATTAAGTTTGACACTCTACGAACGCAGTCTGTAGTAGCTGGTACCGTTGAAGTAGCAGTACCTGAGTAGTTAGTTGGTTAACTAATTTCGAACGATATATAGAGTAGGTATGTATAATAAACGTCTGCTCCTATACATGTACTAACTCAACAACTTTTGAGTGCTAATATTTCTAGTCTATACACGTCATTGATTGCTCATTAATTTGTTCAACCATGCAATAATAATCAAATGTGTATAGAAAATGACGAATGTTTCTGATCAGACGTTTAAACACGTATATATTTCGCTGAATTTACGATATCACAACGATCATTCTTAATCTAATTCGGATTTGAATCAACGCGATACAATGTTAATCGGTTTTTAATCCCGCCTAACGCCCGCCGCTTCGATTTCCGTCACATGAGTCACAGTCTCACATGCAACATTTTTTTTCTCTTGTCTCGTCTAGCAAGACCATCGACTGATAAAACCAATTATTCAATATATCTTTGAAAATGGTTTCCACATTACTTTCAACTCACATTAGGGTGAGAGTTGACTCTGTCAAAGTTGATGTTTCGGCTGGAATTGTCCAGCTGTGAGCTTGCGGGTCTTCTTGAATTTCTCAAAATCGGTTGGCCGTTATCTCTTCGACGTAATTGCACCTTGGCATCTGCATTTTCGGTATTCTGAATCGGCTGGATGAACGTTAAAAATGAATGAAGATAGTCTTACGCGTTAGGATCAGACCACATCAACATTACCTGATGACGAACCCTGGGAATATTTGAATTGAATGTGTCCTCTTCTTCTTGATAAAACCCAAAGTTGTCTTCGCCCAAGTCTCTCGCAGGTTGAAGGTCGTGGAATAGAAAATCTGGTTTTGAATCTGCATCAACTTCGTCGATCGATCCGTCGAGAGAAACGGAACTCAGACTGAAATTCGTGTGTTATATTTCATTTCGTCAAAATCGAACCATTGTAAATTTGTTGATGAGGTAAAATGTAAAATACGCACTTTGGGTGACTTTCTTCGGACACGGATTGAAGAGAATTCGATTTCTCGGTTCGCAGTCTCTCAATCGGCAAGTTTTCCATTTCGGCTTTTGCGAAGTTAGATTCAGAGTTGCGGTCACCAAAGTCTTTGAGTGGGAATTCGTCGTTGTGGGTTACTCGAAATCTGGAAAAGCTAACAAAGGGACCCTTAACTCATAGCCCTTCATCAAAGTACACAAAACCCGACCCAATTTTAACGAATTATTATTCAATGAGGACGATTCAAATTCAGTCTCGTAAGTAAAAGTATCGTATCTTTAAACTTGCCTTTCAGAAACTGATCTATCGTAGTCGGGGGCTGGTTCTGACAGTCTGTACTCACGATTTGACATATTTTTTCACAAATTTCGTGATCTTATCACCGGCAACAATTGAAAGCCGTTAGGCATGATGCACAAAATTAGAAGAAGCTCCTTTTTATCGCGGGCTAAGTGATAACGAATCCGATCAAAGTCGAGACCTGTAACTTTACTGTCTGCTGATATTTGCACACCTTCTTTTGCCAAGTTGTAAAAACAATGAACCCTTTGCGTCGATCGGATTCGCTTGGTGGTTCTTATACGATATCGCGAAATAATCAATCCGGATCTGATCAATTATATTTTCGGACGTGGTATCGATAATCTATCTCTTTGAAGAAGACAAAATTCCGCGTAACTTCTCATTCATAAGTACAAATCAACTATGTGTTTGTCTATTTGTTTACTATCAAATTCCACTAATCTTGGTTTATTTTAGTCAGTAGATAAACTTGAGTTACTCACAATGCGAAAATGCGTCAGTTTTCCCGAATCGATCACTGCCCATAGGATAGTGACGATTTCTCTAGCCGGCTTATCAATTGTGATTCGATGCAAAGTGGTCGTATTTAACTAGAAAATCAATCAGCAAAATGTTGAATGATGATTGGATGCAAACCATCGAAAATTACCCCTTGATGATTTCCTGGAGTTCGCGTGTACTCAAATAACGTAACAAAGTGATTTTATTCAGCGGGATTCGTAAAGTACACAAATCAATCAGCGTACGATTTAAGGTTTGCCAAAGATAAGTCGTCCGTAGAATTTCGCGATGATTTATAGCCTTGACTATACCCCGACACCGCTATCCAAGATCGGTTTTTTATCTTTGCAAAATATTAATTTGCAATCAACTTTCGACATATTTATTTCCGGGATCAACTCGCGGTTCAGCACAGATTGAAGATGATCGAGAAGATTCAACATTCGTTTTAATCTCGACGAAGACGAGAATCCGTCTACATATTCCTGCACATAAATAAGAAAAACCTCTAATCCAGTTAAATTAAATCAAAATATAGCAAACAGAAAAATTAATTAGTAAATATTTATGAATTAGTGAGGACCTACATCTCAGCCTACTCATCAATCACGCTATCGTGAATCAAAGGTGCTCGAATTCAGTTTATTCATCATATCTCGACAACTGTTGATCCTATCGTCACGGAGGTCAGTAAAAAAATGAAGCTTATTAAATTTTCTACAACAAAGGTTGGATACGTTTTTCTCGTATCTTTGATAGTTTTTCTCTAATACACCAGTGAATACGTACGCAATTCTCATATTACACAAAAACTATTGAAGACCTGTGAAAAAGATATATTGAACCTTCGTTATAGAAAATTTAATAAACTTCATTTTTCATAAAATCCCCTCCTTGGTGATGTGATCACTAGTTGTCGATATATGACGAAAAAACTGAATTCAAACACCTTTTATTCAAGATGGTGGATCGAGCTGACCAGTTAGAGGTCAGGACTTTTAGTCCGTTCAATAGTAGGCTAAGGCGAAGGTCTCCACCAATTTATAGATCTCTACCAATTGATTTTTCTATTTTTGCTAATTTGACCGGACTACTATAAAATACATTCTTATCGTTCGATGCTGCAAAGTCACGGAATTCGGACAGATACAATCTGAAGACTTATTGTCTGCACAGGATTCTTTGTATAGCAATAAGAACCGGAAGAGGATTTCGAACATCCAAATGTGGAGATCGTATGGACTACTTATTTTTCATTCGACTAACTTGGTGAAGAGAACGTATTTCAAATACCTTCCGAGTGAATATCGATACGAAATAATTTTTTTTTACGATTCAGGTTCGAAGTTGTAAAGTTGGGTAGCACACCCACACAACTGCCCCCTCGATAAATCGGATGTAGCAATATTCACGCGGGCTGCACTCTAACACACGTCGTATATGCGCTCAGCTACGGTCAATTCAGTCAGCTAGCTTCATCGACACACCTCGCTAGTCACACGACACACGCATTCAAAATTCAGATGGGAAGTGTTTCCTGTTGGCCATTCAGTCCCTCGATGCATTGTCCTGTAGTTCCTATGTTTCGACTTTCATTGTGTTCCTTTGTTTTATCGAGCATCTATTCTGTCTGTAGGAGTACTAGATTTCAGTAGCATAGCGATGCTCTGACGAAAATCTCAAGATCTGCGAACATACACGTCAGTTTTGCAGAATTGATCGATCAATTTTGTACAATAGAGTCATCAGTCCCTCAAAATTTCATCCCGAAGATGCCTACCGCTCTGCAATATCTTGCATAGACATCAAACCCAACAGTTTCAAAAGGACGATTAACATCACGCGATAATGACCTCCAACTAAGCCTCTTTCCAACTGGCGAACTAAGTCCTAATCACTGAAGTTGGAGAATAATGTGAAACTGTCATCGGTGAAACCCCGATATCAAAGCACTAGATTTTTACTACGATCTTATTGTGAATCGAGAAGAAGCGAAGTCTTCGATAATTGATCTTCTTCCATAAGCCGATGAAGACATCCAATGAAGGCTGAAAGGACTGCGACTATGAAGCATTCTAAGAAAAAATCAACTTCGTCGTTCTGCTATAATAATTCTGGACTTGATTAGGATGCAGTTTCACAAAGAATCGGTGTCAAAATCTTCTGGTCTTCAGTTGGATCAATGATGATCAGTTCTGTTCAAACAAAACTAGACTATCTTCACCGCGGAGATGAAATGGTGGTGAAATTATGAACGGCGAAAACTCTTTTTGGGTACTTCTTGATCACAAAACGCATTAAGGCCTGCATAAAAAAATGTGTCCAAGGTCTGAACGATTATCACGGAGCCGCGAGCGTTTCCGGTCGGCACCCGGAAGGCCGCACCCGTCATGGTTGGCTCTATCGAACTCTGGTGGCACCTCGACAAGGCACAGAGCCAAACCAATTCCGTGAACGAATGAGAGATCGCATTCATAGTCAGTAGTGTGTTACCTAGATAGTTTCTAAATTATTCCGAATGAATTTTACGCGGCGTTGTTACCGCTATTCGACATCGAAGCATCAGTACGTGGGTGTAGTTTGACCAGGTGACATCATCTCCAGGTAGTCCGACGAGGGAAGAAAACTCCTACGATGTGAAGGTAGGAGATCTCAAAGTTTTTCATTTCGTATTCATTGTTTTCTGAGAACTGCCTAGCTAAAAAAATTTCATAGAAAATTACCCAAATTTGTAAACCACGGGTTGTTTCGGATTTTTAATTGCAAAAAGGCAAGCAGTGATTACGTCACGTCTTCGGGTAGTGATCCCCCCCGCCTATACGTCACAAAGGTATAAGGACACCCATGTGCGAAACTAAATCCTCTATGCAAAGTAAGCAATTAGACAAACAGACAGAACCCGAAGTGGTCACACTTCTAGCCGGTTTAACCGAACCCTTTTCCCTCGCGTGGCTAACCAACCCCTTGCTAGCAGCGTGCTCCGTTATTTCTTTTTTTTCTGTTTTTTTTTACTCTACTTCTGCAATACCATGAATGTGAATGTGAATGTGGGTCATCCGCTGGATCAAGTGGACAGACAGTCTTCACATCGCACACGCACTTGGCGACTGTCAGAAGGGTCGCTGATGGGGTGGCTTAAGAGGGAAGACCTAGGGGCCACAGAGTGTATTTGCATTACCAGCAGCGGTCAAAGGCTTTGCTCAACGTAAAGCTTGCTAGAAGATGCCAGTCCTGAATAACCAGATTTTTTCAAAAAGCGAATGACTGATGCTAATTGTTCGTTTGAAACGACTATAATTTGGGTCGAATGAAGCTGGATGATGAATGCTATGAAAGTATGATGTAAAAATGAATTCAGCAGGCGGTGAAATCAGTGGTTATCAGTGGCAAAGGAGATACAGTGTGGTATTGAGCTAGAGCTCGGAGGTGAATCGTGAGTCGAGGTCCTCTCTGGTTAGGATGGAAATTGAATTCCACCCTCAGCCATTCCTCATCTCTCTCCCACCCTCGAGACCCCCTCAACCATCCGAATTCAACCCCACGTTCTCCGTACGACTACCGTTCTGCCAAACCCTCCGGTGTATTCGACTGAATCTCGAGGATTTGGGTTACCTGTAATAGCCGAACAACTTCTATCCAGCTGCACCATCGAGGATGCGTAGATCTTGGATCGTGACACCTTTCTATACAGGACACAGACAGTTAGAGATAAATTCAATATCATTTGTGATAAGAGTATATATATGGAAGAGGAAAATTAGCAAATTGAAATTTTTTTTCATCTACTATTTTCGTCCATTAGAAAAAAAAAACCATTCACACCGTGATCCTATGCCCTGGGCGAGATTCTCGTGGTGGTAGTGGTTGTGGTGGTGGTGAATGACAGGAACCCGCGCTAACTCGGTCCCAGGGGCAATCTTGAGCCCGATCGAAAGTCGAAAGTCGAGGACCGCGAGCTTCGCATTCTAAGCCCATAACCCACCTAGGATTTTGGACAGTTTTGGCTCTTTGAAAAAATTCATCCATCAAACATAAGCGCTTTCAAATATTTCTGCACTGTTCATTCTTCTTCCTCTGAATACTCTTATGTCCACGCAGTATATGTGTATGGAACAGTGTATGGAATTAACCATTTGATTCTTAGTCACTGATTATTATTATTATTTTTTTTTTCGTAAGAAAGAATCCCACTTTTTGAAGACTTTATCTTTAAGCTCTACGAGCACGATATCTCGAGAACCGTTTACTCGATCTGACAATGAAGTTCTGTTCAGAGAGAGCTTCAATGATCCCCCTAAAAAAAAAAATGAGCTGAAAACTTGATCCAGTGATTGGTTCTCAAGGTACGATACATTATGCATGAATGCAAATTGAAATATCGAGAGCAAAATATTTAACCCTCCACCGATTTATCAATTCTTAGTCAAATTCAAAACTGGTTCATCGTCCAGATAAATTTTGCGTACCTATATTTAATAATGGACATCGATTTCGTATAGACGAAAGTCCAAGTTTCCTTCTGGCAGTACCATTGCGTCAGAGATCGGAATTGAGAGCTTGCGGGACGTATGGAAAGAAATAGATTCGTTGCGTTCACTTCAATTTTCATTGACCCGTGACCCTTAAGGGCATGCTGCACTCGATTGTTACCGACATTGAGATATCTCCGAATATTAAGTACACGGAAGTAAATCGCAAAAAAAACAGCTTCTTAGCGGAATTCTACAAATGATTCTGAACAGATACGTGCAAAAATATTTTAAATCTACTACAAAATGAAGGAATGGCATGGTTTCTACGAAGTCATGATAGTAATTCCGTAGGAACCATGCAATTCCTTCATTTTTGAGTAAATCCAAAATATTTTCGGACGTATCTGTGCTGAATCACGTGTAGAATTCCGCCAAGAAGCTGTATTTTGCGATTTACTTCCGTGGACTTGGATATTCGGAGATATCGCAATGTCGGTAACAATCGAGTACAGCGCATGCCCTTAAAGCTGGACATATATGAATCTGTTGAATTGCTGTATGCGAATATAAGCTGCGTAGTTTCGTGGAATGTAGATACGTTACGCATGTGTATAGGTATAGGTAACACAGAATACGACGCGTCGGGAGACGCGATATCTTCTTGAAATGCGAATCTCTGGGCTCATTTTTTCGCGATTTTCGTTCAAGTGGGGGGAGGAGGCCTCGAGGCCTGCGGCTACAAGGATGGCTGAAGAACTTTAGGGTTTGGGGCATAAGGCGGGGTGGGTAGACCTAGGGGGGTAATTGCGTGTCGGCGTTGACTTATAGCGTCTAAATCAGTGTCATCCAGCCCCTCACCCCGCACCCTCGTTCTCTCTCGGTCTCTTCATTCCCGGCTCGTCTCCTCTTGGTCCTCTGCCCCGGCATCGGCGCCTCGAAACCCTTATGGAAACAGCAAGGGCTTTGAACAAACACTTGTTTTGAACGTTTGAACTGTAAAACTGACGGATGTGCGTATAGATATAGAGATAACGGAGGGAGAGAGAGGCCTGCGCCGATTGGGAATGGGATCAGGCGCAGATAAGGCGAGGATCAGAAGCAGATCGGGGGAAATCGAGTCGGGCCTCAATCGATCCGTGACTGAGACTCCTAAGCACCCTTAATAGATAAAAAGTGTGACAAATGAACCGTAAGAAACGGTAGGTATAGTGTGTTCAATGAAATACGATACTCTTTCACAAACTTTTCCACACCTGCTCTACCAACGCTTTAAAAGCTCTCTCCGTTTACCAGAACTCCGGGAATTATGATATTTCTTTTAAAATTTCATTCATTTTTCAACCCTGCCTCTAGCCTCTTGCCCATTATTTGATTCTTGGATTTTTATTTTGAAATTATACGGATACAGATTATTGTAGAATTCTTGTAGAGCTTTCACCACTTCCTCGACCCGTACGTCTAACGACCCTTAAGGCAAACTTAAGGTTACAACTTTATTAAGTGATATTTCTCTAATTATCTCGCTGGTAGCAGGATCTTCGAGTAACATTTTCAGTGGAATATAGGATATAGAATCTCGTTATGCACGTGATAAACGCATAGCTGGAAGATATCTGCAAGTTGTAAGCGTAAACATCAGACGCAATTCCACTTAACTTCCGGCTGTTAGGTAGTTAGGACAGACGTTCAAAACTGGCCTCAACTACAGACTGAAAAGTTATACTGCTGCACAATCTTTGTCTGAGAGAAGTTTAAAGATTGGCCCGGTTATCTCTGGTGTTTATTGGTTCGATTAAACTTTCCCTGCTTCACCTTTTGCAATTATTATGTCTGGTGAATCAAGATTTCTAGGATATTTATTAATCTTAGCAAAGAGCTTGAAGAGAAATTCGAAAAAATTATACCCACTAAAAGGAATAGTGGTAGAAAAATGGCTGTAAATTTTTTACCGAATTCATTCCTGATAAATCCTGTCGGATTTTTTTATATCCTGCTTCGTGTCAAATTTAAGCAATTTTTGTTTCCCCGCCTTGGGCTCTGAGGCTATTATACTGAAATTATGAAATTACGTCGGCCCTTCGTTGAATAAAGTGAAATTTACCAGTCTACGTCATCCACACACTGGATGTCACGTTATAAACGATTGTGGAATAAAATAGAAGATAGGTGATAGAAAATTCATGAGTTCTGTGGAACAGTGGTAGGGTAATTACATGTAATTTATATTACATAGCATTGACATGCAAATTCGTGACCTGGGTGAGAATCCAACTCGATCATTCGCTCTCCTCGGTGTCTTTCCGTCTCTATCAAATCCTACAGGAGCGAATTTATGTCCCGCGTCCAACATTCCTTCGCGATCACAGTTTGAGAAACAAGCGAGCCTATAAGCCACCTATCTATTTTGTTATCAGCTACTTTTAATTTTGAAAATCTGACCTCACAATCTTGATCAGTGGTTCCAAAAACCGCCGAGTACCAATTTTTATAAGATTTCGAATGCTTTTAGTTTTTATTTTTTCTTCCTAGCTAATTTCTTGATTCTTGATTCGCTATTTTCAATTTCGCACATCTTACTTCCGATCCGTAATGAGTGATCCAAAAAAACCTTGGATCACTAATTATATACGCCAAATCAAAATTTTGGAAAATTTGGAAATCTAAAAATAAAAAAAATCTAAACTCAAAATAGTTGGAGGTGATTCTCTGGGCCACAAAACGTGAAGATCCAATGAAAATTCAACCCTTTATTTTCGGGGTGATTGAAGTAACTTCCTCTTCTTCTCTGAAAACAGAGAAACGGAAAGTTAAAGAACGGTGGTAAAACTCCTTCATCAATTATACATCCAGTTATGGATTCGTCACGCGTGATAGTGACAAACAGGGATTAATCGAAGTGTGAAGTATATTAGGCCGCGTGCGGGAGAGCAGTGATTTAAATTGCATGTTTAACGGGTTAGGGTGTCTAATTAGGTGGCAAAGCTGTGGGGATGCGTTACCCCCCAGGACCCTGAAAGTTTCGAACAACGTCTCGTCGCTCCGACCCCTACTCTCTCCTCACTTCACCCTTAACAATACCGTCCCTCATTAAAACCTCCTACGATCTATAGTTCTATACCGATGAGAATTGAATCCTGGGTTCTATTTCCAATTTTCATAGTAACGATGAACTGAGTAACGATAATAATGGGCGAACAGCCCAAACTCAAACATGTCTATCAGTATCAGCACTCGCGCTATGAGATTTTCTTTACCGCTCACATTTTCTTATTTTCATATTTCACACCAATTTTGAGTGACATGCCTACAGCTGGAAGCTTACATGATTTCTTTAATTTTATTTAAGATCGTTAGATCGAGTGGAATCGGATTTCTTGTAAGAGTTTCGCTCATCGCGCGAGTATCTTATCCCGATAAAAGCAGAGTACAATAAAAATTCTCTGACTGTGTGATTGTTTTCGACACTGAAATCACTTTGCAAAATTTCGTTGCTTTTATTCTGTATTCCAAAAAATGACTAATTTCGTAGTTTGGAACGATTGACGATTGGTTTACGCAGTCTGAGGCTTTGGAGGCGCTTATTTCATTTTTATCGCTTATGTCATTTTATTCTGAATTTATTTCGAGTGCTATACACAATAGGTTGAGTACTATTAAAAATACCTATCATCACTATTATCAATAACTGTATACAAAGCGACTGATTTTTATTCCGTGCACTTATAAAGTGTATCTTTGTACTTGCTGGCATGGCGTTTAAGCTCCGAGTAAAAGTGAATTTAGCCCATTTCTAGAATTTTTCTCTCCTCAATCGACGGTACGAAAAAAACTATGTCGTTCTTTGATTTGAATAATTGTGAAAATCTACTCCATTGTACCGCCTTCTATTCAATTGAGTAAAATTAAAATGAATAAAGCTGAAGCTTTCGAGGTACGTATACGAGTCGATGCCACAGGTTTAAAATCGCCTTGTGAATCAAGTCGGATATTGGAACCCCTCGAATTGGTTCGTTCGCAATCAGATCACACGCCGAATGATTGCCTACCTGCTTGCTCACAGCCACTGGTTCGCCCGGGGTGTCGTTGCACACCAAGTAAATCGCTTCGCACCGTTTACAAACCTATAAGCTTATGTGTACCAAAGGTAAACTTTCACTCTGATACCTCATATGTATGTATAACACTAAATATTTATCCGATCGGAAGCATTTATACACCCGTGTTGATCGATTCTACACAAACTGTGGACACAGTCTACCCTCAATCTTCAAATTCCCGAAACTTTCAATCGAGCTTTCTTCCCATTGTGAACAAAAAATTGAAAGCCCAACGATTTTTGGGACCATCGAGACATCGAAGGAAGAAATAATCTATCGAAAGCTCATCAAATTTCTGAATCAAAATAATGATTGAGCTTAGAGACTCGGATATTCTGAAGCCTTTTGACGTGAAAACCGATGAGTTAGTATGCAGTAGAGAAATCTTTGCAAGCGTAGCATCGGTTGAAGCCCGACTTAATCACGGCTGGATTGACCAGAAGCTTGGGTCTTTTGATGTAAACTAAAATGTGATCCAAAAACAAGGTTGGTACCGTGCAAAAACCCAAAGCAAATCTGTTCAAAGTGGTCATACGGTTATCTTCAAAGTGTTCGTTGTAAACTGCTTCTCTTGCCATATTCCACGAGCTTAACCTCATAGTTGAATGACCAATTATCTTTGTATCTTTGCCAATAACTACTGAACCGCGATCACAGGGTAACTATGAGACAAAAAAATGAATTCATTTTTTTTCGTCATTTCCTTCGCCATTTTCTAACGCTTTTTTGTCACTTTTAATCATTCGAATTCGACGTCGGTCCAGGTACCAAGAGTCTCATAATTACTCTACGGATTGTCTGAGTCTGTTTTTAAACGTATGAAACTGCAGCTGACTGCTGCTTCCTGCTGGAGACAACAAAGACAATAGACAATAGACACAGACGGCTAATGCCGGCCGGGACACTGTCTTCCTTGTGTCTTTACCTATTCTCATCTATTCGTTCTACCATCTCGTTCTCTGCTTAGTCCTTACACAGTCTATAAAAGCTTTTGTAGTGCTCATCCCGACCCCAAAGGATCTAGGACTTTGATCTGAGTCTGACTACGCTGCACCTATAGACGGACGATAGAATTGGAATTGGAAGAAATCGATTTTACGCTCTAGTTTCTTGTGATATTTTATTCTCTTTTGGTTACTCTCCAGAAGTGACGGATTGTCGCATCCTCTTCGAAGTTCATCACCCTTTTTTCAATGATTTTGTAATTAATGAAACAACAAAATTAAAACTCGTGTCAACGATTCTTCGTGAGGACGATCTTCTGTTTTTTTTTTTGATTGCCTGACGTTTTTGTTTTTCCAACATTTGAGGTCCGGAAAATAATTTTTGTGAATTAAATATCCGTCCGGGATGCTGAGCCTCATCTCTTTCACTAATAATACAATGAAAGGGCCGGCGTATTTAGTGTCCATTTGTACAGATCCCCACTGAGCTGAGTGCTTCTGGACGTGACATTGTTCATCTTCCATCTCCTTGATCCCACCTTCCTTCCTTCCTTCCTTCCTTCGTTTGAACTATTACCATAATATTGTTCCTGACGTATACAAAGACATTTGAATAGTAATATCCAGTAATCAAGAGCAGAGTACCGTGATAAATTACTGTAATACTAATTTTTCAAAACAGTTCACAAGCGACGGATTTTCTCTCATTTTTCATCCCTTAATATTTTTAGTTTCACCAAATCGATATACAATTAACGAATATCAATGGATGGAGAATTGAAAATATCTGTTCAGTCGTGCGGAGCCTCGCTCTCTATCCATAAACGAACTCTTGTCTATTAAATATCGATTACTGACACTCTACATCTGCCCATATGCGGTATTACGTAATCCACAGAAGCTTCGTCCCATGATCGATTTATTGTTTCATCAACATGAAGCAATCACAAGAAGCATTGGTCCCAAACGTTTGTCAAATTATTTCTGAATACGTTCTCGTACACTGAGAAAACACACCAAATTTCAACTAAAAATATTGAAAATTGTACGAGTAATTGATTTTCCAGTTTTCGATGTAGAGTCTGATTTTGTCATCTTGAACAATCTTTCACGGCAGTTTATCTTGATATCCTGCTTCAGGACGAATCTAGACTATTGGATAGATTCAAATATTTTTTCACGCCTTCAGCAACAGCAATTAGAAAAAAATCTCTATCCTTCTACGATCAATATACTTTTTGTATTGTATTGAGCCAGAAAAATATGAAAGAGGATAAGTAATGATGTATCCATAAAGACGTCTCCGTCTCTTACCTGGTTACGAAATGAGAGTGGTTGAGGATGTTTAGGATGTTGAAGCCAGTGAGCAAAGTTATAACAGCTTATAATAATAATACGGTCTCTTATTGCGTGCGGAGGAGACTTTCTATTGCGATGCCTGTACTAATTCCAAATTGGTTTCGGCCACGGTGAGGTTCTTGAACGCTGGATAGCATAAAGGATCACTGATCCTGGCTACCCGGCTTAGTCCTGTTGTAATTACAGGTCGTGGCGCAGGCTTAGACCTTATTTATACGCAAGCCATGTGACGCTCTTGGACTACCCTCGATTTATACACTTTGTCTCATAAATTTTGACCCAGCACGATCTTGATGACATGACTTTTTGAAATTCAATCAAAATTCACTCAATCTTGAAATACAAGAGTCAAAAGACAATTGGAAGCCACAAATCCCCAAGAAAAATTGGTTCAATTCGATAACCTTGTTGAAATGTTCTTTGAAATTTAAACTGGATTCAACAAACCGCGGGTAAAAAGCTCCAAAATAAAATGAGAAGCCACAAGAACCGCGAAAATCGGTTCAACTTGACGTGGTTTCAAATGAGGTAAGAATTCGTTCAATCCTAACGAAGAAGCTCCAAAAGAAAAGAGAAGGTAGAAGTACATTGAAAATTGGCTCGACTTGACAGTGCCAGTATTTTATTGTCTTTTCTCTCTTTTTTTGACAAAATGATTAGACCCGAGAGGGAAAAATATAAACTGTGCCAAAGCTTTAGTAGTTTGTGAACAAACTTAACCCTTAACAAGCTTTGAATGCTGTCCGTCCATCCGACCATAACTTTTGGGTCTAGATCCTCGGTCCTTTCGACTATTTGCGTGGGCATTAAATTGGAATCAGATCGATGAAGGAACAGAACCTAAAGTTCATTATGAAGAAGCAAGGTAATCGGCGATAAAAGGACTGAATCCGGCCGAGTGGAAAATATCGTAACACCCAACAGGATCTTCCCAATAATATTATTATGAAAATTTTTTCTCATGAATCCGTGGCACACCGTAATGTAAGTTAACGAACTTGTTCGAACTTATCAAAGTATGATCGTTCAAGAAATTCTCAGAATTCAGAGTTCGAATAAGTACCAGGAAGGAGCAATATCCGTACACCCACATGTCTTTGATCTTCGAACGCAAAACTTTTGAAGATAAGGTCTTAAATTTTATCCAGTAAATGAAGGAATATTCCACCATCCCAATTCTACAGAGAAGAAGCCAAGCTTCTAGCCGGAAGTACTTCGGGAAAATTTTACATTTTCGCGGCCCTTGGTCGAGGATTTGAAAGAGGGGCGAGTGCAGGAAAGGTCGCGGAGGCGTTGAGAGGTGTCGGGCCTCACCACAAGCAGAGCTTTATGCGCGCGCATCCGTTACCGCGAGCGCAGAGTGGTAAAGAAAGAAGAGAAAAAAGTAACTTGTGGTGGACGGGAAAAGCTGGAAGCAAAAAGGGTGTTGTAATGAAGCTGAAGAGAAACGAGACACGAGGGCAGAGTGCGAAACTGAGAGAGAAGCCACGTCTATCGGGTGGGGGATGACAGGGGTGGAAAATGGGGGCGAAACGGGGCTGAAGAGAGGAAAGGGAGAGAACCATGCGAGGGTTGATGGTCGCCCAGGGTAGCCCCAGTTAGTCAGTCGCGCGCCAATCCTCCGAAGGAAAACACGTCGTAGTCCTTCGTGATAACCGCAACCCCTTTCTGAACTTGACACTTTTTTAGAAAACACTCTAAGGGTTGGAAAAGGTTCGCACAATTTTCAATTCTTACAAACTTCTGTGAAATCTCAAACTTTTAATCCGGACCATCCAGGTACCCGCAGTAATCCGTGCAAAATCTATCTAATTCCTGATGGCGGAGGTAAGTTTCTTCATCCTCAATCCGAACTTTGAATCGACTTTTCATAAGTTGACACAAAACTTTTGTACGAATCTGATAGAAATAAATGTAATTGTAAAAAAAAAAAAAAAAAAATGACTAAGAAGTTCATTTTGAAATTTATCGAAAGCTACTTTATTCGGCTTTGAAATTCTTAGGCAAAGACATGGCTCGTGGACCGTGATCCTCAGGAATCGAAGAGCTCGGAAAATTGGCTGATTTAATACAGACATATGATTTCCCTGGCAACATCAAGGGGATCTGGTTCAAGAGCTGGTTATACCTTTTGTCGATCCATCGATACTTTCGAACTCCCAATTTATTGGGATCGAATACTTTTTATATCCGATCAGACTCGATACCGCCTCGAGATTTTTACGACCATATCCCTCTCTG
This sequence comes from Euura lappo, assembly GCA_018257835.1. NCBI lineage: Eukaryota > Metazoa > Arthropoda > Insecta > Hymenoptera > Tenthredinidae > Euura > Euura lappo. Next base: position 121,349 of record JAEUYN010001270.1, read on the forward strand.
ATAAGTGTCTTATAAACCGAATGAATTTCATGCTCCGGTTATCAGAGAGCTTTCGAGGGACCTAATTATGCACTGCAAGCTCTCGTGTAATTTCTCCTGACCCAAGATCCTCATCTTCGATTGGGGGAAGAATGATTGTTGAAAGAAAAATATTGGAGAAAATTGAATATAAAAGCTGTGAAAACAGTCTTGAAATTGAAGTTTCTATATCGAGATTGAGAATGAGAATTTGATTTATAGGGTAGGCGTTCTGTACACCTTGATTATGAAAATAGGTTGTTATGTTCAAAGGGTGTGACTTGCGGGCCGATATTAACGTAGGGGCTGTTAGCGAACCTAAACACCTCGTTACCAAGATTAAGTGCCAATTAAGCTCTTACCGTGATTAAATTCCCAGGCTATTAACAGTTTTTATTCAATAAGTAGCTATTAATAATATGAAATCGAGCAGCAATTTGTATAATTTACCACGAAGATTTAGATTCGAATGTTTTAAGACTGAAAAGAGGTAGATGCTAATTTTTACTCGTTAAACTTTGCTACGCGATCAATTAAGCGACTGGCGAGAGGCGATAAATGTTTCAGTACGTCATACCGAATAAAAACTTGATTCGTTATAATTGAATTTCGATCCAGTCATACACGAAATGCGATTAAACTCCAAAACGGTTTCATATATCTCCGTAATAAAAAAAGCGCGTTCATCTTTTTGTCATTCATTTTTTATTTTTATTCTTTCGGTTCTATGCGTATTCCCACGCGGAGAGTGAAAAGCTCGAATAGCCCAACGAATAAATGGTTGGAAAAAAGAAGAGAACCACCCCCAATCCCTGTATCCGACACGTGTCTGGCTGATAATAGTATCAATCAAAAGCACCTTTTGAACCTTCGGCTGTGCTACGGACGCCGATCGACCTGCACCATGTAGATAGAAAATGGCACGGTTAATTGACACCTAAACCTCCAACTCCACCTCTACCTCCACCTCTGGGGGATGGGATGAATAAACTGAGAGTTTTATTTTAATGGAGTATTTTAAAGTTGAGGAGAAAAAAAACCAACCTTCTCTACGGGTATAAGTCAAACGACCCGCGTCTCTGAAGCTCGGCAATTGCAAAGTCGGAAATGTTATTTAAGAAAATCTTGTATTAAGTCAGGCGGATAGCCCAGGGCGCTGTTTAACACAATTGGGGCTCATTTAAAAATCCCATCAAAAATGTACTTAGAATATTTTCTATCTCTGTCCGGAGCCTCCCTCGAATGATATCGCTGGCTTTTCTCTCCACCCCGTTTCCACCCCATCCTCTATCCACTTCCAGCTCCATCCCGGTCCTCACGCTCACGGCGAGCCTTCGAGGGTAGACAGAGGAGCGGGGTGCCTGATTGGATTGTAAGCTCAATTTGCGCTAGCTTCAGTTCGGTCCTTCTAGTTTTTTTTTTCTTCCACTTTTTCACTAGTTTGCTGGAAAACTAGAAACTAGGAACTGAAAACTACGTTTTTGTTTAATAATTAGTAGAAATACTTTTTGCAACTTCAATAAATTTCAAAGACTAGCGTGATTGGGAATAATAGAGAGACCGGGATAAAATCAAGCCATAAAGGGTCTTGATATAGCATTCACTTACGACGATTCCATTTAAATAACCCCTTAAATTAAGGGGTGGCACAGACAAGGTTACAGTACCATTTCGGAATACGATGGAAAAGAAAATTGGCACTTCGTCGCATTGAAAAATAAGATTTTATCGAACAACTATAACGTTAACGATCATTTGCTGTAAAAGTTTTACGTTTTATGGGAGGAATGGGGGTTATTGATTTTTTTTTCTTTATTCTGAATGCTTTCTTGCAAATTGAGTATACACACCGAATTTCAGTGAAAAATCTCCGAAATTATAGAAGTTATTAATTTTCGCCAGCCAAATATGATATAAAATTCTGAATATTTTCAAATAAAAATCATTCAACATTCACAACGATCGACCGTGACAATTTTCTTGACAAAATCTTGACGATCGGCGAGATTCAAATATATTATTCCGGCTAAAGTTATCTCGTTCATAATTTCTAAAGTAAGGATTTTCCTCGAATGTCAAGAAAATTTAAGCCTAGATTATGGAGGGATTATGGCATAGAGACTTTATTAACACTTTCGCGACGTCTTTGGGTCCTCGCGAAATGCGGGTGTCCCTTTTAAGCCAAGTTTCTAACGTTAAAGTATCTTAATCTTTAATTAACGCGCCTCCCTTAATTATGACGTAATTGCAATTAGATGCTGTATATATCCCCGGGTATATCACCCTCGGAAAAGTTTCGCCTTAGGGGGGAGGGGAGGGGGGGCTCGCCATCGATTCCGATACCTGTAATTATTATCGAACCGATACACCAGCAATTTGAGTTTAAATTAAAAACCGCAGCATTTAATTTAAATTGAGTTTTCCCTAAGAATTGTAGAGAGTGCGTTAAGGTAGTTTGAAGACGAAAATCTCTAGTTGTGTTCTAACTCGACAAATTCTTAGTTCCCAGTGAAACTAAACTTATGCTAAACCGTATAACTAATTGTAATAGTTACTAATAGTAATCCCAAACTCGTAGCGATTGTAATTTAATCTCAAACTTGATAAACTTGTTCTTCTCTAATTCTAACAAAACGAAAACTAACTTTGTTTAAACTAAAAGTAATAAATTACAGCCGATAATCAACCGAATTCTCCATCCAAGATATCGTTATATTCGTTCGAAATTTCAGATGGTAGCCCACAGAAAAAAAAAAAACTCAAGTTTTATCATAAAACAAAACCTAAAAAATCGAACAATTTTCCATCAACCAACGACTAAACTTCTTGCATACCATCAGCACTCCAATCTGAAAGAAACGAACGGATTAGATTCGGAGTCCAGAGGGATAATGAGATCTCGGAGAGACTCAGAATCTTCATAGGGGCAGCAGCACCTCGATAAAGCAGATAAATTAATCGATGTAGTTCGTAGTTTTCTAACTATTGCTTAGCGTTGCATCGTACGGAAAATGAAGCAGCGTCCATACATATTGCTGCTTAAAAGTCTATATACTGTAGATTAAGCTTCTAGCCTCTAGGCTAGCCCCGAGATTAGAAAAAGCAATGAGCCCTTTACGAGGCTAACGGCTGCGGGGATCCCCGGAAATGGGGATCGGATATATATACCGTATAACGTGCCTAAATTGTTCCAGACAGATACATCGCTACTGCAGGGTATCAGATACCTGAATGAGAATATTCGATGAGGATTAATTTTCTCAAATACTGTAAAACGTCAAGCAATGACGCGAAACCTAATTGGCCTGAGGATGTTGGAAAAGCAATTTAACAAATGAAACCGGGGTGACCACTCCGACCAAATGCCCCTAAGCTTCTGTAGATTAAAACGATGAGCGTAAACCAGGCGATAAAACCATGTCCTTACCCAACAACCCCCTACGGTTCTCGCGGGTAATCAATCTTCGTAGTTCGCTCCACCCCTGTGGTCAGTCTATCCAACTACTTTTCTGGCCTCAGGTGACCGTCTGTTGAAAAACTAACCAGAGGTTTGAGCTTTTAGAAAAGCTCTCACGTTCTGGAATCAAAGATCGGGCAATTGGAAAAACAATTAGTGTAATGGTTTACATGCTGTTTGACCCGAAGTGGAAGTAGATAAGTGGATAGATAACGCGGTTAAATTTTATGTCACCGTATACGGTAATAGGAATAGTCTCTTTTTCACCTATAGATATATGTAAGAATCGACTATAAAATTAAAAGCAGAGCTTGAAATAAAATTTCATTTTATTTGCCATGAGGCAATTTTAGCCAGAACAACCCACTGCTATCTGGGCTTGAGCCTACCAACGCATTCAGGTAAATACCATTTTATATGTGCCTCGGTGGTCGTATATATATAAGAGAAGAAAAGCACATGGGCTTTACGGATACTGGGAACTGGTAACTGGGCAAGGGTGGGCAGAGAGAAGCTAGCCACCGGGAAGAGAAGGTAATAGCTGCGAACTATCTACCAGAAAATCCCTTTCGTTGAATATAATGTAATATATACCTAATGTATAGGGTAGTCTGGTATAATAATACCAGCTCGCCTGCAATGCATACTAAATTATTATGCTCCTGGTTCAGTGTTCGGCGTTCAGTGTCCACGGCTTTAGGGTATCATCTCATCTTTTTCACCAACCTATTATCAGTCCAGCGCGTCTGGTTTCAAGTAAGGTCAAGTAAGCCCCAGTGTCTGACCTTTTGGGGATATCAGACAATGCTTCCATTTCATTTATATAATTCTTGGAAGAGGGACGATCATGTTTTCAGTGAACTTAAAATTTAGCTTTACGTAAATTCTTATAAAAGGTCAGGCGATATTTGAATTGATAATTATTGACTTGACTTAATAACTTGAAAGATTTTTTATATTTGTTGATTAAATTCGGTCTGCACACTCGGTTTACTGTCTGTGATATTCAAATTTTACCTTTTTCCCGCGTCCGTTACGCTAGGCGCTGGACTCACGGTTCATGAATTCTTGTTAAATCCAGTTGAAATCGGAAACCAATAAATTGCGTAAGCACCATTACTATTTCATCCGAAAAAATTAGGGGTTAATCCCTCTGATAAAATAGCAGTAAATGGTCCATGATCCGGGGTGTAAGCCGTACGAAGCGAACAATCGACAGCCCCTCTCTTCCCCTGAAAATCCACGTTAGCTCGTTCCCAGTTTCGTCCGTTCGTTCTCGTTATCCCCGGCTATATTTCATTTAGAAGAGCTAATAAAAAAGTCAACTATCTTTACACCGGTTATTTTAGTTTTATTTCTTTTACACTCCTTTCTGTATCACAAGCTTCTGGTGTGTACTTCGAAATTATTTATTGAAGCCAGCGCTCGGATTACCGTGGGTTTAATTTCTCCTCTTAATATACGAGGGTGGCCTTCGCCTTCTTTAATCTCAATATTCGAAGGAAGCATTTTTTGATTAGCAATTCTTCCATCAATATATCAGTAGAGTGTTCCTCCTTCGCCCTTGGTAATCAATTTTTCCCCCTGCAACCCGGATAGAATTTTAGAATTAATGAACCTGATTTTCGGGCTCAGATTTCACGAAAGAATAAATAATTATTCGAGGTAATCGTGCGATATAAAAATAATTCAAGTCAGGAAAACGATCGTGGAGGATCGAGGGGCATTTCCGGTCCAGATATATAGATCTCGGAGGGCGGATGACTTCCGGTCTCCGAGGTCCTCGACATGGAAATAATTGAGGTAACGTGAGGTGAATTCTCTCTCCCTGGAGCATTCGAGTTCACAGGAAGCGATTTTACTCCTGCAGACGTCCCAGAGATCGTTGGTGACTTTTCAGAAGGACGTTAAAAGCAAATGTGACAAGGCGGCTCCGGCCCCTGCACGCTTGGCCTGCAAGATGTCTGAATGCGAAGGCGGCGAAACCGAGTTTTAGAATCATAAAATTTCAAATTGCCGCAGACATTTGCATTTCACGTTTTGAGGGGGCCATTTTCACAAATTTATTCCAACTCTTCACCGCTGGCTCCGACTTGACTCGGCCACCCTCGAAACGCTTTTGGATATGTAACTTCTGATTTTCATTACCAACGGATCTCGGGCAAAACGTTTCTACGACCCTCATTTGATTCATTGAAACACGTCTGCGACAAGGAAAGTTATCTTTATCCTAGAATTTCCTTTTTCAAATCTTTATGAGTGCCTTCGATAACATTGGTAACTAATTGGCAATAATGGGGGAGTCTTTATTCTTGTGGAAAGTAACAATTGCAAAAGACATGGGCAATCAATTTTCAATATTATCACCGAATAAAATCCGAATACGTTCGCCTATTTTCAAAAAACTTTTTTTCACCGAATTTAGTTGAAGAATGAAGCTTCAATTTAACCATTCCCATTTACGATTTGGATTTCATTCGCTTTCGAAAAACAAGTTTTTAAAAGCTCCCCTTAAAAGGACCTTTTTCTCTGGACTTTTTTCCACACTGTAGTAGAGATGACGTCAGAATTTCGTTGATCTTAATAAATGAATCGCAGTTCAGTTCATCTGATATAAGTGAAAAAATAACCCGAATAATTGTTCCCTTCGATGATATAAGAGGGTAGAGATTGAATATTTGAGGATCCAAATGCCTCGAAATGAATAATAATTGTGGTTATCTGAAATGATAGCTCTCGCCGTTCTCGTTGTCTTTGGGGGTGAATTGAATCTTATTAAGGGATCGAATCGATTTTCTTTTGATTAAAACCGCGAGGTTATTTTGTGGGGAGAACTCAGGGCGGGTTTTAATTCATTGCCAACAGTAAATGTCTGTCAGGAAGTTCTTGCACAGATTCGCGTATCTCGTGTACATGTAGAAGCACGGTTGCAGCGTCAAATACGTTTTTGGATATCTAAATTCGTTACTGTCTAGTTTCCAGAAGTTTAATTGAATTAGAAACAAGCTGGCAGAAATAGGTCGGAGGAAAAATAAGACCCCATTGAGGGGCGACAGACTGAGTCTGATGAGGGGCAGAAGGAGCCAGGGATTCTTCCACGGCCCTCGGACGACCGAAGGAAGATAAAATATAGTGATTGAAGTAAACGGTTCATTGATATCAGAACGATTACTCGGGTCCCTCAATTTTTAATTTCACTTCAAGCAAATCCAGAAGCCTCAAATTCCCGAATCGCTTACGGAATTTACGTATCTCTGGTTAAATCATCGATGCGGATTTACGGTTTTCAATACCATCCAGAAAAAAAGTTGTTAAAAATAATTAAGAACGATTAAATTTAATGAGTTTCTCTACCCCAGTATTATAAATTTTCACGATCACTCTGCAGACAAAGATTTTTTTTTTAATTGAACGAAGAACTTGAAAGAATCATAAAAAAACTATCCCAAATTATCAAACGACTGTTTTTGACAATTTTGTATTCTAGAATTTTGTGAACAATATGCAAATGAGAAAGTCGGAATTTTAACTCGAGAGAAAGTTAGCCACGTATATAAATAATAATTTAGAAAGTAGATTGTTTTTAATTTTCGCACTTTGTGTGAGGAAAACTTTTCATTCCTGCAGTGAGCACTGAGAACGTCTCTTCGTATTCTGTACATCTTTTTTTTCATTATTTTATTTTTTGTTCGCGTTATTATTATTATTATTGTATTTTTTTTTTTTGTCCTTCAACCTTTCATCTTCCACACGCTTCGCAAATTCATTCTTGCACCCGCGCGAGACTTTATCAAACTCCTCCTTGCCACTCGACAGGAAAACCCAGCAGTAGTTAAAACTTGAATAAATTACTTTCCTTCACGTTCTTCGTCGGCTATTTTTTCACAGCCTCACTGATAATTTTATGTCTGTTAATTTTTTTTTTCTAGCTGTATTTTATTTTCTATTTTTCATTTTCATTTTTCAAACTCATACATTTTGTATAAAGTGGAAAAAAAGAGAATAATACAACCTCATGTTGTCGACTGAACTTCGAAATCTGAAAATTTGACCTCATAGTTAAAACTGGAGAAACGAAATTCCACAAAATTCATATCGGAGCCACCATCCTGAATTCGGTACTTTTTTAGATTCACAGATCCCGAAAATCCCTCGATGTATGAAAGGATGTTATCAGAGAAGTTGATGCCGATTGAGAGCAGGATTTGATTAGCTGTCTATGTATAGTATCAGCTTTCAGATAATTTGAAACATTTCACAGAAAAATCGAAGGGGGGGTTGCGAAATGTTTTCGAATCTCCTTGGGCGCCTGGCACAGTAACGAAACATGAGATACTATTCGCATTGCATTTTGTCGAACAATGAGATGCCTTCCAAAGTTCTGACAATATTGTACGCTTAGGACAATGGGTTTTGAAAACGAGCCGTCAGATACGGACGATGTTCATAATACGTGGATGTGGTTGTACCGGTGAAACCACAACCAGTATCAATGTGTTTGTAGATCCGAGTCGCATATAGGCAAGCTCATATACTACAACCATGTATTCCATCACTGACTCTCAGAGTTCGTTCGCAGACGTATTTTCCTGCCCTTAGTGGGACATACAATTGTATCAGAAACGGAAACCGTCGCGGAGTCGCGAGCATTGTTTCGAAACGGTGACGTTTGACGTCGAGACTGAAAATCGAGACGATATTTTACCACCTTACCTGATCGAACGTTTGGTAACACCAGGCAAGGCTGATTGTACGACTTGATTACACAAAGTGTACGGAGCCTTCGTCGATTTCGTGGATCAGAATATTTTTAAAAATTCTTTTACTTCGAAAACTTTTTTCCTTTTTCAATCTTGGCGTAGTGAGATATAGTATGATTCGATTGAACTCAATTTTAACAATTAGGTATCCACGTTCGTTGGTTTGTACCTTCACGTTTATGCCGTTCTGTGGCCAGTTGGTGGAAAGAACGTACCTTTGATGTCAATTCGTGGTTTTTCTCCTAACGAGAATTGGTTCAAACAACAACCCGTAATTGTTTCTCATTTTTGCAGTTACCACAGTCATTCGTTTCTGGACGATCTATAATTCCCATACATAGAGAAATTCTATTTAAGGAGGAACGACTCACTGTCATATCTTTCGATTCATAGAACATAGTATCAAGCTTACGGAGTAGAAAATTTGTGACAATCATTTTGGAGACGATTTTGACCAATTAGTCTACTTTATAGCCCAAAATCTAAAGTAAGAACGATTCATTGGTGCAGAATAAAAGTGACTGCAAAGTGTGCGACAGGCGAGCTAGAACGGGTCTGATACTGGGTCCTTTCATATTCCGTTAAAACAGAGACCGTCAACTTTTTCGACATAAATATTTACTGCATCTATGGATTGTAAGTCCTCATCCTACAATTGTTGGAGTCAACACAATAAAAAAAATAAAAAATAAGAAAAAACTGGAACCTTGGACGTCTCTCGAAAGTCCCTGATAAAATTCCGATTAAAAATTATCAATTGAATTATAGTTTCCTGATCAAGAAGGAACTAACCTCGACTGATATCCTTGAAAAGTCCGAGACTGGGCCGTTTTCCTAATTCTAGAAGACAACATTTTCGAGTATGAATCTCTCCTATATACCGTTCTTGGATTCGTTACGATCGAAGAGCTTTTTCGCCGCGAGCTTTCTGGTTGCCCCCATTTGTATAAATTTTATCCTCAAAGGGGTGTATAATTTTGTTTGAAAAAATAGGGTGGAAAGCCGGTATATAGCTCTGGGAGAGCATTAATTTGGTTAAATGAGTTGTTTGGTAACTCGATTAAATGCGCGTGGAGGCCTGGTCGCTTGGGCGGCGTATAATGGTTTGACATGGTTATTGACGTTTTAGTATGAAATCTAATTATTTCATATACGTGCCTGTCTGCCATCGCCACGACGCGTCACAACCCTGCGTCTACTATAAATCACATACGCGACCAGAAATTTGAACCTACTTACCACAAGCTCCTACGATATTCCAAGGCGGTATCGTTACTAACGGAATTGCGAAAGATCTTTACGTTATAGTCGCTAATTGGTACCACATGCTCGACTTTAGTCGTTAAACGAGAGGATGATGGGTAATTTTGAACAAGTAATTGATGTACGTACGTATACTGCACACAGACCTTGGATACATCGATTCACATGTAATTATGATTCAAGAATGTGCTTTGCGTTGACTTTATTTCACTAATTTTACCCCCATAGAATTTTGCGGGGACTCTAAATCCAATGAATATAGGAGAATGGAGAACTGCAACCTATACGCAGCTTCTACCTATTGAAAAACTTTGCCTGAAGTAAAAGTAGTGAAAGGAAGGAAAAGCTGGGTACGTGAAAAAGCTCCGTTCGCAGCTAACTGCCAGCTTATTAAGGAAAACGACAAAATACCAGAAAATACTTTTATACAAGAGCGATAAGAGCGAAACGAAGTTAAACTCAAAGAGAATAAGGAATCCGATTAGGCATTCATAATTTGTGAAGAAATTGAGTCAATATCATACTGAACAAAAAGTGGTAGAAATTTTTATGTTTGCATAATTGCAGATTATATTTCGGGCAGGTAGATAAATTTTTCGAACTAGTCGTTAACGCAATCGACCAGGTGGGGGATTAGGAGTACGAAAAAATGGGAGCAAAAAGGATCATCTTGTCCAACCCTGGAAAAAAAGATAAGATACTCATTCAAATTCTCAAAAATTCAGATCACAATGCGAAATTTAATTGTTTCCTCATCCTGCTACATCAGCGATATCATTGTCGGACACCCGAGCCACTAGGATGGAGCAAATTTCTGTAGTGATAACGACCGCGACCGGACAAGACCTCAGTCAGGGCACCACCTCAATCAGTTTCCGAGTAACTAGCTACCAAAATCCATCTACTGCAGCTTCGGGCCATGTACACAAGACACCCATATCGACACGTGGCCAAAATACTCAAATAGTAGTAGTCTTTGCAAGTCTTCGGAAGTCCCTGGAAGTCCTTGGAATTCTTCGGTTAGAATTCGAAGAATTCCTTATAATACTGAAATGGAAGGCTCTGGAAGTCTTTAGAAGTCTTTGGAAGTCTTTGGAAGTTGGAATTCATCTGTACACCCAAAATTGGAGTGAATAGCCCCTCGCAAATAACCGTGATATTAATTTGTTGTTTGTAACAAACTTGGATAATTTTGGTGAAAATCTAATTTCCATTGCGGAGTGGTGGCATCATCGATGGTCTGGTTCGTCTAGAATGTCTAGATACCAAAGTGATGCGACACGAGCTTTTGCAGGATGGGTGGCCTCTAGGATGCATCACCGGACCCTAGTTGGTTCGGTATACCTGTGAGACGTGTACAAGGCCGAGAGAATATTCTAATTATGTTAAGTACACTGGGACGGTATAGCGCAAACTATAGAAACTTAACTAGCGTGTGGTACAGTGTGATATAGGGAGACTATAACGCAGTTACCGAGTGTACCGCAACACCAAACCTCCAGTATGCAACCCTTGTGATCAGACGGTAACTAACTGCTTTGAATATACAGACCCTGTGCCCATCCACTTCCATGTGTCCATACTTAGACAACAGATACGGTATATATCGTTAGCATGCTCGCTCATACATAACCATAACGTCGATTTACCTCAGATGGGCATCCATAGTCGTATCGGCACGCGAAGTAGCCTCTAATTTCGGTTGATGATCGAGCCTTGGATTTTCCCTTCTTCCGTCACTTGTGGCGAAGGATCGAATTTCCGATACCTGCCAGAGGTGACGGTAAGGATATCAGATGCTTCAGGTTCTCTTTGTCCCGTTCCAAGACGTTCTTGAGAAACGATTGTTTGGATAAAACAATGCGACACAGCTATCAAATGTTCATTTTCCTCGGTATCGTTTTTCGAACGTTCGATAATGAATTTGTTCTGAAGAAAATCGATCGTTATCAAAAGCCGTAGATACGCATCTTTTTTAGGAACGAAAATTTAGGAACAAGGTATAAAGACAGGCTGAACCGTCGTCGAAGCAATTAGAGAATTATTTCAAATGGTCTTCCGAGTTTCCTTACCTTCCTTACTTCGTGCCACCAGCCTCTTCATCCCCTCGGATTTTAATTATGGTAGGGGTACCGGGGGTGGTTCTGTAGGTTTAAGGTAGCTGAGACCGAGCCTGTGGCTGGGCTAGGCGTGGCGGTAGAGTAAGGGTAGTAAATTTATACTTAAGTCAATATACCCTCGGGCGTAAGGGTCGCCGCGATGCGGTGCGGTACGTCGGACGGTGTTTCGTTACAGGATCTTTTGGAATGAAATGAAATCTCGTTCTATTCCGCGCACAGAGATAAATTTATTTTAATAAAACACAAAATAGTCGAAAGTGAAAAAAAAAAAAAACTACCAAACAGAAACTACTTCAAAAGTTCTCATTTAATATCCTTCCATCGCCGCATGATTCTGTTCGTTTCAGAAAAAGAAAAGTTTTTTTCTTTTTTTTTAGAGCCGCAGTGAAGCAAAATTTTGCTCATCTTTGTCCGACAATTTGTATCTCCGGAACGAGTGACTAGATCTTGACGAAATTCGTCTCTGCAATCGAGGTGGCTTTGCCAAACTCTTGATTTCAGATACAATTTGGAACTGTGAGATTTTTCGGGCTCGCTGCAGACCACGAATTTTTCGTTCAAATCGACGAGAATCGACGACGATGTGAAATAATATGGCCGCAGACGTCCGGGTTTCGAGATATGCGAGCCGTTTTTCAAACGCTGGTTCGTTGTCGACGAAACCTGCACGATTTGTGGCTACGTCAACCCCACTACCAGTAACATCGGTCGTAAATTAATTAATGTATAACACCTGAGCTGCTGTGCACGTGAACGTAGACGACAAGAGTGGAAACGTCCGAAGGTAGGATGGCAAATCTGTGTTCTGTCCCAGTCACTTCCAGAAGAAGTCATATCCTAGTTATTATCTGAAATTAAGCTACGTCAAATCGTCGGTAACTTATGTCTCAAATTCGCTCTAGATTAGCTCGAAAGGGGATTCAAAGGACAGCCGATTGTCAGAGAAGATATGCTACTATCTGATTGAGCTGCAGAGGTGATCGTAGACCCTGGGGACAAACCGGCTCCTTTCCTCGACTCCTTCATTCAATTTGGAAGGGTTCCATTCGTTGTTTGGAAATTATCTGATGGAAAATTGAGCCTTTTGGAAAGGATTGAATTTTTGTGCAACGCAGAATATTAATAATGAACTATTAAAATCTACAGTGACCACATAAGAAAAACGAGTAAAAAGTATACTTTGGTGTCTGTGCCACAAGGTGCGCACGTTCAGTCTGATGAATAAAAAATGAAACGAAAAAAAAAATGAAAAATAATGTGAGAGGGATCAGATGGCAGTCTGGCTTGCTCGGACATAGTGATTAATTATTACAATACACGAACGCCTTTTTCACGTTTAATTTTACCTACCGGCAGCTATTAACTTATGGACGCTGAAAGCTATTTCCCCATTCTTCACCTCGGATATGGAATCATACAAGGTACAAAAAAAAAATCTCAATGCTACAATCGAGATCATTTTAGATACGGGTAGAAATTTACTTGCAATCTGGAAAACTGTCTATAGAGCCCTTCTAGGACCCTCATAGTTTTTCCTCGATACAGGGAGAGCGTGACGTTTCTGAGAGGGCCCAAGAAGGTCCCTGGACAGTTTTCCCCATCTGAAAGTCAATTTCTACGTGGGCTATAATGTTAATGATAAACCTGGTTCAGCCTGAAATGTTGCAGCACAGTCCAAGGGGAAAATGATTGCAAGTGATTTCAACGTGATACCATACGATTTCGGAGCGATTGCAATCAAAGTGCGGAGTCAAACCCACACAGCAAAAAAATTGTCTATAAAAGATGTTCTAAAAAATGTCTGAAGATTCATTTTTTCTGTTTCATAGCCATAAGGTAGAGAAAACTTTTAGCCATTTTCCGGCCAATCTATTCTTTACGTATTATATCAGCCCCTCGCCGTTAAATGGTCAATTATTGAACAAAATTTCCATTCAATGTCACATTTTAATTTGAAAATACTGATTTCAGGTGGTCACCACAAATGGCAAGTCTCATGTACCGTGAATATTTTTACTTTTACTTCTGTTAGTCATCTGTATGACAGCCTTGCCGTGAACATGACTTGGATAAAATACCGTTTGGCCATCTTTATCCTTCTTCCTGATCTGAGATTACAGAAGATAAGATCGAAGAGGAGCCTTCTTCCCGTCCTGTTTTCGTCCTCTGATCTTGAGACTATGATGGAGTTGTTGCATGGGCGGCATTCAGTTATCCATGAAAAACGGAAAATCTTGGATCAATCTAGCTCGAACCGTTGGTGATAATAATTAGTTGGGCGAGATACGAGGCATCAGCGTAGGTCGGCTTAGGGGTTTGCTTGCTCTCGAGGTTAACTTGAGCTTAACTCACTTAGATGGAGTTGGCCCCGCGGCCTCAACATTGCTCGGGGCTCCTATTAGTATGAGTATTACTATTAGTATTAGTATTGGTATCAGTATTAGTATTAGTGTTAGTATTACTGGTGGTATTAGGTAACCCAACCAGCACCGTCTGAACGTATTAAGCTCCTGCAGATTTACCGGCTGTTAATTCAGACGTCAACTGTGGCATGTAAATGTCTAAACATATATACATACATAGATATTCACGCACATAATATATACACACAACGAGACCCGGAACGGTTAATTCGTTAGCCGTCCACCTCCTGATTGCTCGTGCCTTAGCTCCGTCGACTTCGCACCTTCGGTGATAAGCTGTCAGAGTAATAAGTTTTTTTGACCTAGGCATGATAACTGAAGTGCTCAGAGGACGGAAAAAGACATCCGTATCGGTGGTCTTTATTCGTCCATTTTTCAAGGATTATAAAGAAATTTATTCCCTGCCATCGATCAATCATCGACAAATACACTTCTTTGCAGCAAGTTGTATCAAAGGTAGGCATTAAGGGACTCCTTTCGCCTCACCCAGTTTTTACTGTTTATTGTCACAATTGTAAGCGATTTATTACAGAGAAAATCAATTTTCAAAGATTTAACGTGACAAAAACGAACATTTTGTATCGTGGATGAGATCTGAACGTGAGAATTGAGGTAATTACCCATTATCATTGTGCGCTTGAATCTTCGAAATATCTCGAAAGAAAGGGTCTCACTTTTGCGAAAATTCAATGAACGTGTATTTGAAGCCAAGAGTATAGAATTCTATTTCTAGGTGTTACAATGTTATTTTGAAAATTAATTTGCAAAATCCGATCCACGACTGAAAATTATATGGTCTCGTAATTATACCAGCCCGTACTTTTTATTTATCCGCTTTCCAATTAGCCTGGAATACATGATGATGATGATGATGATGATATGATATTACTCGAATAGAACAACGTTGCACGAGTTTAATTATTCGATAATAAGAGCATCGTATTGCAAGATAACTTTTTTTACTGCTGTATTTATGATACCGCGCAATTGATAAGAATCTGTTTAGAGGAGGAAGAAGTCCATCTGAGTCTATCTCGTCGTAAATGGTAAATTTTGGATATGCGAGAAATTTCTCCTTGGTCTCCTTGATTTAAAGATTTCTGCGCTCATGTTAAGGGCATGCTGCACTCGATTGTTACCGACATTTGGATATCTCCGAATATCAAGCAAAAAAAAACAGAAAATATTTTGAATCTACTACAAAATGAAGGAATGGGATGGTTTCTACGAAGTGATGATAGTAATTTCGTAGAAACCATGCCATTCCTTCATTTTTGAGTAAATCCAAAATACTTTTGCACGTATCTGTGCGGAATCGCGTGTAGAATTCCGCCAAGAAGCTGTATTTTGCGATTTACTTCCGTGGACTTGGATATTCGGAGATATCTGAATGTCGGTAACAATCGAGTACAGCATGCCCTTAAAATTCTTGTTGAAGTATCAAGAAAACTGTGATAATCGTGATTTTTCTATCTGAATATTTTCAACTTTTCAATACTTATTCCGTGGAAGTAAACTATTCGCATAAGGGTGCAGCTAGGAGGTTTGCGCGTTGATGCGTGGAAGGTAAAAAGGACAGAGAGCAGAGCGTCGATAATCGGTGACCCTACAAAAATCCCTGGGAGCTTCTTCAGCCAGCATCCACCAGTTCGCAAGCCCTCGAACATCACTGCCGTTCCAGTCTCCCACTATACGACGTGTAGAAAAAGGGCTGGTGATGTAGATGTGGATGTGGATGGTGATGGGGATATGGATGTGCGTGACGCGGATTGAGCCGTTCCTCCAACCCCACCGACAAATCTCTCATTCAAAGATTACATTTCCAGAATCCTGGCAAAGTCACACATCGAAAATGTCAATCTTTTATACGATTTCTTTGTCCTACCTCTCCATCCCTTATTCTTGAAGCTACGTGGATTTACGAGAAAATTTTGAATCGTTACTTTTTCGAGTTCTTCAAGCTTTCAATGCGCATGAATTTCGCCTGATCTGGACTCGTTTCTTTTTTTCGTCCATTCATTAGAGAAACATGGAAAGGAATCAATTCAATTCAAAAAAAAAAATTTTTATTGTTAAAATGAAAGGTGATTTAAAATTTCTATATTTCTAAACAAAACTTGAAAATGATCGATCTGATCGAGCTACAATCGTTTATCTTCTGAAGGAGGGTTTTAAATGTAAGAAAGCCATGCTTTCCTCCTTCTTATTTCAACTACTCGCTCATTGCTCCATAATTGTGGTGTTCGTATTGCGAACGTGTTACTAATTAATTAACTTGAATGGAATAATAAGCGTTGATGTACACAGGTGCGGTTCAGGAGCACAATTTTCAGTGAGATAGGGTGTAAGTTAATTACGTACGCTTTGATTTGAACCGTCAGATTTACTTACTCCTACAATCTCGAGTTTCTCTGGCTAGTGGTAGAAGCTACTAAACGGGGTAAGTATAATAACGCCACCCACGGGATATGATTTCATACGTTTCTACACCCTGAATTTTCGCAAAAATGGTCGTTTCTTGTTTTATTGCGTTATATACCCTCGCAGTATTTTCAAACGATGAATTAACGTTCAATAATTGACTTTTCCGTGTCACTTATCACGAGTAACGAACCCGCGACCCTCGTATCAGAGAATTTTCATCTTCCGATTACCCATTTACGCCACGATAATTCACGTCACGGGGTATCAACGCTTCAAACAGAAAAGCGAAAAAAGTCTGCGATTCTCAAAGATCGAAAATTCAGCAATGAGTTTTGACGATAAACCACGATTTTTACATGACGTGATAAAAAATCATCGTTACGTATGCGCGATCGAATCGAACCTGCAACTAGGATGAATAGAGGAAATCATTGCATGCGGCCAGGATTATAACGAGGCGTAATGATCGTTGTCTATCACGATGGATGCGTGGATGCAGGGAGAATGTGACACACGCACACGCGAACCCCAGCCCACTCAGTGTTCAATACGTTAACCTCTGACCTGTGATATGCGGTTCCATCAACGTAGAACCCCGCAGGCAAAGGCTACATGGCGATATTCGTCACACGTACACACCGAATCAATCATTGGGGCAGAAAACGTGATAGCGAAATTGATTGTTTATTGGCTGATTCCCGGAAATGAAAAAAAAAGCGCAAAAATTTACGAACTTTCAGGCCCACATTTTTTATTTTAATAATCTTGATGAAAATTTGTATTATTTGGTAGAAAAAAAAAATGGAGGAAATAATGAAAATAAAATATGAAATGTGGGCGGGGGGTGAATAAAAAAAAATTGAATAAAAAAGGAAATACCTCCTGCCCGAAGACAGGCTCCGGTGGTGCGATGCCCAGGGAGATTAATGTCTCCTTCTCACCCGGGCGTCGACGGAGTTGCTTTTCCTGCGTAGTTTTTTGATTAATTGTCAAGATACGTCACTGAATGCGTGCTACTTTGGTGAAGAGTTTTCACAAGCCCTCTTTTTCAGACTTTCTTTTCCATCCCTGGTTCATTAAGGTTGCATCTTCCCTAAACGGGAGGGATTTTTATGAATTAGCCCCAGGAAACAGTTTCTTCTCAGTCTTGAGAATTTTTTTTTATTAGGTTAACGTCGTCAACTTGTTTCGAAAAAAAAAAATTACATATTTTTTTCTTTTGTCTTCTTTTATTATCTCGTGATCAATCAAAGTTTCAATAAATTAATAAATTTTTTAACACCGCGTGCTCACGCCCGGCCTACCTAATTTTAGCATCAGTATGCAAAATACTTTATTCAAACGTATATTTTAAAAACACTTTTTACCCTTTCATCCTTTATTCAGACCAAAGCTCCGATCTAAAAGATTCAGTTTTAGCAGAAGCCAGAAAGAAAGTTGATTAATTTTTTTTTTCAAACTGAGAAAATTTCAATTGATTCAGGAAAAATAAAAAAATGTTCTGGCCAAAATATCTACGACTACGGATTTTTGATAGGGTTGATAAAATTGAAAAAATAAACTGTGCAGTGTCATCGAAATTCCCAGAAGATTTGTAAAAAAAAATTGTGGAAATTATGATCGACAGCGGTGCCTCCCTTTCCGTATCTAATTCTATATTTCGTTTCCTCTATTTTTATTTTTATTTATAAGTTCGTTAATATTTATTATTAACATTGGACTGTCGAGTCGAATTACCTGGTACCTCGTCGCGCACGTATGGCTGGCTATCTTTGTGCGCCTAACGGTGGGTGACAGCCCTTCTGACAGGCCCGTGACATCTGTGGCTAGCTCTCTGCGCTATATACGCATCTAATTATTGCCCGTGCCAACCTGCGAATTGCACCACGTCGATACCGGGTGTTTGTTACAAAACTATTCACCCCCGAGTCCTTAGAAAACAGAATCCCGTCAATCGCCTCCATCTTGGACGCCATTGTGATCCGATTCCGAAGACAAATTGCGAGAAGTTGAATAAAAAATTTGTGCAACTACTGGCAAAAACCAGGGAATGCAGATGGTTTCATTTCCTGGGTTTGTCACGAATTGCATATACATGTACTAGGGGCTCCGCCCCTGCGCGCTTCGCGCGCCCCGCGCGTTCAATAAACGCTTCAACTACTTTCTAGGTATTTGAATAAGCAATAATTTGAGGCCAAAACGAAGACAATATCTCATCGGGCCGAGGAGATATCCAAGAATCCGCGAAAACATGTTTTTACGGCACAGGCATTAAAAAGTCACTTTTTGACGCCTGTTTTCGTTCCAGCAAGTGGCACTTTATAGCGCCAAGTTCAAAGTTGCGGTATAAAGTCTTTATTCCGCAATTTTGATGCGCTGTTCGAAGTGCGCATGTCAAAGTTGCGGAATAAAGTCTTTATACTGCAGGTTACCCCCTCTCTATACGCAGTTCGTGCGGAACTCAACTGGCGTCAAAGTGACTATTAATGCCTTTTCCGTAAAAAATATTGTATGGGGCGCGCGCAGAAAATAACTGTTCAGCAAGGTTATGTTTTTAGTACTCGCCGTTGCTTTACAAGGCTCGCCTTCGGCTCGCCAGGTAAAACCAACGGCTTGTACGAAAAACATAACCTTGCCGAATAAACAGTTACTTTCGGCGCATGCCACATAAATATCTATTTACCCCTTTTATTCTCCTCGTGGGGCGAATTTTGAAAAATCGCTCCTTAGTGGGTGTTTACGAAGGGAAGGGAACATGTTGCCCAAATTTCAAGTTTCTAGGTCAAGGGGTTTGGGCTGGGCGTTGATGCCACTTGTTCCTTTATAGATATAGATTAATTAATTAATAGATTAGTCGCAAATCGCCAATCGTCCTTTGTCCCAGAGCATGGAGAATACATAATTCTGCAGAAGCAGGAAAGGCATAACCTTCAGCTTCGTGTTAAATAAAATATCGAATACGTAGCAAAAAAGAAAAATTATTTACTACCACACATCCACTAAAAACTCGTGTTTTTTGCCCTCCTCAACGGGACGGATGTCACATTTTTTGGACCGGGGAAAAAAACTTGCCAGTAGGAAAAAAAACTTTTGCAGCAGGAAAAAATCGAACGAATCCGCCATGTTGTGACGGGAGTTTGAAGAACCAATCAAAATCGGTTGCGATTAGCAGGACTCTGTTTTATATTTTTGACCACTGAAAACTGCCGCTTCTCGTCAATCGTGGCGCTCTTCGTCTTGACGCACAGACAACCACGAAGACATGTGGGACATTGAGACTCGTTTTAATCGGATTATATACGTGAAAATAAAACGCCAACAAAATGAAGGGTCTTCGCGGAACGTCGAATGTGAATTTGAAACAAAATGAAGAGTAATAAAACGGCTGTAAAGGCAGAAAAATTGAAACGAAGATAAAGTAGGTACGTGGAAACAGAAAAAATTCAGTTTTTATTATGCTGATTGATCCTTTTTCCACAGCAACGTTCTGGATCGTAGTTCGAGTTGGAATCGACGTCAAATATGTTTGCATTACGGTCAAGTTTCGATATCTATAGCCATGATGCGGTTATACCTCGACTTGGATCGTATGATCTTCAGTTTGAAACTGGAGTGGGTATTCTGATTCATATTGAAACGATATAAACCGCGGCAGAAATCAAAAGCCTCGTTGATTCTCGATACATTAAATTTGCGATGCGAACGGACAAAAATTCAAGTCTTCGAGGAATTTCCGAAGGTCTGTAGCGCTTATATCGAGAATATTTCAAAGTCCCGAAGAAAAATATTTTTGCAAATATCATCATTTTTTTTTCCGTTGATGTGATTATATTGACCCATTGAATGTGTGTAACTTTTTTTTTTAAATTTGCAATAAAAAAATATATTATTTTCTTCGATCGAAAAAAAACGTAGAAATTTGTTATTTGTGTAAAAAAAACAAGGTTACCAAAAAAAAAGTCAAATTGAGTGGTTTTTTTTAACCAAAACATTTTTTAATCTGCACAACGTATCGTATGTAGCATGATTAGATTTTTAGAAGATCAGTGTGGATTGTAGAAAAAAATAATATCAATATGGTGCTATTTTTCGCGTAGTTGATTTCATGAATAAATCAAGTATAAGGGCACCGCTTTTATAGGATAAATCTGATTCTGAATAATCTACAACTCCTATTTTGCTCGGAGCGGAAACTCGGGGGTCTTTTGGCTCCCTGAGTTCGACTTCGAGTCTGTGATGGAAAAAAAATGAATAAAAAAATCCAGGATCCAATATATCGCAGCGGCTTGAGGCTGGAATTAAAAAAATCCGTCAAGTAGAACCTCATGAAAAAACTGTAGAATCGATTCACGCTATTTAATTTTACTGAATAGATAAATAAATTAAGCGATTGTCGTACTGATTGTGGATCTTTTCATTCTTGTCTTTGAATATTGCCATGAAAGTGCGATAAAAATTCCATTACTGATTATTTTCAAATTCGCGATGAATGAATGCTCATTGAACTTATGATATTTTAACATTTTATTTATTTATTTTTTCCATCCTTCGTCTTGTTTGACACTTTGACACTTTTCAAGAATCCTGAATGACGTTACTGAATTTTTTGGTTCAATAATGTAGAAATCGTCCCATAAATAGTATTTTTACGATGAATCATGTATGCAAACAACATTTTTCGGGCTGGACTTATTTGAAAATAGTAATTTTTTTTTGTGGATCTGACGTTTTTTTTCAGTCTTGTAAGGAATATAGCTGATCGTTTCCGTCGGTTGGGCGAAGTTATCTCTCTGTAAATAAGAGTAAAGTACACGTTTCCTTGAGACTGAGTGTAAAACCGATGTTTACGAATCGATGAAAATGTCTGATCGGTTGAAATCAGAGCCTTCACGATTCACTTCTCTTCGTTGATTTGTCCATCAACGTTATTATAACGTTCTCCACACGGTCGATGTAACACGACTGCGATATTTTCGTACCTTTCAGGAACAACATTTACACAATCATCACGGAACAGACACCATATATTTTCAGCTTTATAGCTATTCTGAATTGTTGTTCGATACCGGTAACGCGCTATCGAACACCGCGGCCCGCTTTGTCTAACTTTAATTGAAAATATTGGAATAAATTTTAACCACATAGAATGCGAGGCATTTACAATAGATATATAGTTGCGTTCATTATTAACACTTTTTCTAAAAATTCAGTCCCCGTTCGCCAGTCGTGTTTCATAAACGATTGAAAACTACCCAGACTACTATTTTATTGTTAACAGACACAGATACTTCAAACAATGAAAGCCTCCCCCTCATTGTGCACGTTTCAATCAAACTGTAGCTCAGTTTATAAAGTTTTTCACATACTGGTGACGATAACCGTTAATTAATATAGAAATAACTAGCGAAAGAGATCTAACCAATAATTATGAAAATAGTTGATTCTCAAAAATTGAAATACCTCCCGTTAATTTTCTCCTTTTTTTCAAATACTTTTCGACGACAGGTAAAATTCGATTCAATATTCAGCAGATTTTTACCTTTCCTCACATAGTCGGAGGGGGTTCACCGAAGGAGCGAATCAGGGATGACGAAAAAATAACGCAGAAACGAGTGTGACCGAATTGATAGCGGAATTTAGTTTGTATTTTGTAAACGCAGGGGTCGACGCAAAAGGTGGAAAAGGGTGAGGAGCCAATTGGTATAACGCGCTGTGATTGCGCCTACTGTAGTGTAAATATTTCTCATATCGGGTGGTTATTCCAAAAAGGACATAATATAGGTCGGAAAATGAAATACCAAAAGAGCTTTTTTTAACATTGAAACTGTTGTAATAAACGAAAAGTTATTTCACATTCGACTCAAGACCCGGATTTTCTAAGCATCGAAATCAATGAATTGCAGGACACTGAATGAAAAAAATGTATTATTCTCGGAGCTTTTTTCTTCAATCTTTCTTTTTCTTCGCGAATTTTATCGGAAGTTTATAAATTGTTATTTTTGATGGAATTCTTTGCTCATTATCGACGCTAATAGTCGCAGCGGTTCGAGAGTCTGAGTTCGAGCGAGCAGACGCGACGATTATCGGAGTCGATGATTCAATTTCACGTTGCAAATTGTTCCCGCCGGAAGCTCATATCCGGGCACTTCCGGTTCCCCTGTTCCCCTGTTCCCCTGTTCACGCCCCTGACGCAGATGAGCGGTGAACTGACTTCCGTTCCCTGCCCAACTCTACAACCCTCCTGAAAGCTCTGTCTAGCTATGGCTTCACCTGGAATTAACGCCCTTCGATTGAAGAGTCCAATTTTTCTATACGACCTTTTTCCCCTCATTTTTTTTTTTTTTTGTCTTTCACAAACTTATCTCTAGGGTTCAATAAAACTTGATTATTTACACAAAATTATTCTCATTACTTCTAGAGCTTTTAATGTCGATCATGAGTTTGAAATTTGTATAGCTCTAATAAATTGAAGGTTTCTAAATCTGGATGTGTACATCTTTTGATATTCTGTATAGCCGTAAGTGATTTGGAAAAAGGATTAGATCACTTAACGCCCAGACTATAATTGGTCAGACTTGTTTTTCCACATACTTAATACCGTACATTGATGCGTCAATAACGTCCAAACTCCGTGTCAAAACTGCACTCATATTTGTAATTGTTATTCTTATCAATAAACAAGTGAACCTGGTCACGTGGTGTAGTGACGATTCAACCCTGCATCTGTATACGTCGAATCTATCAAGGATGGCCGTGTTTTCGAATACTTCCGGGCTCTCAAAAAATTGTGACAAAAATTAAAATGTAAGATATATTTTATAAAAACTGTAATATGTAATGCTGATCTTGCTTGAGTCTATAAAGTCGAAAAAAAAATAATAAATATTGACAAGAATGCAATAAAAGTACCACACCAACTTGCATATTTTTGTCAAATTTTTTACTTTCAAATTTAAAAACTCGACAAACATGTTTGTCAAATATGTGTGAACCAAAATTTCGGGAATTTTGAAGAACCGAAAAGTATATTATTCCTTGAAGAAGAAAAAAAGCCGTCTAAATATTACGTAAGCAAGTTGTGTTCGTGGGGCGAGACACGAGTCGCTAATTAACCGATGTAGATAGCTAGCTTACATATTGACTGGTCTGGGTCGATTTCTCGAATTCGCATTCCATTTCACGGATCGAACGTGGACCTAGTCTGATCCGTTGGTGCGGTTCATACTCAGACACAAGTGTGAAAGAATTCCACGGTTTTTTCGAGTGACCCAGACGCGTTGCAGCAAATTTGAAAACTTGGGTGACAGAAAAAAATAGAGAAAAGAGATTTAAAAAAACAAAAAAACGTACCGTAAAAAAGAGAGACCCGAGAAAAAGCTGAACTTTGTTCCATCGAGGGAATCCATTACCGAAATCTGCATTCCAAAACAGCGAGGAAATACGGCGGATGTGGGTTTTGTGAACGAACGTGGATTCAAACTTGGGGGATGATCTCAACTTGTCGTAGAGAAGGGTGAATTCCATTTTTTTTTCTATTTACTTTTTTTCACACACACACACACACACACACAGAGACGAAATCGGAAATTCGTTTCCATTGCGATGAACTACAGATTTGAAAAGCGATTCACTCATACGCTCGCACTTCGCGAATAAAGAAAAAGAAACCAACAATTATATTCGACGATACAAGTGAGAAACGGTTTAAAAACTGAAATTGAAATTTGGGTGAATTCCTTTCCGGCTTCAAAACGGAAACGACATTTTTATCAAACACTGTACGACAGTCGAAGAACTGAGTGACGTATTTTTGAAAATATTCCATCCGTATACATATATTCAATTCCGAGTCCCTAAGTGTGTCTGAATTGTGGAGATTATAATAGGCAAACATGAAGAAACACCCCTAAAGCCAGAAGAAAAAAAAACAGAAATCTGTGAGTAAAGTGTCGAGCCTTGGGGAAAGAGACTGTTAAAAATTCAAAGAGGTAAAAATTCGAAAGAATAAATTGAAAGTTTGCCAAGGAGAATAAAAAATAAAGAAAATAAAGAATAAAAAAAAAATATATATTTAAAGAGTAAAAGAGAAGAAAAAATCTGCAAGTTTCTAGTTGACTCGGAAGTGACACAAAAGTTTCTTTCACCACTTCGCATTTTGTCGCAACGAATAAACTTAGTTTCACAGATTGTTTAAGCAACGCGATTCCGTACGCGGTGGAAAAAAAAACCTCTCAAGAGAAAGAAAGAACAAAACAAAAATTTGAAGAAAAAAAAACACACTTGGATCCAATTTGATCCTGCGAAAAATATTTGCGAAACCACGAATAACGAGACGTCATAAAAACTGGACGACGAAATGCCTATGCGGCCAGGATCCTCGTAAGTAATTTTTTTTATCTTTTTGATATCAGGTTTTCAAATTTGTATCGCAAATCTTTTGAAATAACTTCTCCAAACCATATCGAATCAAGTCGACTTATTTAGTGGCTCGCTAAGTGTCTGCTTTTTTTTTTTTTAGAAAGAGAAAAACGCCCGAAGAGACTCTAATCAAGTTTATTGAATCGCCAAGCAAAGCCGATACGCGCGTCAGGCTCTAAAACAGCAAAATATCGTTCTAAATAATTTATGCCAATATTATAAACTGAGAAACAAACACGGTGCACAAATTTGGAGAAATTTCAATCCTCGTTGCTCGAAAGTATGAATCGAAAATACATTTTCAATTTGACTTATTCTCCACGTGGAAATAAGTCTTTCGACTCGTGACATAAATTTCCAGTATAGTTATCATAGATGTTCGTATCATTCTTTACAGGATGGCCACGGATCCAATTCCGCTTCCACCACCGGGCGATCATCCGCCCGATCATAATCTGCACATCAATTTAGAACGAAGAGACAGCGCGAAACGTTTGAGCCTCAGACGACAAAGTATTGCGTTGAACGCTGTCATGAACCAGAGGAGAGCATTGCTTGGGTAATTAGAGGGGTCAAATATTTTTTCCTGTAATTAGTTGATCAACTGTACGAACTCGACGGTTAATTCTGACCAATAAAGTCTCTAGTGGTTCGGGATCTACTTAATTTTAATTTACCACTTCGGAGTAGATGTCATTAAGTCAGAGTACAAAGGACGTTTCTAGTTTGAGCCCAGACAGAAATGCAATCGATGCGAGATGCGTTCCACTTTGTACCTTTACAATACGATCACACACACGTATGTTCTGAACGGTTTCGTATCCATCCACGTACCTACACGTGTAGTATAATAAGTATATAAGACGTCTTCCTATACATCATTCAATATACATACGTCTACATGCATTGTGCAGAAACAGGGGCCATATATTAATAGACTAGAACTGTACTATGAAGCGATAGAGTATACCTTGGTTCGTTTAATCAAGTAAATACTAGACAATGGCCCAAGACTTTGCATGCAAGTTTATACCATGCCGCAGTATCCACCGACGTAACGAAGGGTGATTCACCCTGATGAAATAAATTGAATAAAACCAGCTTTACGAAATGGGGACACTAAATTATGCAATTTATCGCATGTCTCAGTTAATTAGTAGTGAAATTGATTTTTCGTATAGTATTTTTTTTCTTTCACTCTATCGACAGAGCGTTGCTTAACGAGATGGGAAGCAACATGTCTCTGCCAACGGCGGTGTCCCAGGAACAGGATTACTCACCCTACGTGAGCCACACTTCGGTACAGCATTCTCAGGCCAGAGAGAATCGACGTCGTATTTCGATGCTGCAATTGACACCGGTGGCCTCGGCTGCTGGACCTTTGGTCGAAATGGGCGACGCTAAGGGTGAGTATACGAAGCATCAATTATCCGTCAATTAATCGTCAATGTATATTCAAAATTCGTTATATTTTCACCATAGTTGAAGAAGTGCAACTCGATTTGTATGAGAGCAAGTGCAAGTGCAGCATAGGTATGCATAACCATTTATTTTGTACTATTCGGAAATCCGAGGGGTTACGACCTTGTTTGTTTTAGCTCTACCGGGGCCAACGACACTTCCGTCGGACAGGAAGTACCACCACAGGTACCAAGAGCTTGTATCGACACTGAGCACGCTTTATGCCAAGCTTTTGGTTGTAGTTGGTGTGGCTATACCTGTAACGGCCGGAATTGGCAAGGGTGTACCTGCGGCTTTTGATCAGGTTTGTAAAAACATTACATGCTATCCTTATCATGATACAAAAAAAGCCGAGGGAAAGGCATGAGGTTCTGGATTCAAATAATTATTTCAGTATAAAACTACGAATTTAATTAAAACCAGCTCAGCTCTGGTCAACATTTGTTCAACTGAAACTGAAACGTACTGAAAAAATTACATTATAAACTTTGAGGATGTCAGAAAGAAGTTAAATTGCAGATTCTATTTTTTTCTCTTGTCTACAGGGCTTTTATATGTATTTGTACCTGATGAGTGTCGCGTTTGTTATAATGCTTTACACAACTCTCATGAGGGATAAGGCGGTTAAGCGATTGCTGATAAAACACAACGTGGAGGAAAAGACCTACGAATTCTCACCCGAATCGAGGATAATTAGGGTAATTTATCTGTCCCATCAAAACCTGAACTATATTCTTCATAATTGTGTATCGACAAAATCTTGTTTGCACTAATCACAGACTCAACAATACGGTAGCTTCTGTCTGCGACTTGGCGCAGTTGGTTTTGGTGCCGGTTCTCTGGTTTTCACTGGATTACAAATTGGCGCAGAGGTGGCCTCCGAGGGTCCTGTACGAGCCCTGACTCCAGCAGCCCGTTTGCTCCTGGTCACAGCCCAAATGCACTTCATATTCCTGAACAGCAAGGACCTGGAGCTGGCCAGGCACGGAGCCCTCGCAAAATTGGGCCTCATGCACATGATCGCCACGAATTTGTGCGAATGGTTACAGGTAAATTTTCTAAAACTGAATCCGAATTCATCCATTGCTCGCTGAATTCCCGTTGCAGGCGTTGGTACAAGAGACACGTCACGAGATCAGCCAACTTGAACACGAGCACGAAGATTCGAATGGTATCCTGATGGCTCTCCTCGCAGATGCTAGCCCCTTTCTATTTCCTTGCAGTATAGAATTCAGTTTGATTTGCGCTGTCATTTTATTCGAAATGTGGAAAAGAATCGATGAAAGACCGTTGCAGTCGGAAGCACCGACTAGGTCCATTCATCAATTGAGCATCGACTGCAGCAGCGCTCATAAGTGAGTCTCACGCACTTTTTTCGCGTGCACTTTGAACTTGTTCTCTATAATTTTCCAGGGGATTATTCGGCGGCATCCTGATAATAGCAGCGACCATACTGAGCTTGATAATGTTCTTTGTTCTAAAAGAACAGAGACTCGCTATAGCTGTGGAACAAGTCACTGTGCTGGAATCAACTTTATTAATATTGGGTGTGTATACCTCGACAATCTTAATTTGTAAATGTTTCATCTTTTTACATCGGCAAACATAATAATGTATCTGCCCGATGGATCTTCCAGGTTTCTTAGCCTCAGTGGGAGGAGCGATGAAATTGCGAAACTTGGAGTCAAAACTTGCGTCGAGTAAAAATCTGGATGCAACATTACTGGCCGCAGCCCAAGCAGGAGTATATTTGCATTGTTTGTTCGGTATAGTCGGTGGTATCCTGACTACGGGACCGTGCTGGGGTCTATTTTTTGCCGCTGACATACTGGCACTCGTTCAAAGCACCGTTCAAACGCTCCTCATTAAGGTAAATTACGTAAATTACAAATTGCAACCAAAATTCATCTCTGCTATTTCGGGTTACCGTCTCTGTGACATTGGCGAGCCACTTTGATACACGCACGCTATATTAGCGGTTAAACTGTGCACACAACTGCCACGAGCACCTCGCTCGTCTGGCGCTTTGGTACCGAGGCTTTGCATTTCACAGCTGCGTTACACACGCCTGATAACACGGCACAGATTTTACACAAATTTATTCACAGGATTCTGTAATTGAAATCCTGTTCATATTGCTTGATTGATGCGTGATTTACTAATTGTTTCCAGATCGCCTGGAGACGGCGATCGGCAACGAACGACGCAGCTCGGCCTGGAAAAGAGTTGATTACGTTTTTGATAGTGGCGAACATAGCGCTCTGGGCGGTGAACACGCTGGAAAAATCTCGGGCATCGGTTCGACCCCAGCACGTTCAGTTCTTCGGGGTCTGGGCATGGACGATAATCACCCACGTGTCGGTGCCACTGGCAATTTTCTTCAGATTTCATTCCGCCATTTGCCTATTCGAGGTGTGGAAGAGCTGCTACAAGTACAGACGACCGGGAATAGGGTAGACCCCGAGTTGATGGTTTCTTATCATCGCATTTAGCACACTGTCTTTTCAACTTTGATACCAACAAAGATATATCGTCTATGTAATATGTAATTTATACACACTGAAAAATTATCGCTATTTTCGTTATATTATACTTTTACCGAGTATTATTGATACTACCCTAATTATCCCTGACCTCCTCAACGCCATTGAAGATACATGGTGAATTTCCCAACGACTAAACAGTCTGAAGTTGGCTATGAAAGAGGAATTAGCTTTCATTGCCGCAAACTTCGAACTGTTCAGTCATCGTGTCGTTTTGAAAATTGATACCGCAAGTATTTCTAGGTCACTGATAACGACTGTAAAGTCAAACTTTGAAGACTCAAAATGGTGGAACTGATTCGACTGTTAAAAATTCGAAAAGCTGCCCAGTTACTTCTTAGCTATACTTAGAATCCAAGCCAACCCATGAAAATTACCTTCAAGTACACCTCTGTATATTGTCTGTGCTATCTGGGAAGATAATATGAAGACTGTTCCGAATTCGAGTAATACAAGGTGAAGCGTAATTGCGTCTGTAATTGTGGCAAAGTTTCATTAGATCCTAAATCCACGTAGCGAACAAATTATCTATAGTGAAAAGTGGCGGCTGTACGCTAGAGTGGAGTGGCATCGCCTACAAGTACTTGACCATCGAGAAACACCCAAAGTGCAAATACGAAAGCGCTGAGAATATCTGCGATGGTTGCTGGTACAGTAGAATGAAAAGAAAAAAGGTCTGTCGATCCTTTTACCGAAGGGCATGCGCCGACAGTTTGATACAGTTTACGGTAAACACATTTTGGTAGCAATCACGTCAGACCAGACGGAGAGGCGCGAAGGGTGTTACAGGGCGAGGAATTATAGAAGGAGGAAACAGCGGAGGTCAGCGAGAGTGGTCTAGCGGTGGACCCCGGCCTGGATCGGAGCCTGACTGAGGGGTGAAATTGGGGATGACTAGTCGAGGGCTCTCAGCAACCCTTTGCAGCCGGGACTATACTTCGAACCTGCCCAAGACCCGGAGACCCGAAGACTCCGAGGTCGCTGATTTACTTAGACCATTGAGTGCTCTTGACGTTGTCAGCCGGTCGGATAAAAGACCAACGCAATAAGTACGAAATCGCGAACTTGACGAAGACATTTCTACAATCTGGTGAAACACTATAAAAATACAGACTTCAACGTCGCTACTCTGCTAAGGGATTCGAGATTACATCTCATGCAACTTTTTTCAAGAACAGAATTGAATATATCGAAACGCTTATGGTCTTACTTGGTGAATTCAGTTCTTATGTTTTTCAATAAAATTAGTCAGAGGTGACTGAAAAATCATCCAGATAGGATCACTTTCTGACTGGCTAATCTTCAGATTGGGTAATCAAGTTCTGCATGCTGCAGGTGCTACCCTGGTGGCGAATTACCAAAACCTCCGTTTTAGGATACGTAAAAATATTCAAAAACCTGAAAATTCATCAATTTTTTCTTCAAAAACAAGTGCAGACATTAGGGGGTGAAAATGGAAGCGGAAAAACCTCGATTACAATTTGTTTAAGATAAATTTTCACCTCTATTTATACTTTCCTAGACTTGTTTAGTCATGTTCAAGGTAAAATGTGTCTCGATTTATAAGACGAAATTGAATATTTTTATGCATACTTTGCTGTTCTACCCTTAATAGGATGTTTCAGAAATTCACCACCAGGCGACGCTGCTAATGACGGCGCGAGATATGATTATACGAAGTGTCAAGTGAAAAGCAGATGTCAGTCTTATCATACCGTTTAGTGACGTATGTACGTCTCAGCATGAAGAAACAGGCGAAAGAAACCGTTTTAATGTTACCGATTTTTGAATCGACGATATAATTAATTCAAGCGATGTGTCGATGTTCAATATTAATCCACTACTCATTTCCCTCCTTATAAATGAATGTTTGTGACGATAAAATAAATGCGTTGCAAAATCAATTATTTGTGTTTGTTCGTGACCAGAGGAGTAGA
Organism: Euura lappo; assembly: GCA_018257835.1. Classification (NCBI taxonomy): domain Eukaryota; kingdom Metazoa; phylum Arthropoda; class Insecta; order Hymenoptera; family Tenthredinidae; genus Euura; species Euura lappo. The sequence goes on from JAEUYN010001270.1 coordinate 152,173, forward strand.
TATTGATGAAACTCGTCGGAGAAGGTCATTTTTTAATAAATTTTTGTTTATTGAAAAAACAAGGGGCGACGTTTCGGCCGGGCCCGGCCGACCATCTTCAGGATTTGACTCCTTACGTCAAAGCACACGCATCGACGTAAGGAGTCAAATCCCGAAGATGGCCGGCCGGGCCCGGCCGAAACGTCGCCCCTTGTTTTTTGAATAAACAAAAATTTATTAAAAAATTACCTTCTCCGACGAGTTTCATCAATAACAAAATCGATTATTTTTCACCCTTCGAATTAGAAATTCAGACTTGAAGTAACGAACATGGGGAGTTTTTTTTTTTTGTATTTTTTTTAGCTTAGAATCTTGAGGGAGTCTGAGGTGGAGGGAAAAGACGGTGTATTTCGGAGGCTCTTATTCAGTAGGACATGTTTTGTTGTTTTTTTTTTCCCTCGGATCTAACGAGGATTTACAAGCGCCATTTCTTCCACCCACAGTTACAGCAAAGGTTTCATTTCACATTCTACGCACAGTATAGTTGGAGGAAGAAGAATGGACGAGGAGAGTAACGGCGAGTATCGGACCTGGTGCAAGCTCGATAAACTTGCTGCACCGTGTGTACAGGCTCCTGCAGAGCTCCTGGTAGAGGGTGGGGATTTTCGCCAACCCCATCTGACAGGACACGACGACAGAACAGATACAAAACAACGCTAAGAAACCTTGATATATCCGCCAAACACTGGAGCTCAAACGCTTCACGGATTTATCGGGGCCGTGGATAATGGATGGACGGTTTCTCGTACCTGGCGAACCTGGCGAGAGGTTTTTATTTTTAGAAAAAAAGTTGAAAAAGGAAATAGATAAAATAAAAGAGAATAAGAAAAAAGTGAAATAAATAAAAATATATATCCGCGAGGTAAAAATAAAACAGGAAACCAAAGTGTTCGATGCATGAGAAATTTGTAGAGCCCTGCAGCTTCCCTTCCCGTGTTATGTGTATCTATGTGTACATGTACCTACATAACTGCTTCACATAGCCTAGGTGAAGATAAATATTATTCATACTCTCGCTGGAAAAATTCTAGAGATAAAAGAGGACGAAGACCGAGTTTGTGTTTGATTAAAAAATTGTTTAAATCACACGATAAACTTACGATATGAAAAAAAACTCAAACGTGATCTTTGGCCCAGGGAATATGAAATATTCTCGGATATTCGGATCGAACTGATCAGTGGCTGACATTGGTCAGTCTTTCTCTGAGAAATCATGTACACCGGATTTCAAGGGTTCGAAGACTTCATGGGACTTCAGAAAGATTCGAAGGGGCATTGAGGGACCGAAAGAGAAACTATCACCCCTTGAAAATTACCACGTCTCATTTTTCTACGGAAAAAAATATGATGAAACATTGTTTTCACGATAATTAAATTCCTTTCAATGTCTTTCGTCTTTCGATGTAGTGTATAAAGCTGACATGGAATTCAATTGGATCTAATTTGACAATCGATTCCCAACGTGGCTTGTATCTGCTTTAAATTCAGTTATTTGCTTCCGAAGTCAAGGGATCCAACAATATCCATACTTCTACCAGCAAATATATCGATTCGAAGCCTTTACCTATTTTATGTCGTACGCATCATATATTCATAATCGTATATAAAAATTCATTTGATGTGAAAAAACATGTTTTCCATGTTGAAAAATAGGCGCTGGCTCCAAGTGTCAGTCACACTGTACACACTTCAAGCCTATATATCTCTGAAACGATCAAAGCTTTGCGAAAAAGCATGAGAACCTTTTTTGTGGAGAATTTTATCGACTTCAAAATCAGTCTGAGTAATTTTTCTCCTAAGAGTAGCCATAACTGAGATTTTGTCAAAAATACGTTACAAAGTGCTCCAACACGTCAAAGTCTTAACGATACTGTGGGAAAATTACCGGCCATCAACGGTCGTATAACTGTGTTTTGTCGGCGATTAAACACTGGATAACGGTATGAAATTAGCATTTCGAACCGCCTCAAGCAAGACGAGTTAAACTCGGTCCATAGAGCAGCGAGGGGTGAGAGAGCGTAGAGATAAAGGGTGATAATAAGAGTATGAGACAAAACCCCCAGTGATTGGTCGAGCAGCAGGAATGTATTTGATTCGATTGGCCTTTGGCGTCAGGCGAAGCATCGGGCAGACGGGAGGTTCTGTTTCCGGCGGAAATGAGGCCTTCGCAAGCCTTCGCAAGTCTCCGAGCCCTTGCTGCAGGGCTTGTGCAGGGCTGCCGGGGTGAAAATCGTATTTACGTTCCATCTCCCGCGGCACCTATAGCCAAGCGGTATGGACTATCGATATAGAACGAGGCCTATGAAAGAGGCCATAAAAAAATCTTCGACAAATTGTCGATTCACAAGGGCGTAAGATGGGTGAAGAATCAATTTTTAGAATCATCTTCAGGCGGAAAATGATAATTTCAAATCGTATTGGATTCGAGATCTCTGCGATGAGACTCTACTTCGGTAGATAAAAAAAAATGATGATAAAAATGAACTGAAAAAAGTATGAAAAGAAAAAAAAAAGTAAAGAAACGACCCTCGGAAGAGTCGCGAGCGCCATTTTGTGTTTTGTCTTTTTTTTTCTTTTTTTTTATTGCACCCCGGATGATCCGATTATCTGCCCTACCGCAAGCTTATCCTTGCAAAAGTTTTGGCATCGTAGTACTACGAATGTAATGCTTATACATGCCAAGAAACCTTTATTCTTTCTATCAGTGTGTTGTTTAAAGAATAGATCTCACCTTAAGCCATATCAGCGTTTTGTACTTTTTTTAATTTTTATCCTGAAAAGGAATTGGAAAAAAAAATTCAGTTCTTCAAATCCTGATTTAAAAAAAAAAATCTTTTTCTCTCATATTTTTCCTGTAGAAAAGTTTGGAAAGTGGATTTTTTTTTGTATTCTTTCGTTGAATTTGAGTCCTTGAAGGTATCGAGAATTTTCCTCCCTCTCGAATATGGGGTGCAAGATATCGACAACACTTTTACATTTGACGGGTTTAAATCGTGACGACTGGCTTCTAATCCTAGCATAGAACGAAAATTAGATCCTTAGAGAGCAACTGGCATTTATGGAGAGTCAAGAAGAGACCGCGCCGAAGTTACTTACATTTTCTCTTACGTTATACGGAATACGGAAACGAGAGAGAAAGACAGACGATAAAAAAAAAAAAACGAAAATCCATTCACGGAGGAAAAATTCTTGAAAAAATAATCCAAATTCAAAAAAGGAGAGAAAAAATTAATTAATATTGTTCAAATTTTAATGATTTAGAGAAAAAAATTGAAATATAGAAGCTGAAGAATTTGAGTGAATTTAGTCATCATCAAACTGAGAGACTAGACATTCAAAATTCATCGTAGTCTCATTGGAAGAATTGGGGTATAAAAATTTGGCAAGATTCGTTTTTTATTACGGTTTATAAGTTAAGTTTATTCAAGTTTTTATAACAATTAATCAATCAATTACACACCAGTATAATAATCGCAGCTTCAATCTTAAACACGAATTCGCAGCGATGACGAGATAATGTAAAAAAGAAAAACTAAAAACGAAATGAAACGTGTCGAACCTTTGAAGAATTCTTCCAATCTTTCATCAAAGGGCGCATTTTGAGAATAATAATACCATCGAAACCGATACATAAATTTTCGTATCATCATATCCTTAATTTTGTTGAATCTTTTGTAGAAATTTATCTCGTTCACACGGCGGTCGGTGTCGAAGTTTTTGGAGGCTCTGTTGTACGCGGGACTTGCGAGCATCCGGTTAGTGGCCATACCTTGAAAAAAGGAGTTAAAAAATAAATTAAAAAAAAATCAATCACACTATACATGATTTCAATTTAATTCAATTCAATTCAATTTTCAATCTAATTATTAAATTTGTGTTGGCTATTGAATTAGTTTTTCGTTTCTTTCATTGGGGTGAAAAGATTTTGAAGAATTTCAACGTGGAATTTCAACGATAATTACTACGATAGTTTTTTGAGTGCTGTGAAAGGGGTAGAACCTAAATAAGCGCAGTAAGATCAACTCAAATGTAACAAAGCGTAAAAAGCGGCAATTAAAATAAACCTATGACCCTTATGACTAATTAATTGAATATACTCACTTCTGGAATTCCCATTCGCGATTGTCCAGTGGACAAACCTGACGAGTCTTCAACCAACGAGAGATGCAATGGAAATGGAATGCATGCTGCTCAACGAAAAATTATTCTCGCATTAGTGTCGATGAGTTTTTAAATTAAAAAATTCTATCAACTTATAAAATGACTAACAGAAAACCATGAAAATAAATTAATGAGTGATGAATTCAAACTGAAATCAGGTTCTGTACATTCATAATCGAGTTTGTGCCGCAGAATATTTTTCGTGTTATATCTGCACTTTTTTTTTGCTTCGAAGACTCAAGGAGGCGGAAAGATTTCTTCAAAGTTCATAAATTTATATTTGTATAGAAGCAAATAAATTTTGAGTCAGATACCAAAATAATATTCTCTCTAAAATTTTATTCACGTTTTAAAATAGCCCGATTTTTTTTTTTTTTAGCCACCTGGTAGATTTGTCGAATAATCAATTTTGAATTTCAAATTTCGTGAATGACAATCAAAAATATTTACCAGTCATTGAACTAGTTGACTAGTTCATAGAAAGTAGAAATGATATCTTCAAAGTATTCTTTATTCATTTTTAATGTTAGAATCTCAATTTCTGAGCATTTTCAAACTACAGAAAGCAAAAGCCTCTTTTATTTTGATTTTTTTCTGCATACAAGAAATTAATCGACGACCTTTTAAAGAATAGTGACTTTGTTATACCTAAAAAAATAAAATAAACAAAAAAACAGACTTTTTGTACCTGTTTTGAAATAAATTTTCAGCTCGAGATAACAATTATTGTCGATGTAACGTAGCGAACATCCGAACAACCGTTGTTACTCCGACTCTAACTCCATCGCGTAATTTATCAAACCATGAATAAATACTTTGACGAGATTGTAAAGTTGAATAAATTTGTTTGGGGAAATGCGAGAGACCCAAAGAACGTTTTTATTTACGTTCTTAAGGGGCTACATACACCTTAAAATGTAAAAAAAAGTAAAAACTGCCAAAAGGCATTTTTCATATTTTAAAATGTTTTTCACACGATTTTGGAAACACATTTTTTTTTCATGAAATAAAATCTATCGGTGGATCGATTCAAGTTTTTGTGGTCTCAAACTATTCAGTAAAGAAGCCTTCTCAAAATGAACAGATAACTTTTTGATCCGATAAAAATTGTACCAGATTCGTTATTCTATAGAATAAAATAGCGTTTTTCTGTCTTCATACGGTACTTTTCATGATAACTCAAGTAAAAATAAAGTTATGAAAAAGTTCTCCGTTCATATTGAAAAGGCCTCTTTACTAAACGGTTCGAGACCGGAAAAACTAAAATCGGTCAATCGGTAGATTTTACTTAGTGCATCTTAGACAGTAAAAAATATTCGTTCTAAAACCAAGTGAAAACCATTCGAAAGTCTCAAAAATGACTTTCGGTGGTTTTGGCTTTCTTAAAATTTTAAGCTGTATGGCTTTGGAAGTCTCGAGCGCCATAAAACGGTAACAAGTTTCAAAACGCTATGCCGTGGGGATTGGTGAAGTGAAAAATATGTAAAAATACGGTTTTGAGGATTGAAACCCCAGCTTCAATTTAAAAAAAAAATCTACCTTGTAACTTGATAATTGAGGCTGTTGTGGCCACTGAAGTAGCAGTCCGCGAAAAACGGCGTTGAAATTTGCTGCCTCAATTCCATTGCAACGATTTTTCTGATCGGCTTGAAATTTAGACACTACTTTTATGTCATCATTGACTAAACTTCTGTGGAACAGATTTTTTATGAATTGAAATTTGGCAAAGTCATGAATTTTTTACTGGATGATGATGACGTTTTGCAAAATTTAAACTAACGTTTTTATTTGTACAACGGCATCGGAAGGACGAAAAAAAGATCTGTTCTACAAAAGCTTAGTTCACAATCGTATAAAAGTATTGTAAAAATTTCCAGCCGATCGGACGACTCGTAGAATGGAATCGCGGCAGCGAATTTCGACGCCGTTTTTCAAGAATTGCTATATCAGTGGCCATTCAAGTTACAATCTCGATTTTTTTTGTCCAATTAAAGCTGGGACCGTTTAATCTTTGGAAACGTATTTTATATATTTTTTTTTTTACGTTTTGAGGCGCTCGAGTCTTGCTAAAGTTCGTCCGACTGTATCGATCCTTACGTTGCAAACGCCCCAGGCGACGGTACACTCCTCGCTAGTGGCGGAGGCTTGATTAGCCTGACACTCGATGCACAGATCCATAATGTGGTTACGGCAAATGGCGCAATTGTCTACGACGATGTCTAAGAGTAGAAAAATGACAATATTGATAAAAATTGACGATACTATATAAGAAAATGAAAATAATTTACAAGATAACGGAGGTCAAACCGTCCTTGAAATTATTTTTTTGGTTAGAAATTCTCTCGAAAATTTCATAATCGTTAAAAATTAGATCGTTAACGGTTCTGATCGCTTACCCCATGCCCACAGAGCCACAGCGTTCCACTGAAATAGTAAAAATTCGGGTTTTTATTAATTTACTAATAAATAGACGCTCTGTTTAAATTCGAATGACATAGCGAATTGGAGGTTAGGTTAAGTTCCGGGACTCGGGGTGAAGGATTAACAGTCTTCCCGGGCGTTAGAACCGCGTATAAGGTTAGTCCGTCTTGAAAACTCTCACCTTTTTAACCTCGAACCGTTTTTTCTCTCCTTTTCCACTGCTGGAAGTTGGTAAATCAATTTCTTCATCGTCAATATCCATAGCAGACGCCATCTTTAATTTTGATATTTGTGTGACTCTGCCGTGAAGTCGGCGACGCCACAACGAACTTCGAGTTCGATTATCGACTCTAGAGGATAAAAAAAAACCCGCGACTTTCGAATTTCCTCATGATTCTGATGTCAAACGATTGCTCCTTGATTGCTCCGTTTCTTTTATCAACTCCTCCTTGACCGTTTTTTCGAGAAAATAGAGAAAAACAAAATTGGTCCTACTTGGTAGAGGCGACGCCATTTCGAATTCTTATTTTGACTACTAGAATTATAGAAAAGCGATGTCTAGATTATTGCTCCCTAATTGCTCTCCAATTTTCACCGATTGCTCCCTCACAGTTTTTCAGAAAATCGGAAAAAACCTTACGTCTGCTATTCTGGGCTCAAGTGAGTCCAAATTTGAGTCTACATTACGAATAAACGGACAATGATTGTAGGGAAATGATAACTGCTCCTAATTGCTCCCCGATCGCTGATGATGGCTTCATGATTTATATGAATTGCACCCTTATCGTTTCAAAAAAAACATTGAGAAAATTTTTATTTCTAGGTTAGGTTGACCAGCGGGAAATTTGAACCGATGCAGTGTGCATGATGGAATAGGGACCGTGCACACTAATACACGCTCACCAAAGTGAGAATGTGTTGTCATGTACATGCATACATTTTTCACCACCAAAGTGCTCGTTCTGGACTTTAGATGTCGCAACTAGTATGCATATACGCGATTATACATTCTCACTTTGGTGAGCGTTTATTAGTGTGCACGGTCCCTATTGGACACGTGTTTTAATCCGACGAACAATAATGGAATTGATGATAGATTTTGAAGAAGCAAATGAGGAAAATAACGGAGCAGCCTCAACCGATCGATTGTCGATCAGTATCATTTCATTGTTCGTCCGATTAAAACACGTGTCCAATAGGGACCGTGCACACTAATAAACGCTCACCAAAGTGAGAATGTATAATCGCGTATATGCATACTAGTTGCGACATCTAAAGTCCAGAACGAGCACTTTGGTGGTGAAAAATGTATGCATGTACATGACAACACATTCTCACTTTGGTGAGCGTGTATCAGTGTGCACGGTCCCTATTCCATCATGCACACTGCATCGGTTCAAATTTCCCGCTGGTCAACCTAACCTAGAAATAAAAATTTTCTCAATGTTTTTTTGAAACGATAAGGGTGCAATTCATATAAATCATGAAGCCATTATCAGCGATCGGGGAGCAATTAGGAGCAATTATCATTTCCCTACAATCATTGTCCGTTTATTCGTAATGTAGACTCAAATTTGGACTCACTTGAGCCCAGAATAGCAGACGTAAGGTTTTTTCCGATTTTCTGAAAAACTGTGAGGGAGCAATCGGTGAAAATTGGAGAGCAATTAGGGAGCAATAATCTAGACATCGCTTTTCTATAATTCTAGTAGTAAAAATAAGAATTTGAAATAGCGTCGCCTCTCCCAAGTGGGATCAATTTTGTTTTTCTCTATATTCTCAAAAAACGGTCAAGGAGCAATTGATAAAAGAAACGGAGCAATCAAGGAGCAACTGTTTGACATCAGAATCATAAGTAAATTCGAAAATTGCGGGCCAACTTCACATAAGTTGCGTGTTGCGTAACGCGAGTTTCGGTTCTGTCTTCTGCGAAACTATCAAATTTCCGCGGACTTTGACGTCAGCCGATGACTAACAACATACGTGTATACTTGTATTCTGAATTTTATCGTCTATGCCTGCGGGGTCGCTGATTGAGAAGGTTAACGCGATATACATATACGTCGGTAGATACGCAACGGTCTTGTCGAATTACACTGGGCTTGGTCTGAGGCGGTAATACTTCCCCAAAAACTGTCACATTGCGATTGCACCCGATATAACGAGTCAGGAAATAGAGAAAGAACCGTTTAACCGCAAAAAATGACGTTCGTATCGCCAATGCCGAGTCGAGAGTTTCTCTGGGACGTCTTTCAGCGGTGAGTACAACACACTTTCACTCTTCAACAGCATCGCAATTAATTTCGATTCGAACGATTGATAAACACGTGACGACATCCTGGGACAAGAAACAATTTTCACTTTTAGATCAATTGTGTGCAGTTTGTACACAACATTCCACCTAAAATGAAGATGTCAAAATCTCGACTGACGAATTTTTTTTTTATCAGAGTTGACAAGGATCGTTCGGGCTCAATCACCGCCGAGGAGCTTCAAGTCGCCCTTTCCAACGGCACGTGGACTCCGTTCAACCCAGAAACCGTTCGCCTGATGATCGGTAAGCTTGAAAAATATTCAGACAAATTTTCACGAGGATTTAGGTGACGAATTAGATATTTCATTCAATTTCGATACGTGGTGAGGTAAAAAGGGGATTCTGGTTGATTTTTTTTCTACGCAGGTATGTTTGATATTGACAAAATCGATCCTGCTTCTCCAGGTATGTTTGATAAAAATCAAAGCGGAACGGTGAGCTTTGAGGAGTTCGGGGCGCTGTGGAAATACGTTACGGACTGGCAGAGCTGCTTCAGGTCTTTTGACCGTGATAACAGCGGGAACATCGATCGCAACGAGCTGAAAACTGCTCTCACCAATTTTGGGTACCGTTTGTCCGACCACATCATAGACACACTGATACGCAAGTACGACAGAGGTGGGAGAGGGACGATATACTTTGACGACTTTATTCAATGCTGCATCGTTCTATACGTGAGAATTTTTCGTTTGTAAAGAATCGTAGGGTCTATGGAACGGACAGAAAAATTATATGCGCCGGTTTCTTTTCATTTCAGACACTGACTTCGTCCTTTAGGCAGTTCGACACGGATCAGGACGGCGTGATAACCATTCACTACGAGCAGTTCCTCGGAATGGTGTTTAATCTTAAAGTTTGAATAACAGGAAGTTGATAAGAAAGCGAATTGATACTGGTTCCAAGTATTTTACGGCACATTCTCATTATTATTATTATTATTATTATTATTACTTGTTTCTTTTTTTCGCATTCAATGTTATCAATTTTACGTTGTACGACCGATACAAAACTATTTTTTTATAAATATCGTTCATCACAGTACCGATCCACTTTCAATTTCTTCTTTAGTTATTGAATAAACGTCTGTAAAATTGTTTGATATTGGTCATGCCTAAAAATAACTGCGAATATTATATTAAAATATTATATACATGAATATTATATCGTCAATATTTTTTTTCAAGTATCTCAGACACTTTTATATGCAAATTTACTTCTCTAAAATATTATGAAATATCCTAAAGTGATGTATTTAATGTTCCTGAGTAGCCCGGTGCGATTGAGGAAATTCATTTTATGATATGATACATCGATATGAAATCTTACCTGCGCTTGAAAATTGTTTTTTTATTTTTTATTCAAAATTATTCGTTCGGAATATTCTAAGAGAGCGAAAAAGGTGCTTATAAACTTAGATTTAAGTCTGACGAAGTGGAACTGATGGTTCTATTATTATGCCAAAATCTCTAACAATTGATAAAAAAATGTCAATCTTCTTAAACTAGCGATTTTTTTTTTATTTTATTTTTTGCGTTCTGTAACTAATGTCTGATAATCGTACGTCATAACGGAAATGGCTGTATTATCCTAAACCGACTATACGCTTTGATCATTGTCATAACTATGATAATAATCTAAATTCGAAGGATAGATGAAACAAGAAAAATCGTGATAATCTATTACGATATTCTTGCCGTTATGAATATTGAAAGTAAAAAATTTAGAATTTATTTCCATGAGGATTATTATTAATGCCATAACAGTTTTACAAATCGCAAGAAATAATTCCGTGTTTTCGTAATAAAGCTACATAAAATTTCTTGTAATTCCAACACTTGTACGTTTTATAAATATGTGTGAAACCGAATATACATATACTATTGTGTCAACTGAACTACATACGACTATTAATAGATATACTAAATACATATAAATATGTCGCGAATATATTATTCGTATTTGAGATTGCTTTTACAATTATATATATATTTTTCTTCAAATAATACACCTACTGTACTCTGTATAAAATTATTTTCCTAATCGTTACTATTATTATTATTATTATTATCTGTTTTGTAGTTGATTTTTAGAGCTATTTCACATTCTGGAAATGTAAAATATATTTATAAAAGAATATATAAATTTATCTGATAACAGAAAAAGTCAAGAAAGTACAGTTTCAGACAATCCCTGGCTTGAAAAATTGATAAGATATCTTGAGACAATATTGAAGACAATATACTGTGAGATATCAATAATCCTATTACGATTTTTGATCAAAAACATCATATCTTATCTTTTCTTCGTTGTGATTCGCTGGAAGTAGCCGTGATCTACGATCGAAAAAATTCGTCGCTCACACGACTCCAGAAATTCCGGGAAAACAATGAGAATTTCTACTATACCGGTAATAAAACCCGGGAAATTGATGGTCAAATGAGATATGATTAATAATTCTGTGAAATAGCCCCCAACCCCTCGTTACGATCGGGCGATTAGACAAATTTCTCAGTGTCGTCCATCGAGTAGACGGATGTGCCATGTCGTCGATCAATTTGCAGTTTCATATCTAATCAACTTTTTTGCTAATCAATATTTTTTGGCAATTCAAACGCCATTTTCAAGTGCAGCAAATCGCCCACTAATTGCGACCATAGCGAGTATCTAAAACTGAGCCTAGCGATATCAAATAGCGAGGTGAATCCTCCGAAAAATGCGATTTTTTCATCGAACCCGTTTGACCCGTGTCATAGATATAATAAACTATTTTCCGATCAATTGTCCAAATTGTTTAGAGTCGATTCATCGGAAGAACAGTGAAGTCGGTTGATCTGTCTGTCAAATAGACGCCTCATCAATTTTTCTTAATTACTAATTACTGATTGTTTTTTTTTTTTCAAATTATGAAAATGTTCTTCCAAATTTGTCCAAATAATTTCCAAATTACTGCCAAGTATACGGTGGTGTGAATACGTTCGATTTTCAAGATCTTAGCGACTTGTTTCTACAACTGGCGCTCTTATTTGAAATACATTAGGAAGATTTCAGATTCTATCGAATTAGGAAAATAAAGTTTTCAAATCCATAGTATATCGAAACATCACGATTTATTTGACTATTTCAAATTTACAAAAGAATATAAAAATGGTCCGTTTTTTATTTTTATTGTTGAACAATGAAATCTCACCACGCGACGCGCATTCAGAATTTGAAATCACAATTCAAATAGATCGAGCTTGTCAAAGGCGCAAAACATCGACATCGAAAGTTGAAGTGAAATCGATGTCATCGATATATCGGTCGGACTCCATCGATCTAAAATATCGATACATCGCTCTGGAAACATCGATGTTTTCAATATAGACCGGGAGCCCATAACACTTTTTTTTGGTATCATCGGTGCGTTTTGGCCATTGTGCGAACCTGCTCAATTCAACCTTCAACTACACGGAAATGCCTTCGCCGAACAAAAATCGTGGACCAAAATAGGTGAACCAGCGAAATCACATGCAAATGTATATCTATATCGTGATTGTATATATAGATATACATTTGCATGTGATTTCGCTGGTTCACCTATTTTGGTCCACGATTTTTGTTCGGCGAAGTCATTTCCGTGTAGTTGAAGGTTGAATTGAGCAGGTTCGCACAATGGCCAAAACGCACCGATGATACCAAAAAAAAGTGTTATGGGCTCCCGGTCTAATATTTCGTATCGATACGTATTGATGGTCAAAGTATCGATACACAGAAAATATCGGTAGCAAAGTATCGATACCGATAATACCGATACTCCTTATACAAATAAAAAACAAACAATGAAAATTAATCTATTTCAATGAGACTTTTATAACAAAGTTATATAATATTATTATCTACATATTTTTCTTTTTAATATAACGGTTCCTGAAATTCCGATCTGTTTTCCCGCCCGAAATATCGGACCTCGATATCAGTAGGTTTACTATCGATGCATGCAAATATCGATACGTGAAGTATCGATACAATATATCGATATATCGATAGAAAAGTATCGATATTCGTATCGCCATCACTCGAGATTCTCGATGTCCCGTCACGCATCGATAGCCCGCGTCGAGTCCTCGCCTCGCGCATGCGCACCAACGGACATACGAACCGAGATGATATACCGGAATACGGGTGCTCGCGAAGTGATGGATTGGTAGCGTGTTTTCATCCGGGGGTTGTCAAAACTGCGTAGTATTTGAAAAGTTATTGCCACACTATAAAGAACCTGCTAAACGTGCGAGACACGTGACTTTCGGACTCTGTACAACTGAAAAATAAAAGTTATGATTTTCGATAAATTCATTAAATGGATTCGGAATTAAAGGCGTATCGATCTCTTCCGCCACTGGTCGAGGGAAAAGTGCACGGCTACCTCAAACTCACCGTCGACGAAGTTGTCTGGTCGGCGAGACGCAGTCCACGAGACGTTACAATACTCGCCTCATGGTGGGGTGAAATCGACAGTGCGCAATTTAGGTTCTTCCCCAATTTATTTATTACACGTCCCTCCCGAACTCCCGCAAGACAAAATTCCTCCGTTGAGGTTAAGGCAACGACTCAACTCAACTTTGTCTCTCCTATTTTCGTTCGATTTTGTCTCTAGATCCTTAAATTCGTCCTTTTTTCTTCATTATTGCCTCCGTTTCCAGACCGCTTGACTTTCGGACGGGTCTTCCGAGGCTGGATCGAGATACGACGGAGATTTACGCGGTGAGAACGAGCACGGATCTCTTCGTCGAGTACCTGAAAAATTGCGAGACCGTAGAGCTGGTTGTGGTGTGCGAGGAGACTCGTCTCGTCGTCGGTACCTCGCATATAGTCGATTTGCTGGATGTGACAGAGTCCAAGAACTACTCGAGGTATTTCCCGATTTTTAATGAGGCGGGGAACAGGCTGGGAGACGTTCATGTAGGCATGAAATTTACCAGCGTCAAAGGATCATCCAGGTCTGCGAAGAAGAATAGAGACTTTGAAAAGTCTGGTTTTGACAATAAACCAACTTCTCATACCGATATAAACATCAGGTCCAAGTACGACGAACAAAAGCCTGGTAAAATGCTTCTCGACAGTAAATCAAACAACATATTCGCGTCGAATAATCCTAATAAGCTCGAGGATAACTTCTATAAGTCCGTTCTGAAAGAGAAGAGAATGCGGGGCGACCTTCCAGGCAAACAATTTAACATGGAAGTCGCGGATAAACTCGTCGCACAAGTCGTCGCCAGAGCTCAGAGACTGAGGGGAGCTATACTCAAGGAAAGCTACGAGGACGATCCGCTAGCTCTGAGCGAAAATTCAGCCTTGGATTCTTCAAGGTCCGATAGCGAGGCTGATAACGAGGCCAAACTCTACGAATACTTCCTCGGTATGGAAAAAGCTGTATATTCTCTTATTTTCATCGATATCTGGTCATGTTTTGTGAATTTTAATTTTCTGATATTTTTATAGGCAAGAAAATGAGCCGATTGGACGAGCGCAAGGCTTTGGAGACTCTGAGGTCGACTTCTCCCACTCAGAGTTTGATAGATTTCGCTTCGCAGACGATTCAATCCTGCCGTCACAACTGCAAGCAGCAAGTTAGTCGAGGAAAGACTGGGGTAAACGGGCCGGAAGATATCTTAGTTGACGATAACTCAAAGGATTCGGTTTCTACTAAATCCAGAGGTTCGTGATGCTCCGAAGATTCTGTCACACCCAGTAAACGAAACTTATCCAGAATTTAATATTTCAGAATCCTCGCCGCTAGATCAGATAGACAGCATGAAGATTATCGTCGAATCGCTGTCCCTGTCGCCGGCTGGGTATCGGAGAGTTCGCTCCTCTTGTGTTTCTCGTATGTTAATGTAATTTCAATTTCTATGTGAATGATGCATCGCGGATAGTCTAAAAGCCAGAAATACGATGACTCGAAGCCGAACTAGTTTTATTCGTCAATTTCGAAGCCTTTGTACTTTTATATTTCCTAAAAATCACTGCAAACATATTTTTCGACAGGTGGTGACAGCGTGCCGGTGGCAGTAACTTATTTCGTTGAGTACGACACGTCGTTTGCTCAGAATTCTAGAAAATCGACTAAAAACTCTAGCGGAGTTGATCGTCCGACGAAATTATGTTCCAAAAAACAAGTCGGTCAAGGTATGCTCGAGCGTACTCAGTGGTTTGAGCTGCATGGAATAATATTTGCATCGTTAATTCCAGTTATCTACTTCAACCACCAAGCGATCTTCGATCTATCCAAATCCTCCATCCGCATGGAGATTCCCCTGAAGTTCAAGGTCTTCCAACGTCATCTGAACCAGAGGACACCCACGCTGCTCGGTTTCGGGTCCATCTTCATCAACGAAGTCGCAGAGATGGAGACGTTGAGCACGACCCAAAAATTGGCGATAATCAACAAGGGGATCAAAATGGGGGAATTGAAAGTAAACTTGGAACTCGGATGCGACGGTATTCACTTTGGCAGAGATTTCGTCGGTAAGAACATTTCTAATCCCCGTTTAAATGATCCTTAAAGTTTATTGAGCCTGATTTTTATCCGTGAATTTATCAGACGCAGTAACGTCTACGAAGCAGAACATCCCCGTCTACGAGATATCGTCAGTGCCGAGTACCGCACAAGGAAAAGTCAAGTCCGCTACGGGTAGCCATTCCAAGTCGAACAGTAGAGTTTCAACGTCTTCAAAGTACTCTTACAGCTGCGGAGGTAGCAAGTCCAGTGGAAGTAACAAAAACGGCGTTACGGATCACAAAGAGAACAACGCGGATGACAGATTAGTAAAAATGGATCAACGGAATGATAACAGAGAAGAGAAGGTGCAATTATCGATATCTCGAGACCGATTTTTATCATAATTGTTGCGGTTTTAACGTTCTGTGTTCTTTTCCGTAGATCCTACTCCACGGACTCATATACATCGCCGAAGGCAAAGGACTTCCGCAACTCAACACGTACTTGATATGCCGGGCCTTTTGGAAAGAGGATAGAGCCACTAGCCAGCTTTGTAGTAACACTGATAATCCGTTGTATCACTTCCACGAGGTGAGGATTCTCCAATTACCCGAATCCAAGGCCCAGAAAATGAATAATTAACTAGATTTTTGTCCCACAGTTGGTCCCTTTACTTCACGGACAAGACTTGCTCGATAGAACGAAAGACAACTTCATCGTGACCGAAGTTTGGAACAGAAATGTGGCGGGTCAAGATAGTTTAATCGGTTTTGCCAAATTACCCGTTCACCAGTTGTACGTTGCTTATCGAGATCCTTTAGTCGTTCCTCATCTTCTATTATCAAAGGTAGAATATCGACAGCAAGAAAAAAATGACTGAAAATTTGAATAGTCGACTAAAAATATCACATTTTCAGAGTCCTGTTATAAGCGTTGACGGATGGGTTCCGATCTTGGAACCGGTAACCGGGAGATCATGTGGGGAATTACTGGCCCTCGTTGCCCTCGGTACTGCGGACCAAATAGCTCTGCTAGAAATGACCAGAGGACTCAGGGACTGCAGCATCACGCCACGGGCGATCGCAACTTTGGCAAGAAACGCGGCGCAGAATACGGAAAAATTGCAAACCGTTGATCAAGGGGCTCAGAATCCTTACGAAATCGGACAAAGCTCCGGAAACTTTTTACAAGAGGTCGAAGAGCGGGAAAATTTATCATTTCCTCAAAATACGAAGACTCAAGAATCACAGACTGAAATAACTACAGTCGAAGACGTTAAATCTTCTAAGGTATCTTCTGGCAGACAAACTCAGAACGAAGCTAGCGGCTCTCAGAGCTCGGTTCTTCATGCTTTAGTCGACCATTTAGCCCAGGCGTTGAACTTCCCGAAGTCTCAGAGCAACCGGGGAACCGAAACTGAAAGAATTCAGTCAAAGCACCAGAAGATATCCGACGTAGAGCAAATCGACTCCGATCCATTGAGCAACGACAGTGTGTCTTCGTCGGAAAGTAGCCCTAGGGACAATTTCGGAATGCCTATAGAAATGTACAGGAGCGTTGGAGTCGGCGCAGAATTTGACGACCCTCAGAGTCAACTGCCGACTACGAGCTACCCGAAGCCGACTATAGATGACAAATTAATCTCCGACGAGGCGATAAGAAGCACGCAAATCGAAGACGAACCGTCTTTCAGAGCTCACGTAGAGATCGAATGCGCGCTACACTTGCCAAAGGTCGAAAAACCCGAGGGGCCCATCGAGCCTAGCACATACGTTACTTTCCAGCCCGTCCAAAGAGACAACGGAACTCAGTTCGGACCGTACAAGGTCACAAATATATTTACAAACAGCTGCAGCCCGAAGTGGGAATGGAGATGCGACACTCGACTATCTTCGGATTTATTAGTAAACGTAATTGCAATTCTCTTCCTTTATGTTGTCCCGATTCTCGTTAATTTGCATCGATCACTTTCTTGACCCCACAGGATCAAAAGAGGATGATTCTAAAAATCTGGCGACTATCAGATCCTGCAATGAACCCAAACCTCGATTTGGAGAAGGATATAGTCATCGGTTTTGCTGCAGTCGATTTATCCATACTTCTCGCCGGGTTTCCCCTCGTTTCTGGATGGTTCCACATCATGGACTTTACTGGGAAATGTAACGGGCAAATTAAGGTGCGCAGAAGATTAAGTCTCGCAACGATAATCTCTCTCTTTGCTAATAATTCCTTTCTTTTACTCCAGGTCACCATCACGCCGTTGGAGAACATCGCAATGTTTGTAAAATCAACACCAGGCTTGAGTTTTCTGCAGAAACAGTCGTCCCAATTAACGACGACTCGCTGCATTCCGCAGAGCACCAATCTGGTCTTGCAAACGTTCATTTCGCCTGTTGAACAACTGTCCCGAAATCATCCTGCGACGAGTACGGAAGGATTTTGCAACAGCTATTCCCAATTAGAGAATGAGCCTGCGAGCGACATTGGCCTCGGTCTCGGGGACGTTTCTATGACCTTTTTGTCGCAGTCGCTCAAGTGAATATTCAATACTTTGCCGTGAAACGTTTTTCTCTATTCGTCTCTTGTATTAATCTTTGAAACACCAATTCCAGGCAAAAACTGACGGAGCTAGATGAGATAACGAAGCGATTAAAGTCCCGATTACACGACGTGACGAATGAGGATTTTGACGTAGACTTTGATCCTGATTTCGACGCCAACGAACCAGAGCTAGAAGTGGAGCGTAATGAAAATAGAAACGGTACATCAGAGGATTCCGTAGGCGCAGTAACACCCCGTAACGCGGAAGACTGGCAGCCGTTGCCACCTGCTACCAATAATCCATCCACTCAGAATTCTCAGATCAACAGATACCGGGATTCGAACTTCTTCAATGAAATCCAGAATCGATACGCGCCCAATAACTACAATAACCCGAACACCGAAAGTACGGAGCCTAATTTCACAGACACTGGCTATTCGACGAATTCTCAAGTCCAGTCTAGCCAGAGTTTATCCAACGGACATCTGGAAAATGAGAATCAGAATGGTCACTACTTGAATAACGGATATTCGAGGGACGACGGAGCCGAGCAGCCTGTGAGAGGAGCGAGAATGCATATTAATCATTTACTCGATAAACTTACGTCTCTCACCGCCGTACCACCGTCGACAGGAAATTTTCCTGTCAAGAGAAATATTCATGATTTTATTGCCAGTCTGAGGCAGAACAATATTCATAGCAATGGAAAGTGCAATCAGGAAGTAAACGCGAGGACAGTTCCTACGCAGACGGATTATCAGGATGTTCAGATTCCACCGACAATTAATTCCCAGTCAAACACAGCGACTAGAGACGTAAACGAGAATAATAATTTTGATAATCCAACTCTGGGAAGGAAGAAGGTGTCGAATTTAATCCGCGAAGAGTTAGTAGCCGAGGAAAATAACGATACCACAGAATTTGACGACTTGACTGGTCACTTGTTGACCTCAAACGTTCGCCACATGGATTTCGACAGTATTTTTAATCCACTCATGTATCAGCACTTGATTCCAGAAGTACAGACTTCTAATTCTTCCTCAAATCCTAATTCTATGCAAGATGTCGATAATTTGAACACCGCAAACGACAGAGTTGTTATAGAAGAATTGGACAACAGATACGCAGAGACTTTTAACGCAACTATAAACAACGGGTTGGGCAGGCTCAGAAATCTGATCGAAATAGATGCGTCTTTGGTCGAGGAAAGAGCGCAGCCCAAGACTTTGGAAGCTGCTGATTTCTTTAGACTGACCCCGACCGGCGTTTCCGACGACAGAGATGGAAACATAGACGTCACTGTCGCTGATAAACCGAGCAACGATGATCTGATGGCGAGCAATAGCACAGAGTCTACAACTACGCTTTCTTTTGACACTTGTTCCATCAGACAAAGACAAGAAGTTGTTGATAACGTGTCGTTGATTTCCACAGATTCCTCGGTATCCGTGGTCACTAGACAAGCACCCGACGGAGGTAATCCTACGGAGGAAACTAGCAAGCCGTTTGTTGCAAACCAGCTAAATGATAGCGAGAATACTTCTAGCGATAGCTAAATTTTTGGCTTGAATTTAAATATTGTATTAGATATTATTATCATTTTTTTAATACTTGAGTACAGAGGGATGGGATTCTCGATCTTTTTGCCATTATAGAAGATTAAAAATTTCGCCCATAAGTTACTGTGATGCTGAAAGCTAGCTAAGATCACGTTGTGTATGTATATACTTTGTAAAAACGCTCGCGTGAGATGTCTAACGGTATTTAATTACTATTATCAGATTTTTTTTTCAGCTAAAAAGTTGACATTTTTACATTAGTTTTTTTAATTCTATCGCATACGACGTTGCCCTGTACAATATTTGTTGTTAATCGATTTAGTCGGAGGGTAAATTCTGCTGTCTATGATATCCAATTAGATAATTTGCCTGTTGGCTTCTGTAAATACTTTATCAGTATTAGATTTAATATAATTTAATGCTCGAATGTTATTATAGAACTTTTTATATTTTTGTTTGTCTCGAAACTCCCAAAACCGGACTGCCTCTGAATATTTAGCTTCCATCCACCGCCCGTCCCTGACAAAATTTATTTTTATATTTCTGTGACTTTCAAATACGGGTTTGGTCGCAATAATTGTACTCAAATTTCGTTTTCGCTAATAGCAAAATTTTTTTTTAATTTCCGTACAACAACAGCTTGTTCAACACGGACCGTAAAATGATTATACGCTGCGGATACCTTTAATAAGACTATATTAATATTCAATTAATTATTTCTTCGATGACTGATTACCGCATATACGTAACTATAATATCTATTACACACACACAGCTATAAAATATTCTATTACACCGATTATATTATTTGGGGCATTTAACAATATATTGTAACAATTATTTAACATCTGAAATATTTTTATATAATCTTTCTGTAAATAGGCGCTCAATTAATAGAGAATACATAGTAACGAATGAATTTCATTGTACTGCTATTACGGAAATAAACTAGATCTGTATCACGTGCAATTATCATCGATAATCAATATCTGATGGTCTCGAATCAAATTTCCGCTTATTGATTATCTCGTTTTAATACTAATTTTATAAAAACGATTTATTATAAAATTTAACAAAGTTAAAAAGACTCAAAAACGCTAAACACATAATCAACAATTATCTGCGCTACAATATCAAAACTTTTACTCAAACTAGTCAATAAGATACGCAGAGAGATACGCCTCGCAACGATTCCATTTTTGTATTGCTTGTGGATGCATGAGTAAGATTTTAGCCGGCGTCCCCTCGTGGCGATGTATTTCGGAGCAATCTCGAAGTTTCTGTAACGTTGAATTATCATTATTCATCAGAATTATTGAGCAAGACAAACAAGGTATTTATCTCGTTCAATGCTCACATGAAACTCTTTGAGCTGAGTGGAGTTGTACAATTTATGCTCTCGACGCTCCTTCAGCATACATGATTTGCACAGAAAAGCTTTGTTCAATCTGTGCCAGTAGTCGCCCAACGGCTTCCTCTGACACAGATCACAGACATCCGTGTTCCTTTGACAACACTTCAACTCTACTCCAAGACGCATCTTCACACGACCACCAAAACTGTGATCATAAACAATCCCACGCTTTACTCCAGGCGAATGATGAGTTCCGGGACTGTAAAAATCAAATCATTGCTGATCTCTGTTTCTAACTCGATGGAAGACGTTCAGAAATATTTTGTTCAAAGTTACCGAGGCTTGATTTGCATGAAAGAATCTAAAAATGAACTTAAGAAATTGCTACGCTAAGTTTTCTTGATTCTTTCATCAAAGTCTCGCTCCAAGTAAATTGAATTTTTTTTATTCTCAGCTACACACGTTATACCCTGGATTTTTATTGGTCAGGCTCGTCTTTCTCTTTGCGGTAGAAGCAAACGGGTGTTTCAACTGCTTTACTTTTGCTGGAAATGTTTGCACGCTGTATTCGGCTGGAGATGGATGTTCGTCCGCGTGGTTCACAGTCTCTGAAAATCTGGCGATCCCACTGTACCCCTTGGTGCTTATGGCACCGGGACACGGCTGGAAAAGAGTATTGTGAATCAAGCATGTGGCACATGTGGGAACCGGAGCAACTGAACTGGCTTCCACCTTGGTTTTTATGGCTTTGAACGCTTCCATGGTGTTGTATTTTGTGGGAGAGATGTTTGGGTAATTTTCAAAGACGTAGTGTCGCATGAACGGACTCATTCCCTTTTTCGATGACGTGTCTCGCTCGGATCCGGACCCGAAAGCTATTCTCTGAAGCTCTTGTTTTCTCACCACGTATTCGAAGTCTGAAACATTAATTACTTTTATCCAAATATATTTGCAATAAGTCTCTATGCAGTGTCTATCTGACGCTGCGTACCTTTGCGGCAGACCAACATTATATCAAACTGGGAGTAATGGCAACTGAATAATATAAATTCCTGACAACTTGGAAAGAAAGAAAACTGTAGATAGAAAGTTATTGCTATGGCAACCCTTATAGATGTGATAGTGGAGTTATTGACTTTATTAGATTTCATTCATCAATGTAATGCTGATGCTCAGTCACAGAAAAAGCACACGTCCACATTTATATTCTATTTGATCTATGAAAATCGAGTGATTAAAGCGGTTTGAAGTTCTGTTATCCTCAAACTACATAAATAAGCGTTCGAATAATTAATGTAATGGCTTTAAACACGTTGAAAATATTTTAATGGTATTTAAAAAATAAAAATTTAATAACATATAATCCGATTACCTTTCATCGTGAAGCTAATGAATTTTTTCTACAGCGTTGGACTCGATTAGTTACACAATGCGACATAAAAAAAAATTGTCTTCGGAAATTAATTATTATAGAAGGAAAAATCGTGAGAAAATATCAGTATGAAAATTGTTTCGATTTGAATTTACCGCGCAACGTTGGGAATCCCACGGGAATTGTGGGTAATTTGACGGAAGTATGATTTACTGGAACTACTAAAATCAAAATTTCGATATATTTGAATGAAAAAAAGCCATAAACCTTCTCAAATATTCTGAATAATTGATTAAAAATATTTTCCAAATGTTTCGAAGCGATCAGATAAGACCAAACGTAATAAAAATCGTGTTAATCGATAACAAACGGATATTCAACCGGACGTTTGTCGGTTCGTATTTTGTTAGCGTGGTATTCCAGCGTCGGCCGCTGGTCGATGGTGTTGTACCGTCCGTAACCGTCTTCGCGATGCTTTCGCAGATGTGTGTTTCTGCACATGGCTGTGTCGCGGGACGTGCCCGTGTATCGTTCCTCGCTTTGTCGCAGTTTAACGCCGGTAAATAATGCTCTAACCCTTATATAAAACTGGAATAATTCGCTCTTGACGTTGATAATTCCGTCTGATATCACAGAGTGATGAATATTAGTGAAATAGCGACGCCGATTAAATTAGAAAAAAAAAAACTAGGCTACGGTATACCAAAAACCGCATCTCTACGGAGTTTAGTGTGTCTCAAACTCGTAAAACGAAAGACCGTTTTTCTCAAATTTTATTCACAGATTATGGTATCGTGTCTTGATAAACGAATGATTTTTAGTCGTGAAAGTGACAAAATCACGATTGAAATTTTTTATAGATATTCCAAGGACACTAAGGTGACAAACAAGTCTGCATATCGGGCTGAGAGAGAAAAGATCCTTCACCCACACTCTGTACTCATTATCTAATTATTTTTTTCTCTCCCTGTTTTCCATAATTTTATTATATTTCCGTCAGGTTTAGGATTTCAACCTCAATGACTAGACTTTTTTTTCTTTTCTAATTATAAACTACGAACTGTCAAAAAAATAGACTTCGACTAAATATTCTTTTAATTCGAATATAGATTATTATTATTATTATTATTAATGTTAGAAATTAATAAACAGAATCTTGTTCTCTACGCCGCAGATATTCTAGTTGAAATACATCCGCCATGACCACCTCGTCCGAAGATGTGTTGATGCAGGTCAGCCAAGTCCGTTACAAAAAAGGCGACGGTACTTTGTACGTTATGAACGAGAGGATAGCCTGGATGCTTGATAACAGGGACACCGTATCAGTCAGCCACAAATATGCGGACATTAAACGTGAGAAATGGAGATATTTTCCATATACCGTTTGAATATTTCATATTTTTTTGATTGTTGTTCGTTTTTTATTGGCAGTGCAAAAGATATCGCCGGAAGGTAAAGCAAAAATTCAACTACAACTTGTTCTTCACGACGGTTCCTCGTCCACTTTTCATTTTGTGAACAAGAATGGTCAGGATTTGCAGGTCAAGGATCGAGACGAGGTCAAAGAATTGTTGCAACAGCTTTTACCAAAATTTAAAAGAAAGGTGAACAAGGAATTGGAGGAAAAGAATAGGTGAGAAAACACCCTCAATTCGATTAATAATCCAACGACGACGATAGTCACGGCGCTATAAAGGATTCTGGATGATAGATTTGGTGACGGAGAGAGAAAATGTTACCCAACAATGTAGTCACAGAGTTATGAGCGGAGAAAAGAGGCTGATTGATACAGTTTTGTAACATCTTTGGCTTCAAGATGTTAATTAGAGTGAAATTTGAAGAAAAAGAAAACAAGAAAATTGAAATATTGATCTTACGTTGCTTTTTTACAGTAAATTTCGATCATTTGAAAGAGTTAAACAAAAAAAAAAATAACAAAAATCAGAAAAATAACAAAAACATCAATCTGTATCTTCAACTTGCGTGGAAATTCGAACTACCTGTAACAGCTAGAATTGAAACAAATTATCCGTTTACTATATGTCTTCAGAAATATAACCGAGCTGTTGAACATTTACTTATCAATTATCACGCATCATAAAAATAGGCTGAACAAAAATCCACGTTTAACCCAGAAATTTGATGAGTTGCGTAATTTGTTAGGTAATCGATCCTTATCGGTCCCAGGTGTGAACTTTGCTGCCTCACTTTCAACTAGCTATATAAAAATAAAAACTTAAATTCTTCATTTTTCAGGTTGTTACAAGATAATCCAACCCTGCTACAACTCTACAAGGATCTTGTGATCACCCAAGTTATTTCCTCGGAAGAATTTTGGGCTCAACACGCCGCCGAATACACTCAGGCAAAGAATTGCCAGCGGCAAGAGATCGGAGTCAACGGTGCTTTCCTGGTGCGCCTATTTACTTATACCAATGAATATCTTACTGTGACGGAAATTCAATGGATGTTTTTATTTTTCAGGCGGACATTAAACCCCAGACTGATGGATGCAACGGTCTTAAATACAACTTAACTGTGGACATAATAGAGTGTATATTCAAGACGTATCCAGCGGTTAAAAAAAAGCACGTGGAAAACGTGCCGCACAAAATGTCTGAGTCTGATTTTTGGACAAAATTTTTTCAGTCTCATTACTTTCATAGAGATCGTATAAACACAGGGACCAAAGACCTGTTCACCGAATGTGCCAAGATAGACGATCAAGAATTGAAGAAGGATATTCAGTCTGGAATCAATGATCCATTGGTCGATATTTCATCCTTCGAGGACAAATCTATGGACGAAAATTACGGGATGGGATCTAGCAAAGCCGACAAGGCCTCTGGCAACATCGTACACCAAAGCATGATCAAGAGATTCAATCAACATAGTATAATGGTTCTTAAAGCAAGCACTGTTAATGCTTCTTCGCAGGACGCGAATCCGCCTCAGCTGAATGGCTCTACGACCTCCTCTATCGACGTTCAGTCCGGCGTGTCCAACGTGGAGAGAGCAAAAACAAAAAAAGTGAGAAACTCCGGGATTAAATTTTCCCAAAGAAGCTGGAAAGTCACTAATTTCTTATGTTTGTCAACTTTCAGCTTAGAATACAGGAAAAATTAGTATACGACGATCTCGATACCAGCTCTGATCTGAACACGAAAACTTTAGCGCCCCTAAATCTGTCTCACGTCGATAGATATTTACACGGACCAATGCCGGGGTGTGGGAGCGCGGAAGCGACAAACGAGGAACTACAGACCACTCTCACCCAGCTCAGACGAGAGGCGAGCAATTGGGTCAATGGAAATCATCTACCTAGGCAAGCCGCGGTCGCTCTGGTCAGTCCAGCAGCCGCAGTTTCAGCTTTAGGAGAGTTAACGCCGGGTGGTGCGCTTATGAAAGGGTTTAGAGAGGATAGTTTAGGACGTAAGTGAAGGGGATACTTTGTGAAAAGAATTATCTTTCAACGTATACTAATTTTCTTGTTTCTTTCTTCATTCACAGAGTTAATTCCGAAGGATTTGGAGAAAGAATTGCGCAACATGTACATGTGCACGTGCGAATTGTTGAGGCATTTCTGGAAAAGCTTTCCACCCAACACTCCTCAGCTTGAAGAAAAGGCTGTTAGGATGCACGAGGCCCTCCACAGATTTCATTCTGCAAGACTGAAGCCGTTTGAGGTGCGTCTTTGGTTTATTAAAATTTCAAAAGGATAAATAATAGCTCAATCGTTGATCTTGTATTATTTTTTCAACAGGATCGTATACAGAGGGACTTTTCTGCAGTGAGTCAACACTTGACTAGTCACCTGAACCAGTTATTAAACACTGCTTACAGAAGATTTGCAGTCTGGCAGCAAAGAAAATTGCAAATGCGGTAGCCGTCGTTGATTCAGTTATTTTAACTGAATAATCAATAAACGCCGGGGAAGAGTAGAAAGAAAATTGTTGACAGTAAAAAAAGAAAGAACGAAAGACAAGAGCAATATCTCAATTATTCAAATGAAATATTGCATTTTATACATAAAAAAAATGTATGTTACCGTAACTATAGGTATTGATGTGGGTGTATTTTGTCAAAGCCAAAGTCGTGTTAGGAAATGCACCCCGTGCTATGCCAATTGTAAACTTATTTATTGTTTAATTATCTACTATTTTTTTTTTTTTTTCTATTCAAAGTGTTGAACAGTGTACCGACCGAAATCCTGAAACAAATAGTACATAGTTTTGTTTTTCAATTATCTCTAACACAAAGAAACCATTTGTAGCTTATTTATTTCATTTTTAGTGTCTCTCATAGACTTCTTCATTTTTACAATATGATTTGTGAAAAATTTGATCAATTTTGATTCAATCTAAAACACTGCCACCGATCTCTGCCTCATTTCTCATTGTTTTCATTATTATACCTGATATAATTACAGTAATTTATGCAAAAATGAGTCAGAATTATCATTGAATAATTATTATACCCTGACTATAAGTGTGTATTCGTTATATTGATTTTTTTTTGTTTTGTAAAGTTTACGGTGGAAGAATGAAAAATAAACGGGAAGATTGATCGAATCAATTATCCCTCTGGTCAGGGTTAATGAAAATGCGGCATCAGTACACTTCCTACAACGACTGCGATATACTCAACTAAGTGTCTTAATTGTTGAATCCTATTTTCTACTCATATCACACAATTACATACAGATTACACGACTCTATGCATGATAAATAAATTCATAGGTTTAGCACAAAACGAATAATAATAATTAAAAAAAAAAAAAAGAAATGAATGAAACAATAAAAATCAGCCTCTAGTATTTAGCAATAATCTTCTGTCAAGTCATTATACATCAACTATCAATTATCAATGAAAATCGATGAATATAATTGTTCTGAACATCATAATTAAGAATTCTAAAATTCATTTACTAATTATCATAAAATATATTCTTAGATAATTATTATCATTATTATTAATATTAACATTATTAATTATTATTATCGCCAACAGTGATATTTGTTGAGTGAAACGTGGATTTTTGAAATCAATCTCTAAAGTATGTTTTTTTTCCTCTTTTTTTTTTCATTAAACAAGAATTTTTTCAAGAAACACAACAAAATGAATAAATAACCGAGCAACGCAACTCTTAGAGTGAATAAAAATGTTTAGTCTTATTTCTTCTCTTTGTAAATATAGGTATTAAGATATTCGTTACGCGGGATGTTATTAATGTATGTATAGTCCCGCGTGTATGCATGTACGTTTTCAGTTGTTATATTCCTATTATTCGATTATCTACTTTAGTTTGTATAAAATAATAAACGAAATTCGTAATATTGTTACGTTATATGGTTTTTGTGAAATTTAAACTCTTCAATCTCGAAAGAAATTCCTTGTTCCACATCATTTTGTTACTCGGGGTGTAAATAAGATAAATCAAGGAACTAAATTCAATTCCACTGATTAATTTTTTTTTTTATCAATATTGAAGATCATGAAATATGGAAGTTCAAAAACGCCGGTAAGTTTGAATATCCAAAGCAAACGACAAACTAAAGATATTCTGCCTAGAAGTAGTACAGAATTTCGGTATACAACGTAGGTGAGTGTCGTAGAATGGGGATCTTCTAAATGGAATCGCTGGAACTACCCCAAGGTCGGGTACATAAGTATCGCGGAATGTTCGTGAAGAGCGGGTTGATCGTACGCGTGACGCGACGCGCCGCTCGAGGAGAGGGAGAGTCTCGTGTAGTCGTGTATCCCTCGCCCCCACCCCGACCTTCTGCTCTCTCCATGTCTGTCGAGCTTATCCTCTCCCGTCTACCCCCCAAACCTCGTTCTCTAGCTGCGTCATGCGTGATCCTGCGCATCGTCGTATCGAGAATCACGTGTATCGTGTGCTTGATGCCGAATAATCGCATGTCTGTACTCATACTATGCGACTGAAGGCTAGCGAAAGCACGTTCCGAGACTCAATGAATGATTGAAGAGCAGATAAGGGGAATCCCAGCGATCTTAGATCGGGTTTTAACCGTCTACCTCAACTCATTCGATCATATGTCGCGATCTATTCTTGATATAATAATTTTTGGAAGAACGATAAATTATCAGAGTCTAAATTGTCAATAGAATTTTCTTTTGTTCATATTATAGACTAGCCCTTTGCACGAATGATGTAGTAATGAGAAATGAACAAGAACAAAAATCGAAACAGACAATAGTATTGATTAAAATAAATTATTGATACAGATGGGAGTAAATAAAATTCATATGTAGTAAAGAAAAAGTTCCGAGTATATTTTTTGTTTCCACTCAATGAAACATAGTCAAAGATCAACAGGTAGTTTCGCCGCTATTCGTACGTATTGTAGCTGGATAGAAACAGGTGTTGAGGTTCGTAAGTAGTGTAGAAGCAAAAAAAAACAGCGATCATCTTAGAGAACACGCGGTGCGTTCCGTAATATCATTCTATGAAAAAAAAAAGAGCGCTGAGAACGAATAAGGAAAAATTGAAGAACGGCCGCTCTGGGTCACGGAGATCTCGTAGCGAGTCATAGGCGTGGGCGTCATAGCTCGACGCGCGGGGAGGGATCGACACTGACGCTCTCCCCTTTCCTTGTTTGAAAAATCCCGCCCGTCCCCTCGACAATCGATAGATGGCGCGGTCTATTGTTGACTCGGATCAAAATGGCAGCCTGTAATGAGGACTGTAGCAACATTGCTCGTCGCGTGTGTTAAATGCCAAATGAGTGTGATAGAGAGTTTAATTTTCAGTGACTTATGTGCGGTCGAAAATATTTCGAGACCCTATTCGTTCGTGGGAATATTATTTCTAAAACGAATCATGTGATTGTATCATTGCCCTCGCCTAAACCTCAGCGATTACGTTCTGCGTTTGATTATTCGGAGCCATATTTACCCTCTTATCTATTAAAACATTCGATTATACGTTCTTATTTAACGTAACAATACGGATTTAGACGCTCCGGCTTATCACCTAAGGTAAATACTAACATAATACCATTATTAAATATCGTCGAAAATTTCAACCTCAGTCAGACGTCCTTCCTACCATTTCCTAGCGGCGATCGGAAAACTCGATGCAGGTTGTTTGGTGGCTTTTAACGGGCACCTGTTTAACATCAATCTTTTAAAATATTCCTACTATTTTACCTCAATCACTATTTTATCGTTTATATTATCCGGGTCACCCGGTAGACACGGGCAATTACGGGGAGGGGGGGGTCGCATCGAGTATTGTTGTCATTCTATTTATACTCCGCAAATCCTAGCCACATTTATTTATTTATTTCGTAAATTTTTATCCTCAGATATTCGCAAATCAAGCCACATTCTTTACCTCGTTGTTTTTCAATTTCGCTTCATTTTCCCTTTGTCTTTCCTGCCTCGCTCGTCGGTTATCGTTAATTGT
This sequence comes from Euura lappo, assembly GCA_018257835.1. NCBI lineage: Eukaryota > Metazoa > Arthropoda > Insecta > Hymenoptera > Tenthredinidae > Euura > Euura lappo. The sequence continues at coordinate 181,845 of JAEUYN010001270.1, forward strand.
TAAGGTACTTGATTTATATACATTGAATACACAAACAAAAAAATTACTTATCATCACTGATACGTGGCTAGTTGATAATTAATTCGATCCTATGACTGACACCAAAACTTTCATAATCCGATGTATCTACGATCGAATCGGAGCCACATTCAGAAGGATTCTCAAAAGACGTTTGCTTCGACGTTATGAATGTACTTTGCACAATAAATGTTGAATTACTCGATGCGCCAGACGAAAGCGTACAATTTTTTGCCCTCAATCGTTTGTCTCCACCTGCGACGAGTCCAAAGATACACACAGACTGAGCAAAACTCTATTTATAAAAATCGTCGCTATGGGATTTGCGATCTGAAACGGTTGTCGTTTCTGTTTTTCAGGAAAAAATGGCATCACGTAGGATTCTACAGCAGCTGGAACCACCGCGATGACCTTGAATTAGAGTTTGTCGTCCGAATGAAAAGGGATTTGATAAGATAGAAATTGTTATGAACATCGTAGAGTTAACAGATTTCATAAATAGAGGGAAAAGAAGTCTGCGAGAAAAAGCGGACCAGGCAGGCTAGGCACATAATTGTGTAAAGCTTGGGTTATGGATCCTGTTGGGCCGTGGTATGCGTCGTACAATCGTTTAGCCACAGGCAGTGCAACGGGAGGGTTTCAAGCCACCGGTACAACGACTAACAGCGATTTTGTATCGCAGCATCTTGCCTCAGCTGCGAGTCAGTCTTCTGTACCGTCTACGACGTCGCAGCTGCTTTTGCAAGCAGCTCATACAACGGCAACTCTGGCGGGACAACCTTCTCCGTTTAATCCAGGGGGCTTTTTGTCCCCGCCACCGGTTGGCTACGAGGTTTTCTCCCCGTTGTTTCATCATACTAATTCTAAACAAGCTCATTACGTCACACAGCACAGACAAGCCCTCGTTCACGCCCAGGCCGCTGTTGCGTCCAAGCAAAATACCCCGTCGGAAAATGAAATATCGACGCTCAGAGAAAACTACAACTCTTCTCATCAGGCGACTTTCTTCGAACACCAGGGAAACGCTGCGTCTCCGACCACCGGCTTGGCCTGGACTCATCAAAATAATTCCCAGCTCCCGAGTCCTTTTGGAATTTTACCCCACGAGAGCGTCGTTCCATCTTCGCCAGGACCCCCTTCGTCAAAGTCGGGTGGTCCTGTGTATGAAAATACATTCAACGCGCATTTTGCCGCGGCTCAAACTCTGAATAATCTCAACTCACAGTTGGCGTCGCCTGTGGTAACGGCGGCAGAGTTTAAGCCTAATTACACAGAGACGAAAAAGGCGACCAGCGCGAGGGCCCAGTCTCCAGCTATCACGGTGAAACCTGTTGTCTCAGTGCCAACGGCGGGTAGTACGCAACCGTTTTTTCAGCAAACGGCTACGGCCTTTGGGTCTGAACCAATATCTAGTAATTATCCGGCTGGGAATGGGAACCAGGCATCGAATCCCAAGGTTCAGGCTTCTCTCCAGCATCAACAATCCTGTATAGTATCAACTCCGAGCAATAACACCTCCGGAAAAGAGTACAGGATCCCGCAACCACCGATAAGGTCGACTTCGGCAGCTATTTTTCTCAACACAAGCGCTGCGGTGAGATCTACGCCCCCCCAACAAGTCCAGGAGAAACAGACGACAAGGAATACCAACTTTGCCTCACCTCCAGGCAAAGCGACAGCCGCGACTCCGCAATCTATTCAAACTAAAGCACAGACTAAAATTTATCCCGAACTCGGAAGTCACGGGGAACTGAGAAGAACGGAGCAGAATCCTCACGAAAATAGCCAGTCGTCGCCGATTAGTTTCTCACTTATAGATTCTAGAGGCTTAAATTACGCTGCAAATAACGCAACGAACTGCAATAATACACAAAATAGCAAATTAACGAACAATCAGAGGACTCCGACCAACAGCAATATCCAGCAACACAGTCAGCAGCAATTTCACGTTCTGAATCAACAGCAACAACAGCAATCTACAACTTACAGACATTACTCCACCAGTTCGACCAGCGATTCCGAATACCATCACTCCGGGAGATCAAAGTCTACCACTTCCACAGACTCCGCTTACTCTTCCAATAATTCCACCCAAAATGGACCCGACTGTGGCGTCGTTGTGCCCAGGAGGCCGAGTCCTCTGCAGGCCCATTCTCAGGCCAGTCCCCTTGGCCACGTGCCGAGTCCTGCTTATCCGATGTACAACAGCCCCATGGCGACTATGTCCTCTCCGTCACCTCTTCAACAGCACGGGGAGCCCAACGGGAGCCAATGTACGAGTGGTCCTCCATTCAAGGCGACAGTGCAGCAGGTCACACCTCCGTCTCCCCTGGATGTAACGGTGTCTAGACCAGCTTCGCAGAATCAGGTGGCATATTCTTCCGTGATAACTCGGGCCTTGGGGACGGGAGAGAATAACAAGGCGAGTTACAGCACCGAGAACAGGAGCTACGCAACAGAGCAGAGGCAACAGGAGTTTGGACAGAATCAGAAACAAGTCTGCTGGGAGAACGACAACAGACAGAATGCTAACAGCAACAGAAAATTTGCAGTAACGAATTATTCCGGAAACGCGGACATGACGGGCCAGAATTTACCCGCCCAACAACAGGCACAGAGGGTGTTAAACATATCAGAAAGACAGCAGGCATATTTTGACTCGAACCAAGTCACCCTCCAGGATTTGAGCAGCTGCAGAGGGGATCCAATGAGCATAGTAAAAAACCTGCAAACCCTTCAGCAGGGGTCTTGCCAGGTCCAGCAACAGGCTACCCCCAATCCAGCGGAGCAGCAAAAAGTCGTCGAGGAGAGGCGGAAGGTCATAGATACCGCCAATAAGAAGAGAAAAAGCTTCGAAAAGGGGACAGCATCCCACGGATCGTCTCTCAACGATCTGGCTGGCGCCGCTGCTATGACTGAATATTTGAGCAGGATACCGCCACCTGCGCATCATAACGCGAATCAACAGCAACAGAACGGATACTTCGATTTTGAGAGGTGGAACCTCCCGCCTCCCCCTTCGAAAATGTTCCCAACGGCGCCGGGTGCCTTCGGTTCACAGACGACCTTGCATCATTCTAGCAACTTTGTGAGCAACCCTGCGCACCAGCACCAGTCAATTATGGTGCCGCACCACCACGCGCCTCCTCCGATACCGTATTTCCCCGCGTTTCACATAACTTCTGGACACCATCCTCATCATTCACACGAGTTTCAGTCGTCTGTTGAAGTAGCGCCGGTTGCTTACGCCGAGAATTCCGGTAATTCTGGCTACAATCAAGAGGCAAGGGACGATCAGCCCAAGGTCATAGTTCCAAACATCGAAGAGGAGCTCGGATTTCTTCAGCAAAATCAACAGCCGGTGCAGACAGTAAATCGGAGCAAAGAGACCAAGGGACCGGGGAGTGGGAAGGATCCGAACTCTGGGTTCATGACCAGTTATCTGAAGTTTCTGCAGGGAGAAAGAGACCCATCTCCGCCACCCGCGATACGAGGGGGTAGAAAGGCGACTTGGAACAGGTCAAAGCCCTACGTACCGCCGGAGCCGAATAAAACGATTAAATCGGATAATCCTACAAACGGAGAAAGTAAGCAGACTCAAGATAAACTAGTCAAACAAACTTCTAACAAAGATACGTCCATCGATTACGCCAACGATCCGAGGTACTTTCCTCTGCCTAAAGAGAGAAAAAAACATAATTTCGACTCTAGCGACGATGGTTTCACAAGCGAAGATGACTTTCCGTTTCCGTCGAAAAAAACTGACAAAAAACATAACGAGTATCTCACCAGCAAGATGGAAGGAAAACCCAGGAAAGGAAGGCCTATTAAACCCGGAGGACCTACGGACAGGAAACGAAAAGCTGCCGCGGCTGCGGCTGAGGCTGCAGCTGCCGTTGCGGAGAAGAGCCTCAGGAAGGTGGAAGAGGGTGAGTAAATTTTTAGTAGAGTTGGGTGTTTAGACTCTGATAATCAATCTGAAATTCTCCACAGTCGATCCTTTGCTGTTACCTCCGAGGCGCGAGACGTCGAGAAGAAAAGCAAAGGAGAAAACATCGGTGAAACAATTTTTAGATCGTCAGCAGGGCATCGACTACTTCGACAACGACGAGGAGCAGGGGGATTCGGACTCTGATCCGGCCTGGACACCGGCTGCTAAATTAGTCGGCGAAGAAGAGGAGAAGAAAAAGAAGAGAAGCAGACCAGTGATAACTAAGAAATGTAGAAAGTTTTTCGACGAGGATGGATACTCGTCCGGGGAAATCGCAATGCAGAAAAAAGCAGCAAGGAAAAAACACGCAGCCGTTGTCAAGAACTCCACAGCCTCTACTAAGGCCGCGACCAAAGTTGAAGACAAGAACAAGATTGTCTCCGCCAATAGCGACGACGATATGGACATTTCGCCTTTCAAGGTCGGTATTCAGGGGCTTTTGAAGAAAAATTTATCGAAAACTTGAGCTTTTGCCCGTTTCCAAAATCTAGACTATAGCGAAAACGGAGCAGTCTAGACTCTACGGTCGATTGTGAATCGAGTTTGATCACAATAAAGCAAATGCTGTGTATCGTTGCATGCAGCGTTCTATGGATGATACAGAGGAAGCGGTAAATCCGTTATCTGATTACTTCACGCTCCGTAGGGTGTGAAAAAAAATCTAATCTCTGACAGAATCTTTGCACAAGTTTTCTGGTTCCAAAGATTGTATCATTATTTTTTTTCTGTGTTTTTGTATTTCATGTTTGAGGAAAACGAGAGACAGTATCAATAGAACATCGTCGTACTTTCTCTCGTAGTTTTTTAGTTTGCCCGATGTGCTTGCGAGTTTTACCTATGAAATGAATAAAAAATCACGCTTATTTTAGTCAGGGGAATTCGTGGTGATCAAGGCTGATTTAGACGAGGAGTTTCCAGCCCTGTGGAGAATAGACGGGAAGACGTTACTCCAAAAATACGAGCCGTTTAAATCTAGCGGGAGAACTCTGTACAGAAACATATCTACGGTAATGCATCATAATCCCACACAAATCCGGATGTTATTGCGATATGAATAATCATCAAACGTTGTTCGATATTTACAGTATTCCGGGTGGGCGCCTCAAAATCGTCACATATATCAACAAGTTCCAATAAAATTCTGTCAGCAAGGGAAACTTGAAACCATCGTAGAATTCCTAAGAGATGAAATGATAATCAACGATAGGTGATAATTATTTTCTGATACTTTTTATTCAAGAACGATACAGCGATGAATAATGCAGCTTATCAATTTCTAGCGAGTGTGTCGACAAGTCTATGAAAGAAACGGAGAAGTATCAAGACAACTTTGAAGTTTACATACAAACCCTTATATCACAAGCTTTGGATTCGAATTTTCTCACAGAAATATTTCAAGAACAAGGTGAACGACCTTTTTCCATTCTCTTTCTTCCAAGGAACAATAGATCGTGTTATTTATTTTCGACGCTTCAATTCCAGACGATTATTTTCTCTCCAATGTTAAAACTGTGGACGAAGTAACGGAGGAAAGGAAACGTCGACTCCTCGCCACAACAAAGTGGACGCCGAACGTTGTATCGGCCTTTTCAACCTGGCCATGTTTAAACACGCTGAAAGATCTTCCCGGCTCTGAATCAAAAGGAAAACAGTGCGCTGGGTGTCATCAGCAAAAAATTCACGCGAGAGTTTTATTGTACGGACAACCGTACAACGGCACAACTCTCGAGGGTTCGTCTCCGGACCCTAGAATCCCGCAGGAGAAGGTAAACGATCGTTTATCCATTCGTTTATTCGCGGGATTTAATCATTTCTATAAACATTTACAGGATTTTCTTCTCTGTCGAGTCTGTCAAGGAAAGATATCGCTGTACAATAAAGTTGCGCATCAAAAGTATTTGATGTTCTTGGAGTGCGCGAGGCGAGTTGCGGACAAAAGAGTCGCAGACCCTCACAAGGACACGACTATTATATTAAACGAACTACTGGCTGATGAAACTTGGCTAAATCAGGTGAGAAAATGATTGAATACTATTTATTTATTTCCATGTTTGAAAAATTGTGACTGTGTTCATATTTGTTTGTTTTTTCCGCAGCTCTTCAAAGAGGTTCGAAGCATCTGGGCGGAGATCGATAGCATGGGACAACAAACTAAAGCGAAATCAAATCCGAGAGTCAAGTCAGTGACTCATATTTCGGAAATTGAACCACTGACGAACGCCTCGGCGACGCTGTTTAATTCTGGAACTCCGGCTACTCCCTCTATTCCACAGGTGCCTACCGAAAGTAACGCTGTAACGACGGTGAATAATATGCCGATGAATTACACGCCGTCTTAGTTGTGCTATGAGAATGTGCGTGGAAAAAATTAGATTGAATTTTTCTAATCTTCATAAACCCAGTGATAATGACAAACATTAATGATTTCAATAATTCGTGTTACAGACTTCAGATCTTATTGATAATGCGATGATAAGACAAAAGACTATCATTTATTATTATTCTTAAGAAGTTAATTTGTAGGTAAAAATGATACATAATAATGAATTGTAAGTTTTAGGAGAACAGAATAATTATTAACAGACAAGCAAGCACCGATGAAAAACATCTGTAACATATTATCACGCGTAGATGATAGAAAAACAAATATCATGCCCAAATTTTGCCATTAAAATATGTAGTTTTATCGAAAATTGAAGAGATAAAAGAAAATTTAAGTATCTGTGTGAATATATAGAGAGAGAATAAGAAAAGTAATAAAATGTAGAATTTATATCCATATATCACGTCTATATTCGGGATGTAAGGGGGTGAAAATTGTTTCTGGGACAAAGTCAGCGGTACATGCTCTTCGATTTTAGTTTTATGATAGGAAATAATCGGAGGGTAAAAGTTGTGAGTGATAAAATTTTAGAATAGGTACTGAAAACTCAAATAATTGTGTAATATACTCATAGGAATATACATCACAACGTTTTTTTAAGTCAAGATTTTTCGATTACGACACAGGGTGACAGATGAAATAAACAATGTTTTCCTTATTCGGTTTGAATTTGTATAAAGAAAAAAAAAATGATATTTTAACCACATTAAAAGTTTTATGAAAACTTTTGCCTATGTATTCTATCAACGAAACTAACTTTTGTAGATACTAATGTAACTAATTCGCCCTCATCGCTGTTCTGGATTTTTTTTTTCACACAATTTCAATTGGACATCAAGCTTCTAAATTCAAGTGCCACTAGAATGATTGTTGTAAAACGTGACTTAAATGATCTGCAATGATGAAGTTCGACTCTGGGCTACCTAGTAAGCGCGGAGTGTGTAATTTCTAATTATAATTATAGTTAAAATCGAGATGAATCAAATTCAAAATATCCTGGACGTAAGGCGAAATAAGTTTTCACTTTTGTACGACGTGTAAAGTCTTCAGTTTCAGAAGAGATATGAAAAAAATTATTGTTCCAAAATTGAAATAGCTTACTATAAGGGTTTGTGTACAGTTTTTAGTGTTATATTCAAATTTCGAAGAGAACATGACGATCGTATCAATGAAACGTGGCTCAATAGCTTTACGCTAACGTGCTGAAGATGAAACTAACAGTTTCTCTTTAAAAGTTCCTTTTTGTTGGTTATTACAACGCGACTCCTACTTCCAGTTGTAAAATTTTTAGTTATAAGAATCAAAGCTCCGATTATTCATAGGCTTTTACTTAAGTCAACGACACATGATTTCTGATCGCAACGGAGAATTAATTTTTCAGTTCGTATGACGAATAAAAATTACCCAGTTATTGTTATTGTAATTTTTTCAATTTCTGAATATAACGTAGAATTATTTTTCCACCAAACGTTAAAAGCATCACATTTACACGATTTAGTATTAATACAAAAAATTTAATATTTTTATTTCATCTTCCACTGTCTTTTAGCGTCGGCTAAAGTAATGATAAGTTTTAACTTTTAAACGCTACGTTGCAATAGATTTTAGATCATACTTTCCAATAAAGTAATAAATAGTTGGATAATTAGTTGTTAAATAATCATAATTGATGAATATTTTGTTGTACATTAAATTACCTAATTTCAAATGACAATATGATTGTATTGTGTTGAAACTCGAGGAGGGGGAAAAAAGTGTTTTGAGGTTTTTTTTTTTTGTTCTCTTCAAATATAGTTTTCACATTCATAAGAGGAAACAAAATAATGCTAATAATAATAATAATAATAATATTGCTAAAGACAAAAGTGGTGATATGTTTGTGTGAACGGGAAGGGGGGAGAATGTATTTTTTGAGACGATGTATCAAATTATATTTGTAAATTGTAAATTGATATAATAATGGCATGTATAGAGGCGGCTACTATTGAATAAATTTTGGCTGTCTTATTTAGGCATTTTTTCATATTATAATAACTATATTATCATATGACAACAACAATAACAACAAGGAAAAGAGAATCGAAATTATCATAAAATATTATATTAAGATTTTTTTTTTTGTAATTGTAAATTATGAGAAATAATTATTCAATTATTTGACTTAAACGTTATAAATGCGGGCATTTTTTGACACATTGACATCGTATAGTAATAATAATAATTATTATAATAATACAGTTTATTGATAAGACGAAGATAATAAATTACAGTAAAAAAAAAAAATGTATAAAAAAATTCTTCATACTCAAATTTTACTTTAAATGTATTTTTATTTTTTATGCAAAATATACGTGCCATTGCAATATCAGATATCATGTAGCATGTTTGAAGAATTGGCGAAAAAAACAAAGAAATGATTTCTCTAATGTACGAAAAAAAGATCGCAGAGTTATTATCTTCAAGTTTTTAATTATTTTTGTTTTATTCAAACTGAAGTGTAATACAGTTTTTATTTTCTCACATTAATATTGATACATTGACGAATGCACTATATCGGCCAAACTACGCATCACATACTATCAATTATAATGTCAACAATTATATGATATTGATAGAAAAAGAAACAAAGTTTAATATTATTGTTACATGCATACATGATATTTTATTATTCTTTCTGCAAATACGTGATGAACATTCATTCATTGTTCATTCTATATGATTTTTATTATGTATAATGTATATTTATCATTATGTAGTTTCTTGTGTTTTTTTTCTCTTAATTTTCTTTTTTAAATATACTTTTATTATGTACATATTACCCTATCGATTACAGAAGAGAAACCTTTTTTTTTTGTTTTGTTCAATTTGTAAATGAAATTACAGTATTTTCTGTTATAATACGAGAGACGCAGAAGTAATTGAAAAAGGAATACAGAATAATAAAAAAAATTACATAAGTTCAAAATATAAAATACATACATTCAAAAAGTATGTACCGTATCATCCGATAATGGCATAATTAATTTATGTTTTCATCAATCATTTTTGAATAAAATTTGAAAGTTATTCAAAGTAATGTGTCATTAGTTTCTTTATTGTACAGTTTTTTTTTTTTTCCCCAGCTTTTGGATACATCCCTAGAATTACAATGATCATTACATGCTCAAAAAAAAGGAGACGTATTAGATAACTTGATTTCAATAGTTTTATTATTCAATAAATCAATTTTAATCGGTTTATGAAATATGATTCCTTAAGGATGTATAATTGGCTACAATCTCGACCAAAAGTGATTCTCGTCGACAATATTATGTACTTCGGGATAAGATAAAAATCGGAAAAAAATCAACCACAATCAAGACGATCAAAGTATTAACTTTGAATAATAATAATACCCAAAAGTTATCAATAAATCGTTTAAACAAAACATTGTTTAACAAATTTTCTGGTAACGTTATTTTTTTCATCTCAAATGAATGCCCTGATTTTTCTGAATTTTGTCACTATTTTGACATTTCCGATTACGAAAGTTTCCAAATTTTGAAAAACGTCAAAGAAATTCTGAATTTTTTATATGTTTTTTTGAAAACGATGTAGATTACAATTCCGAAGTTTCCGGAGCGTGGAACAAATAGTTTCGTAATCGAAAACGGAAATTTCAAAATAATGACAAAATTCTTAAAAAATGCATGTGTGTTCAGAAAAATGAGGGCATTTATTTGAGATGAAAAAAAATAACGTTACCAGAGAATTTGTTCAACAATGTTTTGTTTGAACAACTTATTGATAACTTTAGGGCATTATTATTATTCAAAATTAATACTCTCATCGTCTTTATCGTGGTTGATTTTTTTCTGATTTTTATCTCATCATAAAGTACTCAATTTGCCGTCGAGAATCAGTTTTGGTTGAGATTCCACGGCCAATACATCCTTAATGAATAGAGGGCCCTGAAAATCGTCATTCATGATGATTCATATGATAGACGGTCCTGGCCGAGAGGCTGCGCGCCTGTGTGATGCGCATGCGCCCGGCGCCATCAGCCATGTTTGCGAGGGTCCCCTGCAGCACCCCGCCGGCCGGAGTCGCTGCCCTATCATTCCAGTTCGCGTTTGTTGCCCGTGAAGGATGCCTTCTGCCAACCCTAAACTAGAAAAACAAGCCTCTACGGAGGCTGTCGAACCCATACGGCTTGCGATAACCGTGATCGAGCACAAGATCCGTAATTTGGAGAAGCGGAAGGTGAGATTTAACCGTTATAACAACCGGGTTATCCGGCTAATTCCATAACTGTCAACTTTGGCTTCCAAATCGCCGCCATGTTTTCGGCACACCATGTGCTCGCGGTATAAAATGCCACACATCGTTTCGACTCCTCTATATCCTCGGTGTACGACGATCTCGCCTCTCAGGCTCCGAGCCATATCCCTAATCGCTTTCAACGAAATTAAACAAACTTAACGACGTAGTTTATCCACTACACGCTAACAACGCGCCCCATGTCATGGCGGTGCTCCTTCCTTCCTTCCTTCTTCCATGCGCGCTTTTTGCGTCACGAATTACCTAAAAATCCCCCAAAACTCTAATCACGACAGAAAAGAGGCAATCGAACATTTTTTTTGCCCGTACAATCACAAAATCTTCGATCTCTGATCACTTTCTTTGTCCGCATGCAACGTCCCCCACGAATTTTCAGCAGGTGTTCGTTTATCCTACACAAAAAAAAAAAAGAAACAATTTATCACATCAGACGCTAATTTTTCGCTCTGATAAAGGGAAAACTCGAGTCTTACAAGGACCTGCAGAAGCAGGGTAAGGAGTTGAATCATGACCAAAAAATCGCCGTCGCTAAATACGACGAGGTTGTTCAGACCCTGGACCTCACCAGAGAGCTGTGTAAACAGGTCGTCGGCATCGCCAACGACGCTGCCAAGCAGCAGAAGAAGCTTGCGAGGAAGGAGGCGGTGGAAAGAACCCAGCAGGACGTCGCGAAGGTATAATTTTCCTCCTCGCAACGATTTTGGGTAACTAAATTGAAAATTTTCGTCTCTAAAACAGGTGAGAGAAGTCTTGCTAGTTCAGGACTGTCTCACACAAATGGGATCCGACAAAGCCAGAGAAGATTTTCTCGCGGGTAAAAACGGGGCTGTTAAACTGACGGAAGAAGATTTGAAACATCTCGACGATTTGTACGTCGAAGTTACCGTCAAACATGCCAGCGAGGAGGAGGAACTCCCCTTCATTCAACAGGCCCAAAAAGCCGCGGAACACTTTGTCGCGATCGTCGATGGAAAACAGAGGGAATTCGTCGGCACTACTTACAACAGGCTTAAGGAAATCGTCGCGAGTATCGTACAGAGCGGATATTTCGACCGGGCGGAAACCCCAGTTGTTCTTGTCGAGGAGGTAAAAAGTTCGATGATTCAAGTTTTGAATTCTTTTAATAATGCTTTCTTCAACTCTCAGGTCTCGGAAGCAGCGACCGAAGCGCTGACGGCTGAAGTTCCTACCCAGGATCAAATAACGGAAGAGTACAGTGGCAGTGAGAGACACATTCCACCCCCAGAGTCTATGATCCCTATTCCTAGTTTTCCAGTACCTTCGGCAGCTCCGATTCCTGTTATTTCTGGCGCAGCTCCTGTTTCCGGTCCGATCCCGGTTGTGGCTCAGCCAATTCCTGCTCACGCACCGGCTCAGGTTGAGGCTTCGTACTATAGCAATGCACCGGCGGGATTTGTGCCACCTCCGCAACAACCGCAGCAGGTGCAAGCGCCTAGGATCAACGACGTTATCGGAACACCGAATTTCTTCTTTCTTCAAGAGTCTGAGCTTGATTCTCCCGATGTTGCCGCGGCCGCTCAGGCACCAATTGTATCACACATTCCTCCTGCAGTGAACGCGCCTATTCCTTCACAGACTTTTACCAACCAGAATTTTGGTGCCCCGCAAAATGTGGTAGCCCAGCAGCAGGTGATATACCAACATCCGCCCCAAGACATGCCCCACATTCCTGGATTCGCGAACCCAAATCCACCACCTCCGATACCCATGCCACCTTCGCATCAGCAAAGTATACAATATAGTCCTCAACATCCGGCTGGTTTTCAGCAGCAACAAACACCACAGACGCAACAGCCGCAACAGATGATTCAACAAAACCAGAGTTATGAGCAGGCTGTGCAACTAGAGTCTCAATCGCAAGTTAACAACGAGGTCAGCAATTCGCGAACTCGTTTCCTCGTCCTTCTTATTAATATATATTAATTTATTATTATCACATCCAGGACAACGTCGATCAGGGTCAGGATGAGCCCTCGGGAGAAGGAGACCTTGATCCAGTCGACGACGGAGGCGATTGGTGCCAGTCGACGGAAACTGCCGGGGATTGGAGCCAGCAGGAAAACTCTCCCCCTCAACAACATCAGCAGCAACCCTCCCAGCAGGCTTGGGGCGATCAACAGCGAGGTGGATACAGGGGTAGAGGCGGAAGGCGAGGAAACACCAATGGATACAACGGGAGAGGTCGAGGTGGAGGTGGAGGTGGAGGCGCAGGCGGATACCAGCAGAACGGACGCAGCGGAGGACAAGGCAAGAGGATTTTGCGTTTATGAATTGCACCCAATTTAACGATGAAATTTTTGTTCGAACAGGAACTTATTATCGCAACAACGACAGCAACTATCAGAACGGATATCAACAACGTAGTTATAACGCTGAAGGCAATGGCGGATACAACGGTGGGTTCAAGAGCCGCGGGGGCGGAGGTCAGAGAGGAGGTCCGAGGGCCGAACGAGGTGGTATGGACAGAGGTGGTCGTGGACAATTCCGCGGTCAGAGGGGAGGAGGAGGAGGCGGTGGAAGTCGCGGTTACGCACCGCGCGGCAAGGCACAGGCGCAACAGTAGGGAGATTGAAGATTATGTTGAAAAGCTAACGCAGAAAGAAAAAGGCAACAAAATATTACGATGATAACGTTGTATGGTTGTTTCGGTCCGGATCGCTTATTTATGAAAGAACTAAAGTCTACTTAGGATTTAGAAGAATAAGAGAAGAAAAAAAGAAAGAAAGAAAGAAAGAGAGATGATTGATGCTTTTGTTGTGTGTTTGAAAGATTGATTTTCGATCGATGCTTTATTACAATTATTTTTGCATCGATGTTCCTTGGCGTGGAAACGATAAATATTTCTTTCTTTTACAGATTTTTTTTTTTTTAACTTAACTTAATTTTAATGATAATTACGATTACGTGTTAAATAGGTAACTCTAGGTGATCTTTCTTAAATAAGTGACTGAATTGTTAAAACTTAGAATTCGAATTTGGTAATCCTACTATTATCTGCTATAATATGAAAAGTAGATAACGGAAGGAGCGAATAACACTTTTATCCATATATAAATGAAGAAAAAGCAAAATAACGAACCAAAAATAAAAAAGCAAACACAGTACTATTGTAGTAAAAGTAAAATGAAGAACGAAAACATAAGGAAAAAAAATAAAATAATGGAAAAAGTAAGATCAGCCAAATTCAGTATATAATGATTAAACAAACAACTGAGGAAAAAAAAATAAAGAAATACCACACCACGCAAAGTATTATTGTGTTGTGTCAGAAGGCAGTTTTCACAGGGCAACAACAGCTGATCGACAAAGATTAGAAAAATAATTTTATTATAAAAAAAATACAAAAAAATAAAAAATAAAATGTAAAAAAAAAACTAAAAAAAAGAAGTAAAAAAGAAAATAAACAAATTTAAACAAACTAAGAAGATATAAACATGAAGATAAAGAAGATTAAGATCGATGGTGATGAGAAACTCATATACACCCCATAAGCATGTCACCCAAAATTCACCGAACCCTTGGTTAATAATGATTATTAATAAGGTGGATTTAAAGAAGTAAAAGAAAAAAAGTAGATAGAAGACACGCGCTACGATCTATCTTTTGTCATATGATGATTGTTTAAAAACAATATGTAATGATGATAATAACAGAGGTGTTGGTCAAAAACGTTGAATAGAAAAGTTTTAGTTGTGCACACCTATTTAACAAATATGTACGTATACTATCGGATGTAGTAACTTCTATTTTTCTATCAACCGTTATTGATGCCTCGAAGTTGCATAATTCAAGTATTCATGAAACAAGAAAAAAGAAAAGAAAGAAAAAATAAACTGAATCGACTAGAATTTCTTCTTTTTCTTTATTCACTGTTCTATATTTGTGTTCAGTTATTATTATTTTTTTTTCTTCTAGTATGGTATTATGTACGGATATACCATATGTACATAAAAAAATAAATAAAAATAGAACAATATCATAAAGAGATCGTTGCGCCAAGTCGAGAGGGATTCACTTGAGACATAAACGAGATTTACCTGATTTCCTTTTGATCGCAGAAAAATAATTATTAGAAGGAAGAAAAAAAGTGGAAGTATAATTTTTTATTAATATTCATAACGGAAGAAAAATAATTGAACGAAATAAACAAATGAGGGAAAACATGCGAAAAGGTTTAGCATGTAAGTCGATGAGTCCAATGTACAATTTCATTATGAAACTTGTGTAGTAGTCGCGATAAAGTAACCAATGCCGTAGACATACCAACGAAGAATGATGAGCTCGTAAATACAGATGAAAAAAGAAAACAAAAAGCAACAAAACAAACAAAAAATTGAGTAAATAATGGTAACCGTATTATATTTCGTTTGTAAATTTTATTTTATTTTTTGGTAATTATCTCACTCTAAAGTTATGTTCAAGTATCCTATTAAATACATAATATGTATCTTCCAAATAAAGATCTAATTCAACCTGCTATCATAGTCTAACTATTTTTATTTCTGTCAAGCTCGGATTATTTGAAGCCCAATTTTTTCAGTTTTTGAATAAAAAAAATCTGATACTTGCTCACAAAAAGGGGCAAGATAACATCTATTGATATTATCAAAATACAAATTCAAGCTAAGGAGTCTTCGCTTGTCTAGATTCAACTGATCTTCTTTCGCTAATAACTCGTCAATGGGAAAATTTCATGAATTTTTTTTATTCTCTTATCCGATAATACCAATTGTTTATAGTTTGATTTCACGTGAATAAAGTTTTTTTTCTCATACAGCGTTTGAATTTCCCGGTCGCGTGTGACGTCACACAGCACTGCGGACAACAATGGTCAACAGAATAACACGGCGGCCGAGGTACTGTGTGACGTCACGTGGCGTTTGAAAATTGATGTTGCTGTTTACAGTAACCTGAAGTAGATTCTATAATCATAATGGTCCAAGATTTACATATTTTAAAAGCTGTAAATGCGGTAGATAAATCAGCAGATGCATTCGAAAATTAGTATCCAGGTACCAGCATCGAATGCTTTGTCCAATATTTTTCATTCAAAGCGCGGTTTCTGATTCAAACTTGAGTCGAATCGATGCCGGCACCGGTTCGCATACTTTCAATCTCCGCAATAATGTTAATCCATAAATTAGATTATCTCGCAACTATCTCGTCCTTCAAAGCTCTCTTATGTCTATCAATAACCATCGAAAAGACCAACATTCGTCATCCACTGTCATAATTTTTCGATAATAAATATCTAATGATCTCTGGTGGATCTGTGTTCCGGCACATGCGCCGACCGAGGACAACGTGGCAGCCGCAGGTGGCGCCAGCATCGTTGCATCTGGAATCGAATTAACCAACCCCATTCGCGAACAGAATAGAACATCATTCGCCGGTGGGAGTAGATCGAGCAGATAAGCGATAACCCCAAGGTGCTCTATAACGTGGTGTCTAAAATTCACCTCAAACAAAGAGAGAGAGAGAGAGAGAGAGAGAGAGAGACAGAAGGATCGGTAAGATTTGTCTGAAGTAAGCAAAAAAAAAAAAAAATCCCCTCGCAAAGTGAATTCAAACGTTTAGTAAAGGTTTGTAAAAACCGTAAAAAACAAAAGACTCAGTCATGAACAGTGTGGTAAAATTATCGCTTATCGCGATCGGTTTATTTACATGCCGCCACGTAGCCGGTTCCCAAGTCGTCAGACTCCGGGGCGTTCCGATATCGAGGACCTCGTTATACCCGGCCGATACGGATTTTGAGTGTCTTGACGGTAGTTTGTTCATACCGTTTAACCGGGTTAACGACGATTATTGCGATTGTGCCGACGGTAGCGACGAACCAGGTACGTCAGCGTGCTCGAACGGTTCTTTCTACTGTCACAATCCAGGTCACAAGTCTAAATTCATTCCGTCAAGTTGGGTAAACGACGGCGTATGCGACTGCTGCGACGCCACCGATGAATACTCGTCGGGTAAAAATTGCGTTGATAACTGCCACGAACTCGGCAAAGAGGCGAGAATCGAGGCCCAAAGATTGTCGGAGGTTGCGAAAGAGGGAAACAAGATCAGATTGGAGATGATAAACCGAGGTAAGCAGGCAAAGTCGGATCAACAATCGCAACTTGTTAAATTGCGCTCCGAGTACGAAGAGGCGGAGAGAATAAAGAAGGAGAAGGAAGCGATAAAGAATCAGCTCGAAGAAAGGGAGAAAATTGCACTGGAAAAATACAAGCCTGCTGAACCCGAACGCGTCGACGGAGAAGAGGAGGAGATAAACGTTAGCGAGGCTGAGGATTACTTCACTCTTCTTGACTCCGACACAAGCGGCACCGTCACCATCGCCGAACTCCAAGTCAGACAGACCTTTGACGTGAATAGAAACGGCGAAGTTACCGCCGACGAGGCCAAATACTTCCTGAACAATAAGGAGGAGGTCGATCTCCAGGAATTCATGGACAGTGCCTGGGCCAATATCAAGCCCTACGTCATGCTGGAGGAAGGCACCTTCAAGAAGCCTAGCGGAGACGTTGAGGGTGGAGAACAAGAGGAAGAAGCCAAAGAAGGAGAGGAGGAAGAGAACCCCGAGGAGACTGAAGCAGAGGCTGAGGCTGAGGCTGAGGCTGAGGCTGAAGTCGCCGCTCCGCAGTACGACGAGGAGACTCAGGCGATCGTCGACGAGGCAGAGAAGGCAAGAAACCAGTTGAAGGAGGCTGACGACGCGGCAAGAGACTTGAGAGGGGAATTGAGGAGGGTGGAGGATCAGATAGACAGAGACTACGGTCCGGATGAGGAGTTTGCAACTCTGGATGGACAGTGCTTTGACTATACTGACTTGGAGTATGTTTACACCTTGTGTCCGTTTGGAAGGGCTACTCAGAAGTCAAAGTCTGGGGGGTCCGAAGTTATCCTTGGACACTGGCACGAATGGGCAGATCCACAGGCTAATGGTTACACTGCTATGAAGTTTGACCGAGGATTAGCCTGCTGGAACGGTCCGACCAGAAATGTATTTGTTAGTTTGATATGTGGCACGGAAAACAAGGTCCTGTCCGTATCGGAACCAAATAGATGCGAATACGCGATGCAATTTTCTACCCCTGCTGTTTGCCACGTTAAAAACGAGACTACAGACTCGCACGATGAACTTTAATATGTTAGTTGTTTTTAAACGAATTTCTTTCTTTCAATCTCGAAAACTCACGGAAATCACCAAGACAGTATAGCAAGGATGATTGTCCACCTTCAATTCGTACCAAAAACAACGTAGGCTAAGAAATGGTAAATTCTTTGTACCACTTTTTTCTTGTGATTAGAATGATTGAGGGACGCAAGTTTCAAAACTGGTTACAGATTTTTTCAAGAAGCATTTAACTTTGTCTTTGTTGATTTTGGAGAACAATACTTGCTCAGAATATTGAGAAGCTTGATCTGTATGGGTTTGGAACTTGGCGACTTGATTATCGCGATTTAAGTTTGTCAATGAATCATGAATAGCGGATTCATCCTTGCTTGATAATTCAGTTTTGAGTAAATCGTTTTGTATTACAAATAACAACTTAGGTTTACGCGAGTCACGTGCAGATGTACCATTTCATGATTGTGATTGTTTAAACTATGATGAAAATATTCAGCTGTTTTAACACATTCCTTAATAATTGTAGTTCTATATTTCTACACAAGGAGTTACAGTATAGCGGATAAATAACAGCAGTTTAATCATAGCGCTGTTCTAGAATTAAAATTCTTTTTCTCTGTTATTACTTATCAAACACACAAAGTTGACTTGGTTTCGTGAGATCGTATAATATCCGAGCCCACAGGCTTTCGTATCTCAAATACAACGGGTGTTTATATTTGAGTCATATTTTGTAATTTTTTAAGGAGATTATACGATGTGTGTGAGTGTGTGTCAGAAAAAAAAATAAAGGTGAACCTGTTGAATTATAATCTTAATACCATCGTTGATTCCATAGACATTTTTTATACAGTCGTATCCCAATTTTATTATCTGTTTTTTCATTTCCGTTTATTGATCGAATTGGTATTAACAAAATTAGATTTTGAATTTGAAATTTAATGGCGGGAACATAGCCAGAACGCCGGGCGCCTGAAAAGCAGCAGCCTAACGTACACGGCTGTATTAGCGTCGTAGTGTATTCGCGCGATGTAGCCAAATGTAGCTTGCTTGTTTGCTTCAAATATTAATTTCCAATGAAGATTCGTACAGATTCAATGATGGGGTTGTTATAAGGTCAATTGAATCCGCCGGACCATTTTTGCCCAGAATGGTGTAGCGCCACAGAAGAAGGCCATCTACTGAGTACTGATGCTGGACCATCTCTGGGCAGAAACTCGCTCCATCGGGACGTGTGATACAATTTTTGCGTACCAAAGTGAGCGAATTTATGTTGGATCTTGGGCTGCTCTTGAGAATGGCGTTAGAATTTCCAAAAAATATTGATTAGCAAGAAAGTTCATTATACCTGAGACGGGTAAAAAATCCATCAAAATTGGCATATTTCGAAGCATATCTCTGGCCATTCTTCGTGATATTCCATGATATTGAGTTCATTTCTCAAGATCACTCTGTCAGTAGCACGAGAAACTTAAAACACGCACGCGACGCCTAGAGATAAGGTCAGATTTAGGTCACATTTGTTTAAAATCAAATCGTCATTCGTTTACGCGAAGTTTCGAAGGAAGGAAAACCTCGCAACCGCGATAATATGTACAGTACCGGATATGACACACGTTTTCCTTTTCGCAAGGCGACAAAAATTTAATCACGACTGTGGTCACAGTTCCGGATTGAAAATAATCGCAGTTGCAAATTTTTTTCAATCAGATGAAGATTTAATAATCTTCTCATTTCCATGATTGATAGTGAGAAAAGAAATCCTTCGCAATTTACAGTGAAAATGTATCGAAGGCAACGTGGCTCATAAAATTTATTAACAATCATCAATTCTACATTTTTCGTCATCCCATGTTTCATCACGCTATCAAACACGTTACACAGGTTACACAAATATCTGAATATTTCAAATCATTTCGTTTCCTTTCTTCCGTTGATTCAAATTGATTCAGATAATACCCTGTTAATTCAGTTAATTGTCAATAGTATAGGTATAGATGAACTATGAATTAAGTCGTAGACTATTGACAAGTCAATTTATCCAGTTATTTTCGCATCGCCCTATACAGACTAATTTTTAAATTTTTTATTTACAAATGTTCAATTCAATAATGTCCCTGATACACGATTTTGTACCAACGTAATTGAACGCTGACATTATCCTTGATACGCGGTTTCCTTCAGGACACGTTTTTTAGTCCGTGACTGTCCGCGAAATCTGAAATGACAAATATTCACAATTAGATATTTTTCACAGAAACATTTTTCGTAGAAATATTGCTGTAAATTTGACAAGTTCCACTATTGTCGAACTATTGGGTACTGAATGAACCTGTTCATAATTTCTATACTTTCAAGATAACAGAAAAAGTCACATCAATCGCACAAAAATTATATGTTGAATTTGAAATAATTCACGTTTTATAATTGGCAAACCCTAGGATTACTATCAAATCATATACATAATCCAACAAATTTATTCTTTTAAATTTATAACATCTCGCAGGAAATTCACAATTCGCAAGCCTTGATCAAAAACGTGTATTCCAAAAGTTTCGCGTATTTAAACTGCAGTTTTGGTGAAAAATCTTCGAAAATTTTCAGTAACATAAAGTGCCCTAATCGAATTGGCTAAAATTTTTACACCGCATGTCTTTTCCAATGCCAAAAGTTGTATGAAAGTTTCATAGTGGGCCGAGCAGTGGTTCAGAAGATACATCAACAAATATTCGCACAGTGGCGATAATTTGGCGATTATGAGGTGGGAAAACAGTTTTTTGGCCAGGATTTGAAAATTCAAGATCAATATTTATAATTCTTCTATGCGTACTCGCGGTCGGCCTCAAAATTTTAAATTGTAGCCGAAAAAACTGTTTTGCGACCTCATAATTACCGAATTATCGCCACTCCTCGGCGCACCATGAAATTTTCATACAACTTTTGGCATTGAAAAAGACACGCTGTGTATAAATTTCAGCCAATTCGACTTGGGCACTTTCGAGTTATGAATGATTCACACTCATTTTCTATTAAAACTACACTTGAACGGGGTATTAAAAATCCGATGAAAATACTCTCGAAAAGTTCACAAGAGAACCCGAAATTTTTGTATTGGAACTTTTTTCATACGTCGTTCACGTTTTCAGCTATGTATAGGCGGGAAAAAAGAAATGGAAATCAATTTACTAGATGATTTTTCATAATGGAATAATGAGTCGAAAAAATTTGAAAAAAATCACAGTTCATCCGTTCAACATGTAGTTTGACTGTGGAAAATGGCAAGCGGATAAAAAGGGGTCAGGTAAAAAATTTCGCTTTTCGTTCGATTTGACGTGGAATCTCCCATAAATAATTCAATTCGTATGATTCAATCCTGTCGAAGAAGTATAATAAAAACACGTCTGACAGAAATTGACGAGAAAAGGGAAAAATGTGAAAACTCGCAGAAATTCATACAGGACAATAGGCTAATTTCATAAGAACAATATCGAAACACATTTATCCTCGAGTGGTGGATAAAGAGACTAAAATACTGAGAATTCTCGTGTGTCGAAGGAAAACGGACGGATTAATCGAGAGAGTCACACTTGAGGCATTCCTCGTCGTCCATTGAGCCGTTGATTTTACTCTCGGAAGCCAGGATGTCGATCGCACCTATCAGGGAGCGAAAATTCAGAGATTTTACGGAACAAAAAATAATGACTATGTTTAATCAACGTTTGGAATAACGTGTCGTGGGGAGAGAGAGACGGATGGGCAGGTTCCCTACCACGGCTGACACTTCCTTGGATGTGGTCCCTCGTGATTTCCGGTGTGTGATCGCTATAAATATACGGTGTCTGTTCATTTTAATACAGTTTCGCGACAGTCACAGCCTGATTACCCAGAATCATTTCAGGCCTTTTTACCCGAAAGCTGCAGGAGTCATGCATCCCAACCTTGTCTTTTGTATTTTTGCGACTGCTTTTGTACTGATCCAATGTGAGTTCAAGTACACGGCGTGTTGTCTAGTGGAAGTCAAGGAACACACAGAATGCGCGTACGAATTACAAATTGCGGTAAAACCTATAGGTACGAAATTTTGCCTCCTTTTTATACGATATTTTCAATTTCATTCTAGCTGCATGATGTGCTTAAAAAAAAAAACGGCCTGTAAGAATCCGCAGCGGCTTGATACGAAGACTTGTACCTGCGAATGCCCAGAAAAATATGATGATGCAAAATACGAATGCGAAGATGATTACTCCGGAACAAAGTATTGGAACAGTAGGACATGCTCCTGCGAATGCATTGAAAACGAGATCAAGATGAAATGTATGACAAACTTACCTGAGATGTGGAATGCGGAAACCTGTAGTTAAGTCCTGGCTTCCATATGCGGTAAACTCAAGCGAAAATCCGGAAACTTGTCTGAGAAGAGAAAATATTTTATGGACCTCTTTTGAACGTTATCATGTTTTTGAAAATACAGAGATAGTAACTCTGTCGAGAATAATTTTGAGAAAAGAAAGAAAATTAAAAAATTGAAGTGAAAAATCGTTTTTCGAAAAAATGGCCGAAGAACTTTTGATCCCATTTTCAACCAGGGATGACCCTGCGAAAGATTCGTCACGGATTCTGAATCACCCTGTATAACCGATCGATATTACTAATACTGATTTCTTTGATGGATTAAATGTTGTTCATTTTACACAGCTGCATGGTATACTAGAAATAATCGCCAGTTTCAACGGGAAATCGGATGTTACCGACTGCAGTGTCTGTTGCTCTTGCCCCCTTATAACCACCCTCGATGCGGAAGGCCACACTTCAGTAATACAAATATACGTTCTATTTATCGATAAATTATATTTCCTTGATCAATATAAGCTGTCCATATTTATTTTTCCCCTACCTGATCCACACATCCTGATTTTCGTATCCTTTTGAGTTTTCATGTTCTTCCATATTCAAATATACTAATTGATACAGCACGTGTACCTAACGACCAGGTAATTTCACTAGGAACTACCTGTGAGTTAGTTACTCATTGAAAATGAGTCAAGAATTATTGTGTTCACGAGTGAATGACTATTGCATATAAAGGTATATCTGAGCCCATTGTCAAACGAAGTGTGTATGAGGCTATAGCTTTGATTATATTCCTTCAAAACTAAATATCATGCATACACAGTGCTGCGAAGGAAGTAAAACCTCGCGACCGCGATAATGTTTACCTGCCGGACATAACATACGTTTTTCTTACCGCAAGGCGACAAAAATGTAATCACGACTGTGGGAATAGTTCCGGTATAAAAATAATCGCAATTACAAATTTTGTGCAAGAGGATATAAAATATATCGCCGTAGTACCTATCTGTGCATGTACAAATTATACTCAACCAAGACGTAATTTATATGAAATAAAAGGTAACGCTAATGTACGGCTAAATTAAGGATAAGAGTGTGACCTAGTATGTTTTCATTGTAGACTTCCTAGAAGTAAGAAACTTCGTGTACATAAATGGGACGAGATTTGGTTGAAAGGGTAAAATGAGAGTAGCTTAGGCTAATTAATAATATAACTATAATAGTCCTACTGTTCAAGCTTAGCTCTTTTTTCGATGAGGCGAAGCGGGGTCTGCATGAACGCCTGCAGCACTAATTAAAGGGTTGTAGGTATATAGTTGAATGAGATGATAAAGTTCATATAACACTGGAACAATATATTTGTTAATTGTTGTGATACAATGATTGATGATAGAGATGAATGTGCTGATCTCTATTATAAAGTGACGCGAGACTGTTCGATATAAATCGGATGATTGTTGCTTGCGGAGCGTTACGCAGATAGAAGGTTGGAAATTTAGTAGACGACTGAAGAGGAAGATGAGTTCGTAGATGATTGGAATTCTGGAGGAACTAGAAAGAATCTCTTTAGTTTGCTGTGATTCGGTATGTTGGACAATTAGCGATGTGGAATTAATAAAAAAATCTTGTCGAAAAAATAAAGAAATAGTTTATATTGAAGAATGTTATTCGATAGTAAAAATAATGCATATTGATAGTACAGAGGTATATTAATATGGTTTAT
This sequence comes from Euura lappo, assembly GCA_018257835.1. Classification (NCBI taxonomy): domain Eukaryota; kingdom Metazoa; phylum Arthropoda; class Insecta; order Hymenoptera; family Tenthredinidae; genus Euura; species Euura lappo. Next base: position 205,780 of record JAEUYN010001270.1, read on the forward strand.
TGGTCGCCATCATCAAAAACGTCACTCACAGGCTGACATGAGAGAAAGAATTATTGCCGTTGAGCCGGCCGAAATTTGAGTGCTTCAATTCCATCTTGAGTCGCAACTGTAGAGTAGACAAAATTAAAATTAACATTATTAATATCGCTTGATCAAGAGATAAAGATCGAAATTATTCTCAGCCAGAATTTCCTCATGGTGATCTACATTTTACATGTATCAAAAAGTACACCAAAAAAAGAGACTGGTGGTGCGCGGCTCCGATGATTCTGATAAAATGATTCGGTTCTAAAAATTCCACCAAACATCCGTCCTTTGCCAATTTTTTTAGTATTCTGTTTTCAGTTTTCCGCATATCGAAGCCAGGACTTACCTACAGGCTTCCACATTCCACATCTCAGGGGTGTCTGTCCTACATTTCGCCTTGATCGGAGTTTCATTGCATTCGCAGGAGCATGTCGTACTGTTCCAATACTTTGTTCCGGAGTAATATTCTTCGCAGAAGTATTTTGCATCGTCATATTGATCTGGGCATTCGCAGGTACACGTCTTCGTATCAAGCCGCTGCGGATTCTTACAGGCCGTTTCTTTTTTTAAGCACATGCAGCTAGAATGAAATTGAAGATATCGTATAAAAAGAAGCCAAAATTTCATACGTAGGTTTTATCGCAATTTGTAATTCGTACGCGCATTCTCTGTGTTCCTCGACTTTCACGACGACACAGTTCGCGGGCATTCCGTCGGCATACTGGAGAGCCGGAAAGGTTCGATTCCTGGATTTAACTGCTTGGAGAGTTAATTCTTCATCGCACTGGCCATCGCATCGCTTGACGATAACCATCGATGGATTATACTTGTAATTTCCTGCTAGTTTGACAAATTTTTCCAACGGTTGCGGGGCGGGGAAGTGACCCGTACCATCGCCAAGGGTTAATAATAAGCTATCGAATTTTCCACTTAACTTTTTGTTCTTGCAGTCTGGAAAAAGAAAGAAACCGTGTAACAAATCAGAGTTGAGAGCTTCGCAAGTGTTTGGGTCAGGGTGAAAGTCCATCGAAAATGTCATCCCTTCGATATTCCGTTGAATGCCAAGTTCTCGATAGCATATCAATGCATTCAGTTGTTTGTTCACTAAGAATTCAATTCGTTGATACCAGTTATGTAAGATACTTACTTCTCAACTTGAAGTGGTGAGGTTTGTCATCCTCCAAGTGGGGTGCATCTTCGCCCTGGACCAGAACGAAAGCCGTCGCGACAATGCAAAAGACAAGGGTTGAATTCATGGCGTCAGCTTTCGGACAAAAAGTACGAATATAGTAGTTGATATAGTCACGCCGTGTTCTTGCGAGTGTAAACTGACTGAAACTGTGGCTGAACGAAAAGCCACTACATTTATACCCGAAAAAAGTCGCGGTCTGTCCCAGAATTCGCGGGGAGATTACGCACAAGCAGCAAATGTCACCAATAGCAAGGAGCCAATCGTTCGTCTTATTTTCATACATCTTCAATCGCGTGATTACCAATGGATTAAATTATCCAGTTTTATCTTGTGAACTTTGATTTCTTAGTAGCTGATAATCGGGCCGATTTGAGGAGGAAAAAACTAAGAAATTTCACAATACTATCGTTGAAGGTTTGAACGAAGTAAGCCTGCAAATCTGCGTTATTCCAATTGCTCGAAAAACGCTCCATTTAATTAATCATGGGTATCCGAAAAATCAATCGGTTCGAGCTCCTAATTGCGTGTCAGTCGTATAAAGTTATTCGGCACTTAAATCCCAATTCGTAATGATACTAGCTTCTTTTTTTTATTTATATAGATTTCCTTCGTGTATTAATTTTATTCAGAATTACTTTATCTTTGACCTCCCACCTCTTCTATGATAATGTTGTTGACTGTTTTGGGAAGAATTTTTTGTGCTACTCTTCTATGTTTAATTAGCTGATTTTTTTCCTTCCACTGATTATTTCATGTTCACAAGGCTCTCTTAGTTTGTGATTAGTTCATTGCCAACCACCAATAAAGTAATATGATGATTGTTATAATGCGGAAAAAATCACCAACAGGAAAAAACGAAGGAAGACAATGCAATCACGTAAAGTACTCCCCAGAGATTATAGCGAGAATCTCCATGGAACTTACTACTGAAATTTCCATAGCAGCCATATAGATTGCCAAGAATCCCCTGAGACTTTTCCTGAATTCTCCACGTGCAGTCCATAGTTTTTTTTGGTTCATGGTTTTCTTAATTTTCAAAATTCGGGGGAAGGGGGGGTCGGTTGAGAAAGATTCTGAAAAATTCGGTGGGTATGGTGGGGATTCCCCGGTGGGCGATGTGGCGTGACAATGATAATAATTTGATCGAAATCCTGTCCTGTCTTCGCGAGTGGAGGAGGTGGAAGAGAGGGGGGGATGGTGAGGGGTCAGGAGGGCGAAAGATCTTTATAATGTAGAACGAGACGATATGTATGTATATGTATATACATATTGATTTGCTTCCTTTCATATTCGTCACTCCACATAAGTTTGTTCCCATTACTTTTTCTCGAGACTTTGTATATACGTGAATCAGATTTTCCGTTTTATATTCAAACGATAGGTGACCTCACATCCTTGTCTGTCTAGAAATATACGGTGGTCTTATGTGCTGAACAGAAGCTGAGGAAAGTGGCTGAAATCTCCATATAGTTTTAATAAAACGCTGAAATTCATGGCACCCTTATTCATGTTTTATATTTCAATCGGAGCCCTGGTGTTTGTACAATGTCAGGCAAATCGTGTGGAACAACCGGAAGATACGAGACCTAACACCTTTATCCTAAAGGGTGAGTGGTGAAGTAATATGTTGAAAGAAGTTGTGATTCGTGCTTTGAATTGTGCAATGAAGTTCAGAATTATTTCTCGGGTAATTAAAACACGTCCACGATTTAAATTTCCATTTCATGTATCCATTATATTTGAGCGCCAGGTACCACATATTTTCAGAATGTCTACGTCGGAATGGGCGAGGAATGATCAACGGCACAGGGAAAAACGCCACATCGTTGAAGAATTCCACCGAGCAGCCACGCCCAACGGATGTTCGCCTGATACCGGAACCAGGATACGAATTTCTTCCACCCACGGTTTCTGCCAGAAGATGTGCTGGTCATTGTGAATGCGGTTTCCCTCCAAATCCGATAAACACGGCACAGAAGTTGTATGTGGTTCGAAGACATCGCAAGGACAACCCTTCCAGTGATGTGGAATGTGTTGGCGTGGAAGTCGATGAACACACAGAGTGCAAGTACGGATGAATTACACAACAAGTCCCTAGAGTTAGAGTACAGACCCTTTGTGGAAACCGTCGGGAAGATTGTTTATACATGTTTCAAACGTAACGCTTTCTTGTTTCTCGATCTCTTGAGTATGCCAGTACCAGTATCATGAGGTCACCATCTCCGATTGGACCCGTATTATCATAATTATCTACGTTGTTGTCCTAACTATAAACCATTTCGTCGGAATTTCTTCTACAGAAATATTCTCAGAGCTAAAATAACAAGATGAAGAAGCATGGGATCAAGTAAAAAATGGCGCGAGGTAGCCATCATTAGTCGGGTGTCAAAATAATCGGAATGAAAAATAAGATTTTACCAGAATTTTTCGAGATTTAGAAAAAATAAAAAATGGGGAGAGAAAATCATTTGTCGAGTTGACACGGAATGCCCCATGTGTTAGTTTGGAGACACTGTCAAGTTGGGCGTGGCAAGTGCAGTTTTTCATGCGACACTTCTTTTTCTTTATAAATCACACAGTCTTGATTAAATTATTATATAGTTGATCTACTTATCTCTTCGATAAACCGCGTTATCCGTTTTCGATAATTTACGCAAACCCGTACCTTTCCGCTGTGGTTGTAGATAACGAGTGGAGTTCCTTCGTTGGGACTGTAGTCTGCCGGAATTGTAAATTTTCACAACTCACGGTATACAATTGAAATTAAATAATCATGTTCTACCCAGCGATATCCAGTCATTCGTGAAATCAAAATTTACGAAAATACAAGCAACAAAGGTTGGTTGATCTTCTGACATTGACAATTTCCGTCCAGATGCATGTGCTCAAAGAAAACGCTCCCGTCCATCACCGCCGTCTTTTACATTCTTGGTATGTTGCGTTTTCTGATCCCGTGCAAGGATTGCCATCGGATGGATGGTCAGAGACCTCACAAAATATATGCAAATTCTGGTAACTATCACACTCATCGTTATAAAGTCGCGATTCACCTGACCCCGTATGAAATTATGCAATTTGTGTACCTATATCCATAAAGTTGATACACCAAGCGTTTAGCACATATTTTCATTTCGTTTCCCAGACTGCGGGAGTCAGCCAAGTGAGAACAACAAAGTGCAGAGTGAGGATAGATTGCAGAGAGAAAATCAGTGGCAGGGTATCAACCGACAAAATCTTAGCCCGGTGCAGGTAGTCAAAACATACGTTACCCTGTTCCCAGAGCAGGGTTTTAGGTATGTTCCAACTTCGGCTTTGATCCAGCGATGCACCGGGGCATACAACTCTGAATTGAAAGTCGTGCCAACAGAGTCTAAGATGACGTTTGTTGACATCATACGATACTCATTGACGACAAATCGTCTGCAGTGTGGCTCTGTGGAAGTGGAGGAACACACAGCCTGCGCGTATGAATAAAATGCAAATAATACCTTGCATGAAATTTGATTATCTTCATAATCTCGTCAATTTCGTTCTAGCTACGCATGCAGAGTGACAGCAAGCGACTGTAGCTCCTTGCAAGAATACAATCCTAGTTTGTGTAGGTGCGAATGTAAAAATGAAAAGATGAAAATCAATCAATCAATCATGTGCTCCGCGGAGGAGGAAAAGCGGTGGGATGTCGAGAGATGTTCCTGTGTTTGCAGGCAACAAAATGTGGAATGTTCGACCGGTCTTACTTGGGACGAGGATCATTGTGGGTGAGTTTTGGCATCCAACTTTTCTGAAGCAATCATTTCGTTCAATATATCGGAGCTACACCAGCCCCCGTGTTGAGCATGATTTTCTGAACATGAAGATCATTATTAAAAGTCGTCACAGCGAGAAGTTAAGGATGTATAGGCTATACAATCTCAACCAAAAGTGAGTCTCGTCGTCAATATTGAGTACTTCGAGATGAGATAAAAATCGTAAAAAAATCAACCACAATCAAGATGATAAGAGTATTCATTTTCAATAATAATAATGCCCAAAAGTTATCAACAAATTGTTTAAACAAATCATTGTTTAACAAATTTCCTGGTGACGTTATTTTTTTTTCATGTCAAATGAATTCGTTAATTTTTCTGAATACATATGAATTTTTTCAGAATTTTGTCACTTTTTTGAAATTTCCGTTTTTGATTTTGAAAAATGGAGAAAAAAATTTGAATTTTGGATATGTTATTTTGGAAACAATGTAGATTACAATTCCGAAGTTTCCGGAGAGTGGAACTAATAGTTTTGTAAATACAGCCTTTAGAAATTTCCGAAAACGGAAATTTCAAAAAAGTGACAAAATTCTGAAAAAATTCATGTGTATTCAGAATGATTAACGAATTCATTTGACATGAAAAAAAAATAACGTCACCAGGAAATTTGTTAAACAATGATTTGTTTAAACAATTTGTTGATAACTTTTGGGCATTATTATTATTGAAAATGAATATTCTTATCATCTTGATTGTGGTTGATTTTTTTCCGATTTTTATCTCATCTCGAAGTACTCAATATTGGCGACGAGACTCACTTTTGGTTGAGATTGTATAGCCTATACATCCTTAACGGTTGTACAACTCTTTATCAAGCAATATATGAACCATGTAAATGCCAATTATCAAAATACATGAATTATTGATCATTTTACAGGTGCGTTCACGGAGACTGGAATTAAGTCGCATTTTCCCCAGGAGGCAAAAACCTAAGCACGAAATTTCTCATTCTTACTAAATATGTATTATAAATATTTCAATTCCGAATAACGATTAATCACATCCGTTCAATTATATGTTGATAGTCTTTTTCTTATTCATTAAAAATTTATCAGTCTTTATCTTAATTATTTCACACATCAGCTATCACTCATTTCAGGAAAGAAACATCATACCATGTAACATGAGTCGACGGAAAAAAAACCTCGCGACCACGACCACCTCGAGATATAAAATACATTTTTCCTCAAGCTACACTAAAAAACGAATCATGACGAAGATTTAATTAGAGAGTACCGATAGTCACTGAAAAATAGTAGTCGTCGCGTATTTCAAATTCTACCTTTTGATATCCCAACACCTACACTCGGACTTTGATTTTTGCTCAGCCAGGCCCTTCTATATCCAGTGCTTCGAATTGATGCACTTTCGTTCACAGCCACCCTAACGTGACGAGTATTAGTGGAGACCAACTCCTGATTTTCATTCCTATCATAGATTCGCGTTGGACTTCAATAAGCGAATGCTTTGGTATCGACCAGGCTTTTGATATCCGATGAACGAAGGTTCTTTGAGGTTTCATCTTCGACAGCACTAATACATCTGCATGTATTGAATTTCAACAAACTTTTGGTAGATCCAATGAAACTAGAAATCTATTGGGATTCACTTTTCGTCACTTTTTGTTTTCTCTTACTCTTCGCTGAGGCACAATTTAATTTTCAGCTGCATCTGAGACCTGTGTTCAATCATCAATTGAATTTGAAAATTGTATACCTACTAGTATAATACTATTCCATTTAATTACGTATTGTTCATCACTATAAATGTCGTGTACACTTTTTTGATCCTCTATCCAATTCCTGATACCATCTGCATCCTCATATTTCTTGTTCATTGTTCATATGAGTTGGGTTCGATCCGTTTTGTGACGAGTTATGAAGTAAGTTTCATTCATAATGGATTTAATCGCACGGTTTTTCTTCTTACATGTAAAACCAACAGAGCTGTACCATTGTTGTGATAGTTTTCTTTCAAATATCCACAGTTTTCAATAAAAATGTCGAATAACGCAAAAAGGTGGCGATATATGATTCCATAATTTTTCCTTTGATAAAATTGCGGCATTCCTTGGCCTTCGAATAAATAATGGCACAAGAAAAGTTCTCATATATCCAGTCTTTCACGACGGTATAATATAATATTGTAAGAATATAGCATAATTATGATAACTATAGGTATCTGTAGTCTAATTGTTATCATTCTCGTGTAAAAATCAATGCAGAAGTAGAGGCGAAACTATATACGGATGAAATATTTGACTGGTTTTTTGTATGTTTCAAATTTTGGTCGATTTGGATGACAGTCAATTTTTAAACATTTGCAATTATTTTTGTCGGTGATATGTTCACCATATGAAAATGAAATACCTGAAACTTTCTGTATCACTAGAAAATTCTCTCCAAGTAAAAATTTGGCTGGTTTACTTTCAATATCAAGTATTTAACAAAAAGTTTTATGGAAAATGTGAAGGCTACTGATGCATGGTAATTTATCAACTATAAACCGGGTCCAAATACTTATATTCATTGAATTGCAATTTATGCCACTCGAGTTGAATTTTAAAGTTGTTCCGAATGAGAGGGAAAAAAAATTTGCCCGCTGCAGGTAGTTATTCAATGCATCACCATCTATTGTGTTCTATTCGTCGTATAAATTTAGTCACTGCACAGGTTCATGTCTAGGTCGATAACAAAAATCAGTTTCTGCCTAGTAATCGCCAGCTTCTTGATTCAACAGAATATTTCATAGTGAAGAACCGTTGTCTGTTGGTTTTATCGCAAATCGGAGTTATTCATGTGTAGTTGATGAGTGGGGGATATGGTTGCGATGAAATAAAATCAGCTTCGCGAATGCTATGACATTTTTTCGAATTATTTGTCTAGCTGGTTTCTGCTGATGTGATGCACATTAACGGTATTTCTGTAATGATTTCTCGGTACTACCAGTCGTCGAGTGAGGTCGAGGAGCGGGAACTCAATGACCAGGAGAAATTATCAAGGCAATCTCAATTTGAATCATATGAAAAATACTGAGTCATTTAATTTTCAGTTGGCATTAAAAAATAGATGTTTTTAATGATATGAATGAAACAAAAATACGATTCACAAATTGAAAGGACGATTACAGGCATTCGGTATAAATGTAGACGATGGTGCTGAGGAGATAAATGTATGAAAATGAACTTGGGCAAGAATTTAGTCATGTAACAGTGTTAGTCAGAACACTGCTGTCTCCGAAGCTGCCCCACGTATGATCCCAGAATCTAGGGTCGCCACGAGGGTCCCATGGAAGATTGGCCGGTGGAACGGCCGTCGCGTTCCATTTCTTCACCTCGTTTTTAAGCCGCGTTACAATTTCCGGATACCTAATCGATGCAAAAATAAGTTACCGTGTATACTTGACATGAGATGGTAAATATGGCAGAGAAGTGACGGATTCCTCGCCTGATACTTACACATTTGCAAGATTGTTGTATTCACAAGGGTCTTCGTACACCCTGAAAAGACATGGTGCCTTGAGAAGATGACACGCTGACAAGGTGGCGTTTCGTGGAGCACACTCTACCGTCGCGCTCTTACGGAGAGACAACACCTTTTCCGTGGAAAGATTGATGCCCAAACTAGCCACAGCACGGTAAGTCTGACTCGCGAGCACCTCTGAAACGTTGTATGGAACCTCCCTTCCCGAAGGACCGTACCAGCCGTCCCACTCGCCTCCATAAGTTGTCCCTGGATCGGAGGAACAGAAGTGAACATTAATTTCCCGAAGCATGTTACTTGCGAAGCTCAGAGACACCTGACCACCCCGCGAAATGTCGCTTACCTTGCAAGAGCTTCCAATCATCGACGGTGATGGCCGAGTTGCCGTACTGGTCGTCGATGTTGTGGAGGATCGACGTTCGCGGAGATTCGGTATCATTGCTCAAAGCGGCCCAGAGATTCATTCCGTCAATGTTCAACGGCGACGGGTCCCCGCCAGCGGCAGCTATCAGTGTCGGCAGCCAATCCGTCACGTGGAAAAGCTGCCGGGAAACGCGTCCCGGATTGTTCAGCAGTGGAGACCACAAGAGACCAGCGCCTCGCACCCCGCCTGAATATTTCAAGGTATTAGCACCTGGTCTTCTTCAGTCAAGACATGGAAGAACAACTTCGCACCAGCCATCAATGTTGTGAGTCATGTAAATTTGGGGAGTTATTTCAGAATGCTGTTAGGACTTGTGCTTTCTTCTCTCATTGTCTTAATTATAATAAAGGTAGGTCAAATTGTGTAGAATAACGCACCTTCCCACAGTGTGTTTTTGACACCTCTCAACGGAAAGTTGGATGCTGCGTTGAGATTAAAACCTGCTGCTGGCCCACCATTATCAGTTGAAAATACGATTATACTGTTTTCCAACATCTTTCGTTTACGAAGAGCCTCGACGACACGACCCACAGATTCATCCATTTTGGTGAGCATCGCTATCAGATGAATAAATGCATACGGCAATAGTCGATACACTTTTTTCAAGGTCGAGTGTATTTGCATTTGAATGGGCGTGATTGGGAACTATTTTTGACTGAACGTGACTATTGTGACATGGTATATTCCCATGTTTCGTGACCTTGCTGAGGTCGTGGTAATCAACGGTTATCGGCGACAACACCTCTAAGAAGGGTACATGAAAAGAATTGTCGAACAACAGGTGATGGATGTGTTAAACAGCAAATAGGCTGCGAATAATTGGCTTCAATCACGTAACCTAATTCCGTTAAACTTCATGCGTTGGAGACTATTAGGCAAGCTGTGATCAAATAGAGGAGCATCAATTATACTATAGCTTTTTCGACGTTTCCTACCTGCAAATCTCCTTCTCTTGTAGTTTTCAATGGGACCAAATTTTTCCACGATCTTATCCGGTGCTGGTAGAGGATTGTAGGGATTTCCTGAATGCACTGCAGCGTGACCAACGTAGAGAAATAGTGGCTCACTCTTATCGTGAGATTTAATGACAGAGACAGCTTCCTTCGTGAAAACATCCGTAGAATATTGACCGTGCAGATCCCAAGCGGGCTCTAATCCACGTCTCATATCAAGACCGGTGTAATTCTGCGTCAACGGATTAACATCTTTATTGCAAAGTGCACATGCTGCATGCGTACTGATCACATAGAACACAGTTGATATCGGCAAACCGATTGGTATCATCAGTGAATAAATTGCGAAAGAAATCATGTACGAGCAATCACTCACTCCTTCCATAGCCATGTGATCGTTGTAATCTTGATGACCAGACCAGTACCCGGTGTGGCTACGGAACCCTCTGAAGGTCGGCGTGTATTCTTTCTTGTAGAAACCAAGGTGCCATTTTCCGACTATGTGATTTGCATAGCCAAGCTCTCCGAGGTACTGTGGCAAAAGTTTTTCGTCCAGTGGAAGACCTCTGGGCTCAGCAGCGTACAGAACCTTCGGAAAAGCACGAATATTTCAGGCATTGGTAACTTCATTCACAATGTCATATGTAATGTCGTATCGGTCAACGTCGTTCTGATAATCTTCTCGTGAAATGTTGATAAGCCGCTTTCATATAGATGTGAATTTCTCACGCTACCAATGGACCAGAGTTGTAATTTTTTAGGAATGTTCAATTCTTGTCATTCAGTTGCCGAAGTCTATTTGAAATTCATTTCTCCACAAGTATTCGAGCTGATCAAATCGTGTTATGCACCCGGTATGCTAAGCAGTCGCGTGTTCGTACTACTAAAGATAGTTGACTAAAAATATGACACACTGTTGTGTATATTATGTTAGAGTCTGTCACTATACACCGTAGCACGTACGTCAAATCAGAGAGTTTCCTTTTTCAAAATTCATGGCTGAATTTACTCTCACGTCAAATATATTTATTTTACAGGTTTTTCATAGCGAAGTAAATGACCATATTTGCTGTGAAATTAATTTTTCAGTAGGTTCAGATTGAAATCAATCGTTTTTTGTCTGGGTATATGCAGTCAAACGAGATAAGCAACAGATTTCCATACTTCTAGTTCAGTTTTTAAAACATTGAAAAAATAATAATAATATAATTTGACGTTAAACACGTGACATACTTTCGTTGAATCAATCTTCGTGAGGCTGAAGCCGGTTGACTTTGTCGGGTAAACATAGAAACATGGTCTAAAAATATTTGGAGTAATCAATATTTTGTGGGCATTAGCTGAGAGCGGTGAAAACGTGCGAAATAATTAATACCCACTTCGGTGAAGACGTTTATAGTATTTATGTCGAATGGTGTGAAATTTTCTTATCAATCGTTTCATTGATACTCAAAAATTAAACAGAAGTTATTCTATCCACTCATTAATCGAACGGCTTTATTCGCTCAAAGCAAACTTTCACTGTACAAAACATCATTGCGTGCAATTTGCAGACTGACATTTGAATCGCTCATGATAAAATTGCGTACATATTTTTATGCTTCTTTCACGATGTGACAGTATTTCAAAATTTTGGTTGGTTAATTTTTATTACACCAATTTATATCAGTTTCGGTTCTTTATGAATCTCGATATAGTTTCAGTATCATTGATGGACCAACCATAGGTCATCAGACCCCGAACAACCGAGCAGCGCAATTTACGTGGTTGAGAAAGTGATAGGATACCTATTCTATGCATATTGTGTAAAGCGGAAGCGTGAAAAAAGTACTTGGAAACGTACAGCTGTACCGGAAGCGGCGAATACCGTACAAATCATTGTGAAAATTATCTCAAATTATCTCTTGCAAAACGACAATTAAATGCAGTGTCAATAATCGTAAGTGAAACACTGAGCTACCAAGCATGGGCTTCAAGTTCACAATTGAATTCCAAATTTTATTCATTTTTTATAGGTAAAAACTAAAAGTTTGATTCGAATTTGAATATAAAATCTATATACAATATCCTCGATTTACCATCTCCTCGATTTGCTCCTTGATTTAAAATACCCACACAACACAATGACGTACCTATAATATCCTTTGGATATTTTTTCGGGATATGCTGGATATCCATGGAATGTCCAGAATAGTCCTATGGATGGCCATTGGATATACTATGGATCCCCAGATGTCCGCCCTTTGGACCGTCCTGAGGATGTTCTGATTAGATATCCATAGGACATTTTGAGACATCTTTCGGACCATTCGGGACATTCCAAAATACGTTCGGGGACTTTGAGAGGCTATCGTGAGGATTTACAAAAATTTATCGAAAATTGCAGCACGTGAAGGTTTTCAAGGAAAAGGATACGTGAATCAGGTTCTTAGGTCCCAGTATATCCTCGCAAGACATGCATGATAAATCGATCCCCGAATTGGATGATTCATGGATGTCCCCACAATATTTGATGGAGTCTGGATATCCCAAACATCGCAGGGATATTTCATATATCCTGGATCATATTTGTTGGACCTACATAGGATCATCCACTGGATATCGTGTGTTGTGTGGGTTCTAGATCTCGTATCATTTTTAATTTTACATTCAATCCCAACTTCTTTGTGTTGTATTTTTAGCTCTGAAATAATTCTATGACTTTCAGGTGATTCTTTGAACCGATCCTCACTTTTGAGTACTCATTTTTCTTTGCACTTCAAACTTTAACGTTTTATAAGTTCTAAAAAGTTCACGAGAATTCGGTTGCTGCAAAACAACCATTCCTCATTACTTTCGTCATCAGAAACGTAGGCAGATTGTTCTATATTTTCTTTTCAAATATTTATTAATTTCAAGTCAGTTTCAAAATTCTGACCGATAATCTTCACATCTTGATTCTCAATCGTATGTCAAGAATAGCCGAGCAAAAATAATGTGCTGGCAACGGTTTCGGAATGAGAGCTACTATTTTTCTTTTATACTTTTACCATCGGAAAACCGCTGATTCCGATATCTGATCGATAATTCATAGTCATTGATTTCTTCTGTGATCCCTGTGCTGGTCCGTGTGGTGACTGATAGGAGCAAAGTCAATCGCGAATGGACGGTGGCGTTTATCAGGAATAGAAGCTGCGTTTTTTCTAGAATTCCGACATCCCGTAAACGTAGCCTCCATACCTGTCTTTTCTGATTTTTTGTGAATGTCCAAGAAACCATTGAAACTGCATTGAACTGACCTACCTGACGTAACTTGAGTCGCGCACGGCAAAGATATGGCTGAAGAAGCCTGTCAGGATCCCTATGTTCATTCTTGAGTCTTTCAAGTACTTTAAAACGGAAAAAAGTTTTGTTTTTTGATAGACTCACTAAAAACATTTACTTTTTCAGTTTTCTTTCAATGTCAACCTGATTATGAAAGTTACCGAAGAATCGTACTGTGTATTCCTGAGCATCACCAACGCTCATTTGCAGCAGTCGCACGGCGAAGTTCGTGATTCAGAATCACTATAGTATATGGGGCTGTCCACGTCAATTCACCTAGCCTCCAGACCGCAACATTTTTTATTTGCTTCTTAATGTCGTCTGTCGTTGTCCTTGCTTTGAAACATTTTTCTGAATTTTTTTCAGATTTTTCGGACAAATTAACCCTTTCCGAGTTATGATTTTTTTTATATTTCTTTTACCCGATCAAAACTTTTTTTGTCAAGAATACACTAAAACCACGACTTTTATCCACCCATAGATATATCAGGGGCGTTCCATGCCAAATCGACCTGCCGGTGACCCTCGACCTCTCAGATCTAGTCCGTGATTTTTTGCGTCATTCTTCCGAGTCTAAATAGTAACGAGATTTTTTTTCAGATTTTTCAAAATAAATTTGAGCGCGTGGTGAATTTTCGAATTTTTTTTTTTCAACATCTCGATGGCCGTAACCGAAAAATCTGGAAAAATTCTGAAAAAGCCTCCGTCAAAAATGAAAATTTTTGACCTAAATTGCATAATGTCCAAAGTTTTCCTTCAACCTGATTTTTAGATTTATCGATGAAAAAATTACGAAAAAATAATTGGTGTGGAGATCAATGCACCGTGAATTTATTGAACCACAGTAAATCATGGATAAAAGTAAGATAAAAATAAAAAAATTAATAAAATAATAATAAAATAGATGAACGCTAAAAAATCAGGTCGAAGAAAGAGCTTGGACATTACGCAATTTGAGTCAAAAATTTTCATTTTGGACATAGGCTTTTTGAGAATTTTTCCAGATTTTTCGGTTGCGGCCATCGAGATGTTGAAAAATAAACTTCGAAAATTCACCACGCGCTCAAATTTCTTTTTAAAAATCTGAAAAAAAATCTCGTTGCTATTTAGAGTCGGAAGAATGAGACAAAAAATCACGGACCAGATCTGAGAGGTTGAGGGTCACCGGCAGGTCGATTTGGCATGGAATGCCCCATATCAATACTATTTTTGAACTGGAAGGATAAAAAAAAAAAATAATTAAATTCAACTGGTCTCATACAAGGAATCAATTCGATCAAATATTCGCTATGTCAAATCTAAGATATGCAGGGTTGTTTCAGTGAGTGATTAATCATTCCTGGGATGTGATCAAAACATACATAACTATCGCCGTACCGATAAATTCAACTATTTAATGTAATTTATATATTACATCGACATCGAATTAAATAATGCATAAAACGTAAATTCAACAGAGTGTCGATGATAAAAGAGCTCTTGAAACGGAACGCTGACGCATTTGAGTCACGTGTTCGTAAAATCATGCGCATCAATACCTGCGCATTAGTTTTAACAGAGTTGCATGAGCAGAAGAAAAAAGAAACGATTAAAGATGGCCGTCCCGTGCCGAAAACCATAACCTAAGACGGATGTAAATCGATGGTATCCGAATAAATGTACTTTCAAACTCAAACTGTGACTCGAATTAATATCGAAAAAACATTTGTCTACGATTCCTAACCTCGAACGACAATGTTCAACCTCATAGCGAAGGGGCGAGGACTGTTATTCGCCACGCTCAAACGGCACGTGGTCAAACGTCATGTAAACACAGCGGCTTTGGGGTCATATCATCTTATCGGAAAACTTTCCCAAGACTGGAATCAGCGAAGCACAAAACCGAATGATTATAGAAAATATTCGACTCTCCCAGAGCCGGTCGAGGCCCCGAGAATCCGGCAGGTCTACGTAAGCAAAGAAAATACCTTCGCATTATCAATCCTAAAAAGAAACGAAGCCTACTCCGCGAGTATAGCCAAAAGCTTTGAGGAACTCAATCCGAGGGATATATCGGCGTCCGACGTCGACGACTTCGTATCCAGGAGCTGGAAGGCGCAGCCGATACAAGATATCATAGAAGCATTCGTACACATATCGAACTACGCTATGAAAAACGGGGAGAACAACCTGGATGATACATATTCGAAATTTCTACGATATTTGGCTACAAATTGTCACCAATTCACCGACGACGAGATGAGCGCGGTGCTCCGATCTCTCGCCGTTTGGCCCGTCACCTCGAACGGAGACGCCGAGGGATTTGAAGACTTGTGGAAAGCCCTGGACCGCGACTGCCTCCGGCGAGCCCATATGGGGAGCTTCGACGAGCTACTTTTGTTCTGCGATCATTGGGACAGACTGAGACTGACCAGGCGGAGTGACTTGGTTGCTTACGTCAGCAAGGAGCTCGCTACAGAGTCAAGCAGAATGTCGCCGGCTAATTTGGTCCAGTACATGTTCTACTCCTATAAGGGTATATTCCCCGCCAAGGATGTATACAAGCTCGAGTATCGGCTGGAGACTTGCATCGACGATATGGATATAGATGAGCTTGCTGTGATATCAATGGGGTTCTTCAAGAGCCAAGCTCTCATTAGAAACTCTGCTTTACTGTATAAAATTACGCAACGTCTCATAACGGAGATCAATACCGTTCATGAAATCAGTTACACCGCTATCGTTAAGATAATTAAGTACGCAAAGGCTGAAACGCTGCGCTTACCTTTTCTCAGAAGCTCTAGAACATTATGATGGAAAGATACCCTAGTCAAAAAGTCGATATGAGGTCAGATACCCAGAACATGCCTCACTACGGTAGCATGCGGCTGGATATAAATCTGCAGCGGAGAAGGTTCAATATTTGTATTCAGCTGCATACTACGATCATCTTCAGAATGACGTATGCTTCTGAGGATCTGATCTTCAACACTATGACTCGACTTTATGGAAGATCGAGTATTTCGATCAAGTTTCACTAGGGTATTGCCTCTATGCGATTCAAAGATGATTGCAAACTTACATGCTCTGCTTAATCGAAGAAAGTACATACAATATTCGGCTCTCTTTGAAACTTCCACATCCTGAATTAGTAATTATTCTTCATTCAATTACTTTGATTTGGTCGTGTTGGAAATTTGAAGCCGTGATTTTTATGGTCCCTGAAATTTAAGACTGGCGTCACTAACACAGTATTTTCCTTGAAGAACTAAAAAAAAACTGGAGAACCAAGACGCTCGTAACCAGATTCGAATATCTATAAAATGGGACTTCACAGCTTGTTGTTTTCGTGTGTTCTTGAAATGATGAAAATAAGTCCAATGTGAAACAAAACTATCGGAATTGAAACATTACTGAAAGGAATTCTGTCCTGACTTTTTTTTAGTGTAATCGATTTGAATTTAAGCAGATCATCCAAGTTTGAAAATTCAGAGATAGAATGAATTCGTCAAATTTGAACGGAATAATTTGAATTTTGTTAAATTCAGACCTCAGATCTTCTTGAATCTTGAGTCTCTAATGTAATCAACACGTTTTCATATTACAGGAATTCATCTAAGTGTTACAGACACCATGGATTAATGTGGGAATTGTTATGCTCTACGGTCCCTGAAGTTCCCAGACTGTCTCTGCCAGCATTAGCATGCATCGTAGCGACGGCTGTGACGCTGAGGCTTTTTCATCCTGAGCTATTGACTTCAGTAGCACAGAGGTGAGATTATATTCGATACCTGTTCGCGGATCAGGCGCAATAAAATAAGAAGACGAAGTGATTCAATGAGAATTTGATACAGTTTTCTAATCCTTGAATGTTCAAATCAATTACAGATTCAACGAGAACCTAAAGGACGCCAGGATGAAGGACATAGAGCGATTCGTAGGGTCCTTAGCTTGTTCCAATTTTACCCCCGATATTCAGCCAAATATTTACGATACAATCGTAACCGAACTACAAAGTCCTGACCGAGTTGGCGAATTGGAGAGGTATCATCGATATTCGTTATATAATCAATAATCAAGACTTTACCTACAACTGGTTGTTATTGTATTGGAAAAAAGGTACCAGAAACTGTTGGCCGGCTGCTTGCAGTACCTGGCCGTGATGAACCGATACCCAAAGGATTTGATAGCGTTAGTTTTGGATCCTCAGAACCTCAAGCAAGCCTATCCAAAATTTCCATTCGACGAGTATAGATCGATTCTAGTTATTGATCTGAATATCGAGATAGAAGTTCCGGACTACAATGGTCCAAGATTGGACCAGAGATCACGTTCTATTTTAATTAAGGTAGTTACATCGAGTCGATGGGGGATTTTTATTCCAAAGATTCTATAGGTTTTTTTTAATCCTACAGGACTACATCAACATCAGTCCAGTGGACAGAACCAGTGGAACCCGGCTGTCCATAGGGCATAAAATTTTCAACGAAATTCTGGACACTTGCGAGGTTTTTTATTTTTTCATAAAGCATATCAAAGCTGAACTTTGGTCGTTTATTCATGGTTGTTTTTTTAATCGCAGAAAATATTCGGATCGAGGGAAAACCTGCACGTTGATTGGGTATTGCCAAATCACAACGAAGCGGACATAATTATGTGTTTGGATAAGAACAATTCTCCGCTTCCGGTAAAGCCGATACTCTCCCAAATAGAGTTGGGATACGTTAAAAAAAGACCGGATAATTATTCTGAAGGAAGTAAGTGGATCACCTTGGTCACTGGCGGGTTGAATTCTTACATCAGAGACACTCATCATTTACTGGGCAAGGACGCCGCCAAATTGAGGCAACTCCAAAGCATAGGGTACACACCGATAATGGTAAGAGTGAGGATAGTTAGTTTATTTTCTCATTTCTATGTTTTAATCATTTGTCTGGTCAATTCTTTCAGATACCGTGGTTCGAATGGCCCTCGTGGGAACAGGACAGGAAGGAATATCTGAAGCGAAAACTTTTTGAGTGATGTGTTTGGAAATTTGATGAACAATTTTATTTATACGTTGTATAGTACGTTAAGAAAATAAAAGGTAATTTAGTCCATAAATTAGGCAGGTTTTAACAGCTGCAAGGATATTGTAGAATATGTGATAGCACTTTTCTTCATACGTATATACATATGCATACATATGTATACATATACTAATTCGTCATTATACTGTACAAATAATGAACCTGAGGGTTAAAGAGTTACTACATTTTCCATGAAAATAGAGTTAAGGTTTGGTTCGGGATGCTCTTCCATCTTTTTCCAAGTGGGAAGGGAGAGGCCCGTTTAGACACAATCAATAATTGACACAAAATAATGAACTTGCATTGTTGGACACAATCTTTTTCGGATTTGTACCAAATTGGACACAGATTTGTATATTTGAATTATTTATTTTTACAGACATTGCAGCCAATTGGTTGCACTTGAAAATAATTTGTGTCCAATTTGGTTTGTGTTCAAAAAAGATTGTGTCCATTCGATACTCATTCAAGCCAGATCGTCTATAATTAATATCTATCTCGTGTTCGATTAAATTAATATTCACGGTGTGTCCAATCTGAATGTGTGGGAAGAGAATTGTGTTCATTACTGCTTGTGTCGAAACGGGATCTATTCAGTGATAGAGATTGTCTAGAATGAATAATTCTGAATAAAAAATGAGGTACGTATGTACTTGGAATATTTGACCTAAAAACTAAGTTTAGTCTTTCAAACTAGACTCTTCACAAAATATTTTATAAACTCTACTATATGTATATAGTAGAACTCTCCGACAAAACTAATTCCAGAGCGAGCATAAGCTAATGATGACAACCATCTCCACAACATACTCAACGCGAACTCGGAAATGATGTATATGTATACATATTTGAACTTCAACTACGACGTTGATTTAAAAAATTACTCTCCTTTCAATTCATTTCAGAATTACATGCTATCAAACACCCTTTTCTTGTACCTAATTATCACAGATAATACATTACTGAATCATATGTGTCCTGTACTGAAACAATAATATTCTTGTATATATGTACAACTTGTCCTGCAAGCTTTTTCTAAATTAATCCAAAAAAACAAAAAGAAGCAAGAACAGATGATATTGTAACAAATTATAACAACTCTGTTTACATTATTGGCATATTTATATAACCAGCTCGCAATAGCGCGCTTCTGAAAACAACTTTCAGATCGTTATTACAGCGCTTTTTTTCTTCGTTTACTGACCTTTTTTTAAATCTTTACCAACCAATTCTAATTTAATCGGTGTGTACAAGTTGTGTAGGTTCAATTGAAATGTGTTTGATTGGATACCAATCTGCTCACCAAACGGATCACCATAAAAATATTTTTGTGAAGTTACCTCGAAATATGTTACGTTATATTTTAAGAACGATTGATTCAAATTAATTTGAGCGTGATCTGAATTTCAGCATCCGGTTACCGAATACGATACTATGCGAATAACTAACAGAATTTTGGATAGATTATCGTGCCCATCGTTTGCGCGTTTTTTGCGCAAACAGCACCCACAACAATTCATCAGTAATTATTATCTTTACCATTGAATAAAAAAAAAATTCCAAATCTGCAAAGCTGGTACCAAAATCCAGTATTGCCCATGCGCCGGGAGCGATCCAATATCCGTCCTTTCCAGTTCCCAGGCAAAGAAAGCCGTGAAAATGATAGTGAATCTAGGTGACCAGCGAAAATTGTGCATAATTCTGATGACTTTAGTTCGTCCGGTTTCATTTAGGTTGAATCAGCAGAAAAAAGTTACATTTCAAAATCATTCATTTTGGAATGTTACATTTCTCTGTTTAATCTTACGGTAAAAACCGGTAAAAACTCACGTTTCTATCTTGAAATACAACGAAAAATATTGTGTGTGAGTTTCATTCAGGATTAGGCATACAAAAAGTTACATTCCGAAATGACTGATTCTGAAATGTTACTTGTTTGCTGCTTAATCAACCTAAATAAAACCGAACGAACTGAAGTCATTAGAATTAAACATCATTTTAGCTATCCACCTTGATTCGGTATCATTTTCACGGCTTTCTCTTGGTTGGCAACTGAAACGGACGGGATTGAACCACTCCCGTCGCGTGTGCACTAATGAATTTTGGTACCAGCTTTGTAAATTTTGAATTAATAATTTTTCAATGGTAGCGGTGATGATTACTGATCAGTTATTGTGAGTGCTGTTTGCGCACGCGACGCGCAAACGATTGGCACGATAATTATTAATTTTGTATCTGAAATTCTGTCAAGCGTTTGCATATCAGGTATATATTGTATTTAAAAACCGGATGCTGAAATACAGCTGCCTCATTTTATTCGCATTTTTTCTCGAAAACGAGCGAGCGCGCAAACGAAATCGCGTTATATTCTTCATATTCAAGACATGCGCAAACGATCTGACATTATAGTCTTAGACGATTATCTTGACTTCAGATGATAACTTGATAAACCTTAGAACTGTAGGTGACAGATGCATTACTAAATACGTCGCTGTTCACCTCAACGCGACACGTTTCCCACACAACACAATGACGTACCTATAATATCCTTTGGATATTTTTTCGGGATATGCTGGATATCCATAGAATGTCCAGAATAGTCCTATGGATGGCCATTGGATATACTATGGATCCCCAGATGTCCGCCCTTTGGACCGTCCTGAGGATGTTCTGATTAGATATCCATAGGATATTTTGAGACATCTTTCGGACCATTCGGGACATTCCAAAATACGTTCGGGGACTTTGAGAGGCTATCGTGAGGACTTACAAAAATTTATCGAAAATTGCAGCACGTGAAGGTTTTCAAGGAAAAGGATACGTGAATCAGGTTCTTAGGTCCCAGTATATCCTCGCAAGACATGCATGATAAATCGATCCCCGAATTGGATGATTCATGGATGTCCCCACAATATTTGATGGAGTCTGGATATCCCAAACATCGCAGGGATATTTCATATATCCTGGATATTTGTTGGACCTACATAGGATCATCCACTGGATATCGTGTGTTGTGTGGGTATTGTTGTCCTTGCTCTAAAACATTTTTCGGATTTTTCGGAACAACCATTTCTGAGTTACATTTTTTTTTAACAGATAGAAGGACCATGTTCTTAGATCTAAAAAAATTCAGAAAAATTTAATAACTGACTTTGAACAGTTTTCCCTAAAATGTACGGAAAATGTATCGTACATTTTTTTTTTCACTTAATCAAAACTTTTTTTTTCACATTTTATTCTTGGCAAAAAGTAAATATTTGATCGAATTAGTATATTTCTTGCAACCGACCAGTTGAGTTGAAGTTGTTGTTCATTTGTACAGCTCAAAAATAGTATTGGAACATCTATGGTTTGATAATGCTAAAAAAAAAATGGTCCTTTTCTCTGTTTAAAAAAAAGTGTGAAATTCGAACGGGTTGATTCGAAAAATCTGAAAAAAAATTGAGAAAAATGTTTCAGACTAAGGACAAGAACATAAAAAATCACGAAGCAAATCGTGACAATTGACGTGGACGACCCCATCTATAGTTACATATGATAAGTCTCCTCACTTAAGTAACTGTAGAAGATGATGAGAAGAAGGATAAATTTACGCGCCAGTGAGCCATTACCTGATTAGATATCACATACGTGTAGCCATATCGAAAACGGTAAATACTGGGTCAGCATATAGGGACAGAGTATATCGACGTTTCTTCGTTATGCTTGTGGTTTGCTGATCAAGCAATTGTAAAACAGGACTGAAACGAGAAACTGTATACGAGCGAGTAAGTTATTACTCAATGGTCGTGAAAAATAATGGCCATAATTATTATCATAGCGTGTAACCCAAATCTCTGACTACTCTGCAAGACCGTCACAGCAACCGCGATTTTCGATTACGAAAATACCTAAATACTATAATTTGTTGTTTCGCGCTGCACCCATTGCTACTTTATAGGAAGTATGAACAGCGGCAAGTAGCACAAGAGTCTGATAATAAATGCAAATTGACGGCACAGCTGATTAACTATTTCACACACTACAGCTTACATAGTACACCTGAGCTCTTATTTTCTAATGCTTTCTCATAGGCTACGCGAGAAGGCAACGAATACGCACTTTCAGTTACCAAAACCGATCCCGCAATTCCGATACTGAATATTGGTCCACAATTTTAGTAATAATTTCAGAATCCAATTGTATGTATTTATTTTTTTCGGAAACGTCGTTGGTTGACCCCGAAGCTAGTTTGCTACTCGATGAACGGTGCGTTATTTAGAAGTAGCCATGTGACAACTAACAAGTTATTGCCAATTGAGTCAATGCCGCTTCGCTCAATGCAACAATCAGTATAACTTTACAAGCCTAACGCAAGATCAAACCAGCGTGAGGCAGATCTAATAATATGTTTAAGAACAGGCCGCAATTATCTAAGCAATAGGCAAATCCTCCGTGAACACTGTTTTATTTTTCATACTATGTCATTCTCAAGAACAGTAAACCAAAGTGCTCCTTTTTGCTTGCTTGAGAAATAAAAAAATAAATAAATAATGGTCTCATTCCTTTTGAAGAATTCCACTTCCACCATCAAGAGGAACCGAGGCGAAGAAACTTACCGTGTGTTGCATTCCGGTGTGGATGGGGTGTTTGCCTGTCATGAGCGCACTCCTGGAGGGAGTGCATACGGCAGGGACGTAATACTTGTCCAAGAGAATACCAGAGTATGCAAGAGCGTCGATGTTCGGTGTAGGAATTTGCCCAGAGCCATGAAAACCGACGTCGTTCCATCCCTGAAGAAAATAAAAATAATCTTATACAGGGATACATGAATACTGAATTATCTTCCAACAGGCATCGCTGTGTCATCCTTATTTTTGTCTCTTAGTCACAGTCTGCGACGTCCGATTGTCTTGCATACCAACCTGTTCGCTTGAAAGGACTCTTCTACACAGGGACTGAATTCACTCCGTTTCCTTTATCATCGGGAAGCATAGCCACAGATGGATATCATAAAACGCCAGTTACGGAGAATTTACGTAAAAATTGAAAAAAAAAAATAAAAAAATGGGGGATTCCATGTCAAATTGATTGATCACGGGTACGCAAACAAGAATATTGAATATCGAACTTGTTCTGCGGCCTCAAAATCGTCAAACTCTCGCCACTGTGCAAATATTTGTTAATGTATCTTCTATGAAATTTTCAGACAACTTTTGGCATATTGAAAAAGACATGCTGTGTAAAAGTTTCAGCCAATCCGATGGGGGGACTTTGTTGTTACTGAGGATTTTCGAAGCTACAGTTTACCGAGGCACAAAAAATGGTAAAAAATTATTTTCGAAAATTTCAAAGAAAGACGCGAAACTTTCGTATAAAAACTTTTTCCATATGTCATCTGGATTTCACGCTATTTTAACTTGAAAAATCGAAAAAACGTGAAAAGTTGATTGTGAGCTGAGCTGAACGTGAAAAATCTAAAAAAATTCACAGTGGATTGTTTTAAAGCTCGATTGACGTTGAATATCCGATATATCTCGTGTAATTTTTACATTACTTCCAATAATTTATACAGTATCAGTGCATGTTCACGCTTACTACTCATCGTCCTTCTCTTTTTTACGTAGATTACTATAATTAGATGTTCGCACATGCATGTCATGAATTATACCATATTCGTTTATACTCTTTATCAAATTTATACATTTATTTTATATTCCGCGATGATTCAGATGTAAAAAGTTTGCACGCTTATGATGCATGCCTGATGGTAATTCTATTTAATAACGAAAAAGTGGTTTCATCGACATTTGGTAACGTTCAGTATTATTTTTACAGAATGAGTATATTGCACAAATGCACAAGCATATTGGTAGTTTGAAATCTTAATGACAGGTTTCATCCTCGATTTACACGTAGGTGTGATTAGCAGTTGTACAAGGATCTCTACTGCAAATTGGAACACAGCATCATGCTCCCACTTTCACAGCTCTACCGATGTACTATATGATCAACTTCCAACATAACTAATGTACGCTTTTCTTATCGTTTAGTCCGAGGAATTCAACCGTAGACCGAGTCTGAGATAGTCATAGATCAATAGTATATTTGACAACCGTTTCAAATTCTGAGCAAGCATTCGATTCCGAGCAATCACTCCATGATCGATCGTAGTCTCTATATTATTCAGCGAGAAGTCACTGTGGGCTGTTTCAAGTTTCCCCAAATGTACCCTAAGTCTTCCCTCCAAATGGAACGGTATCGCTTATTGTTATTTCAGATCGATCACGGCGGGGGATGAATTCAAGGATGGTCGTACCACGTGCGGAGTGGCGCCACGCGTTGCTGGCCACATGTCTTCTAAAATTGGACAAAAAATTTCCTGTGCTTTTGTCTCGACAGCCACATCATGGACTCGATGCTTCGATGATGATAGTTAATTATTATAGGAAACAGAACGTCTTATCGTGGGGGAATGTAAAGTCTTTGTGAATTGTTATCATCCCCTCAATAATTATGTTTGAGAAGCATTTCTTGTCTCATCCATATCTTGGCTTTCGAAGGCCTCGGATGATAGTTTGAACTTATTGTTTAAAAATAGCGAGTCAATGTCCGCAGCGATAATGCGATGATGTGAGTGAATATCGATCGACTGAACGTACCAAATCGTCAGCCAGTATGAAGACAATGTTGGGTCTGTGGGCGAAGACTGCAGGAACGAAAATGAGAAAAAGTGCCGAAAACTTCATGGCGAAACTGCGGTTCGCCGTGATAAGCGTGTGGAATTAAATGACAAAAGTTAGGAAACCAGCTGAAAACACTTTTGCTTATGCTTGTTTCAGTTATCACTATATAATCCGAAGAGAGTCAATCAAATCACAACATTTTTGCGGCACGTTTAAAATTCACTCAACGATGGTTAAATTTCAGATACAATTTCCCCCCGGACGCCACGGCAGGAATGATACGGCTTCAAGATCCCGTCAGGGAATACTCGCATCGAGTCGAAACCCCCACCTTTTCCAACCACCCATGTGGTCTTGAACAGCACCGAAGCGATGTGATTGACTTTTCAATTGATTATTGCATTTGCAGGGGTTGGTTTTTTTTCCATTCATGTAGAATCCATCATATCACATTCATCCCATGGCTGCGTTTCATTATCATCATAATTATCATTCAAGTATTCATTACCGGAGGCGTCTTTATATCTATCTGATCGATATCTAATTTTCACCAAATTTCGAAGTGGCCAGCTCAGATTACTTTACTGGAAAATTTTGAGAGTCAAGTATGCAGAAACTTGGACAATCCGAGTCACCATGAAATAGGATTGGAAAGATACCGAATGATGAACTTCTCAAATTTCTGCTGCCTATACAATTTCGAGGACACGTATCACCAAAAAATCGTCGGAATTGTTACCTGAAGGTTTTTTCATCGTATATAGATAACAGTTGACCTAATCAAAATTTCATCATGTTTTCAGAAAAAATGGCACTGCTCTGTCAGAGTGTCATGATAATACTTCGCATTAGAGAAAGGATGACAAGGGATCTTCGAAATGGCGCTTTTTGTCGTTATATGTCAATGCAGGCTTAGTTTTTAGGCACGATCGTTAAAAACGGAGTGCCTTATACATTCGCCATCGCTAAAAACGTCGGATCGAGAAAAAATTCTGAAATCATGTAGGGAGCACGTTTTGGCACCTGGGTAGTCGTTTTCGAGCATTTTCAAGAGTGGTGTATGTGACCCCCCCATTTCTTGTAAACACGGTTTCAGCCAAACCGCTGAACCGATTCTGATGAAATTTGCACTGGATACTGTTTTCAGTCTGCAGATGTGCAATTTTGTTTGTGTACTCGATCCGACTTCCGGTTCAGAAATGGCGATTGCTAACTTTGTCAATTTTGAAGATACAACAACGAGCTTTGGAATACTGTCTTTTAATTAGGAATCAAAATTTTGGAAATTTTTTAGGATTTTTCCGGCACCTGCGTCTCGGTGTCAAATCGTTGAAGTTGCTTGTAAACACGAGCTTAGCCAAACCGCTGAACCGATTTTGATGAAATTCGCACTGGATACTGTTTTCAGTCTGCAGATGTGCAATTTTGTTTGTGTACTCGATCCGACTTCCGGTTGAGAAATGGCGATTGCTATCTTTGTCAATTTTGAAAATAATAGCGAGCTTTGGAATTCAGCCTTCTAATCACGAATCAAAATTTTGAAATTTTTGGGGGATTTGAACACTATTTCAAAACAAACCAGCACTCTGCGATCGTGCCTTACGCAAAAAAGCGATGAGCTTTTTGGCTAAAACCGGCTAGTTCCATCCTGTTTTTTTTTGTTTCTCCTTTTGCTTTTCAGATTCTAATTTCCAGATTCAAGATTGTCTTTTGCAAAGATTTATTTTGTAAGACTTCTTTCTAGGTATACTGACCGGCGTTCTCTTGTGAACTTAACGCTCGTTATTTCTTTATCTACTCTTGCTACAAAATTCTCAGCTTTAATTAAGTCTGTAAGCTGACACTGATTTTTTCCTATTATTATTAATATAAACTGGAAAGTGACGTAGGAGGAAAATGGAACGACGGACGAAGTGGAAAGGGCTGGGAATGGCAGTATAATACATATACGTCCTGAAAGAAGGACGAGCACTCTCATACTAGATGTCACTTCTATAATCTACTCATTCTATTTCAATCCTGCTTCTGGGGGGCAGGACGATTCGGCGCGAGTCCTTTTGGCGCCAGGACGATTCGGTGCCTGGCCGTTTCGGCGCGACCGTTTCGGCGAAGAGACGATCCGCATGACACATACACATATGATACAACGCAGACGGTGTTCTATGAAGGGTTAAAAAAAGTTAGGCCATACAATCATACAACACACGCACTACACATGATACAACACAGACGGTGTTCTATGAAGGGTTAGAATAAGTTAGGCCAGCCACTGAAGGTTAGAAAAAGTTAGACTAGCCAATCATACAACACACACACACATGATACAACGCAGACGGTGTTACCCCGAAAATAGAAGCATTTTCAATGCTAAAATGAGGTGACCTGACTTAATTTATAGCCGCCATGATACCGAGACGGCTCGCGCCGAAACGTCCTAGCGCCGAAACGTCCTGCCGCCGAAAGGATTCGCGCCGAAACGCCCCGGCGCCGAAAGGATTCGCGCCGAAACGTCCTGGCGCCGAAAGGATTCGCGCCAAAACAGCTGACGCCGAAACGTCCTGGCGCCAAAAGGACTCGCGCCGAATCGGTCGCGCCGAAATGGTCGCGCCGAAACGGACTGTACCCCTGTTTCTGATCATTCTTCCTTTCTGATCACTGTTTCTTACTTATTAGTACATTAATCTTAATTTTTTATGAAAAATCTGA
The DNA here is from genome assembly GCA_018257835.1 of Euura lappo. NCBI lineage: Eukaryota > Metazoa > Arthropoda > Insecta > Hymenoptera > Tenthredinidae > Euura > Euura lappo. The sequence continues at coordinate 233,389 of JAEUYN010001270.1, forward strand.
CCCTTATTCAAGTTCAAGAACAACGTCTATACTCATTGAATAAGCTTGTGCAAAATAAGAACATCCTTTCGTCATTTACGTATGAAAATATTTATTATAAAAATTTCAGTTCAGTATTCTACCTAAAGATTATAACAATAATTTTATAGTACAACCGGGGACAGTGATGCTTAACAAATAAATAACTAAAAAGGAACTTGTAGATGAATGTGAACTGCTGACGGTGCTATTGTAGTCTCCAAAGTCGTTCCACGTACCGTTCCAGAGTTTAGGATCACCATGAGGATTAAGTGGAACATTAGCCGGCGGCACTGCGGTAGCGTTCCATATCCTTATCTCGTTTTTGAGCCAGGTAACAATTTCTGGATACCTGATCAATGCGGGAGAAGACGACTCGGATTTGTTAATAGTTCTGTAGTAAGAATGTCAGTTCTCGCCTGATACTTACACATTTGCAAGATTGTTGTATTCACAAGGGTCTTCGTACACCCTGAAAAGACATGGTGCCTTGAGAAGCTGACACGCTGACAAGGTGGCATTTCGCGGAGCACACTCTACCGTCGCGCTCTTACGGAGAGACAACACCTTTTCCGTGGAAAGATTGATGCCCAAACTAGCCACAGCACGGTAAGTCTGACTCGCGAGCACCTCTGAAACGTTGTATGGAACCTCCCTTCCCGAAGGACCGTACCAGCCGTCCCACTCGCCTCCATAAGTTGTCCCTGGATCGGAGGAACAGAAGTGAACATTAGTTTCCCGAAGCATGTTACTTGCGAAGCTCAGAGACCCTGACACCCTGCGAAATGTCGCTTACCTTGCAAGAGCTTCCAATCATCGACGGTGATGGCCGAGTTGCCGTACTGGTCGTCGATGTTGTGGAGGATCGACGTTCGCGGAGATTCGGTATCATTGCTCAAAGCGGCCCAGAGATTCATTCCGTCAATGTTCAACGGCGACGGGTCCCCGCCAGCGGCAGCTATCAGTGTCGGCAGCCAGTCCGTCACGTGGAAAAGCTGCCGGGAAACGCGTCCCGGATTGTTCAGCAGTGGAGACCACAAGAGACCAGCGCCTCGCACCCCGCCTGAATATTTCAAGGTATTAGCACCTGGTCTTCTTCAGTCAAGACATGGAAGGACAACTTCGCACCAGCCATCAATGTTGTGAGTCATGTAAATTTGGGGAGTTATTTCAGAATGCTGTTAGGACTTGTGCTTTCTCGTCTCGTTGTCTTTATTATAAAAAAGGTCGGTCAAATTGTGTAGAATAACGCACCTTCCCACAGTGTATTCTTGACACCTTTCAACGGAGAGTTTGAAGCTGCGTTGAGATTGAATCCAGCGGCTGCACCACCGTTGTCCGATGCAAATACGATAATACTATTCGCGAGCATCTTTCGTTCGCGGAGAGCCTCGACGACGTGTCCCACGGAATGGTCCATGACGCTAACCATCGCTGTCAGATTACGAAATACGAGTTGAGAGTTTCGAAATGTAGCCTCACTCATTCGGTATTTTCATTCTAATTTTTCTATGCAATTGACTCAGGTCAGTTAATTAATGCTAAAATGTATCGTAAGATGCCGTTCCATATCGTGGCGTTTCAACAATTACGTCAGTCAGCAATATTATTCGTATGATATAATATGTTTACGTTTTTTATGTCCCCACTGATGATAGGCATAATAAGCGGCAAGCGAGTTAAAATGCACTTACAATGGGCCGGTCGACAGACAGTTAAGTTTTTTTACACATTGGCGAAACAAGAGTCAGTAACAGGTAACAGGAGAGACAAATTGCTGCAAAAAAATTCGCTTCAATTACGTAACTATCATGAGACATGCATTGAAATGAAATCGGTTGAGCGTTCACAGCTTTTTTTGAAAATCGTCATAGTGTACCTATGTCATACATTTCAATACGTCACTTAATGGCTTACCTGCAAACCGCCGTCTCTTAGGGTCAACAATACTATCGAATTTGTCTACTACTTCTTCAGGTGCTGGCAGAGGTCTGTAGGCATTACCCGAATGCACCGCAGCGTGAGCGAGGTAGAGAAACAGAGGCTCGCTATCGTTGTGGGCCTTGATAACGGACACAGCTTTTTTTGTAAAAATATCCGTTGAATATTGCCCCTGCAAATCCCAGGCAGGTTTCATCCCACGTCTCATGTCATGACCCGAGTAAGACTGGAAATAATTGACATCTATATCGTGCCGATATCGCAAATATTTGCAGATCATTTCACGAGGATACAAGTCAGGACTTACACCTTCCTGAGACATATGGTCGTAGTAATCATGACGTCCCGTCCAGAAGCCAGTGTGAGTACGAAAACCTCTGAATGTTGGCGTATATTCCTTTTTGAAAAAGCCCAGGTGCCATTTTCCGACTATATGATTCGCGTAACCAAGCTCTTCGAGATACTGTGGCAGAAGCTTTTCGTTCAGTGAAAGACCTCTGGGCTCTGCGCCATACAGAACCTTCGAATCATACACAGAGAAATTGATTCACTCAATTGATGGAACGCTATATGGAAAAGGCAAATGATATGTGCGACGTTCCTCTCGCACAATTTTACGTAGCACGTTCTGCCATGCTGCCATTGAATTATCCTTAGAATTATATTAAGTCTCCGGTAAAATAGCGAATTATGTTTATTGTATCTAGTGACAGTCATTGTAAAAATGGTTGAATATGGAATCAACTATTTTTTATACTAGACCGTAGAAAAATGTAATATTTTCGCATCGTACTTTGACTTCAATTTTTCAGTGCAATATTGGAAATTGTATACAAATAGTTCTACATGTGTGAACCGGAAGTGTCCCTGCATAACAGAATCGCCGGAAACGGTGGTACTGCAGAATTTACTCTTGTTCTTTTGCTGACTCTTCAGCTGACTCTTTGTTCTTTTAGTAACTTTCGATCCAACTATTGTGAAACGTGATAACAATTGAAGTTGAAAATGAACTGGTTTACCATACCTACAGTATTGGCCACCGCATATTGCCCTCGTAATATGCATTTTTTAATAACATATAAACTGGGGTCGTAACATAAACTGAGGCTGAGAATCTCACCGTGTGTTGCATGCCATTGTGAATAGGGTATTTGCCTGTCATGAGGGCACTTCTTGACGGCGTACAGATGGGAGGCACGTAATATTTGTCCAGAATAAGACCCGAGTATGCGAGGGCGTCTATATTGGGAGTGGGAATTTGTCCAGAGCCATGGAAAGCGACGTCGTTCCAACCCTGGATACAAAAAAAGGAACTAAAAATCATAAACACATATTCCCTGCAAATGGGCGGTGTGGTATCTTTTTTCGCTTTCTAAGGATCAGAATGTGGAAGTTTGATCCTGATCCGGGTCCTAAATCAATCCAAAGAAAAAGAGAGATTCGAGTTCTAGGTCATTTCGCGTTAGGCTTCGATGCACCAGTTGTGTTAGTTTCTCTTCTGAATGATATTTCTGTGTAAAATTATACTGCGCATGACAATATTGCATCCACGTGGTTAACACTTGTGTTATCAATTATCAGGACCGATAACAATATTTGATAAGTACAATGTTTGTGGAAGAGATATGATGCCTGCCAGCTTGACCAACAGAACGTAGTGTTGGCGCAACATTTGCAGTATTGCAATCCTTTCGTAGTGTTATTGATATTTTGAGTGATCTTGTCACTTTGAAATTACGTGTGACAATGCATGATCGGCTGAATATTGCAGACAACTAATTGCTTTGAAACGGACATTTATACAATATCGTAGTGGCAACATGCCAACATTCGGCAATCTAACTGCTGGGCGGGGCGGTATATGTAACAAGTTTTGCGTACCGTAATCTGGAAAGATGAATGAACAATTGGATACCGCTTATGAATATAACTAAACGACATCTATGATAGAATCGAGTCTGAAGAAATTCGAATTCATATTCCAGGTAGTCAGAAATGGAACCACGATTGGACGTTTGAATGTGATAAAAATTTGTCTGTGTTTTGGGCTGATTTTGATCACGCAAAATCTTCTCGAACTGCTCAAGAAGAATTCGAAGAATTACACACTGTAGCGTGGTCCTAACTCAAAAATACAATTGTTCATGAACTGAGTCTTGACTATTTGTAAGTCATTGGAAAAATTAAATAAGAGTAACTTGAGATTTTGATTATTTTTTATAATCTAACTCAATATCTTCTGATTAGGCTGACTAGGCTATTTCGGTCCGCTGAATCTGTTTTTTATCATATATCAGACATTACATTTATTAACTATTAATGCACGAAGAATGTAAGACGAATGTTTGTTAGATCTTTTTGTTCTCCTATTTTCGTAACTTTTGGCCCAGACGGTACCGCCTATATAGATCCTTAATTCACGGTCAATCCACTCAACGTACCAAATCGTCGGCGAGTATAAAGACAATATTTGGCCTTTGGGCAGAAACTGCAGGAACCACGATCAGTAAAAGTGTCAATAGGTCCATAGCGAATCTATCGCCTATCGGTCGCTGACAATTTTTTAATTTAGTAGCGATAAAAAACTCCGTTAATTAACTCGAATCTGATTCGTTACTCGATCGACGATCAATTTGAATCAAATAAACTACATTATATCCCGCATGATTGATTGAAATTTTGACTCTAGTTTCCGCCGGCTGATCACAACGGAATGATACGCGGCTATATATTCTGTCAAGAGAACCCACTGAAAGTGTACTGAAAGCTATTTGTAGGAGAAACCTCGGTGACCACGCCGCGCCGTGGAGATATATCCCCACTCGGCACTCATTGAACCCACCCACGTGACGCGCGATTCACGCACAATGCGCGGAAGAATTCGCAACAGATGATCTAATGGTGAGGCGTGAGCCAGACGACTGAGACGACTCAGTGAATAATAGTCGGACACTTGATAAAATGAGTAGTCAAGGAAGTGGGCGAGTTTATTTGGCACATCTGGAATAGCTGAGGAAAAAAAAAACGACTCAATGAACCAATATTCGATGCAAGCAAATACTCTTTTCTACAAAAACTAGGATGTCCGCGTTTTTTTGCAAATTCGTTACCCCTCCCTCCCACCATGTCACAGTTAGTCACAATCTTCGAACCCCTCCCCTTCGGAAACGTCTGATTGTCACAATCATAGACCCCCCCCCCTTGATTCTCTAAAACATGATATTTACAATAAAGAATGCAACAAAACCATTGTGACCAACTATCGCGAAAGAAAATTGAAGTACCATTTTTTCCATCAAATCTGTAAAAAGGGTTTTTTTAAGGAGTCGTCACACTTGGAATTACCTCCCCCCTACCCCCATGGTCGCAAATAGTTACATTTTATGACACCCCCATAAGTGTGGACGTCCTTTATGAACGCTCCCTCACAATTATGTATTTTCGGCATTCGTCCGAATCGATTTGACTTATGAAATTATGATGAATTATGATGAAAATACTCTGCATGTTACGGAGACTTCAACTGCTTGGATGATATGATTTCAAGTATCCCAGAAACATAGAACGATGTCATGGCGTCAAATTTCAGCTCTATGATTTACTGGACCTTTGAAACCGAGAATAGTACCTATGACATTCAATAAGGTCAAAAACAAGAAGGAAGTTTGGTTAAATTATGACTTTGGTCAGTCGATAGGTAATGATTTCTCGATATTGTGAGTGAACACTCCGATGTTCAGTTCGCGTGACGACAGCTTTTTGTCTTATATGGGACACATTGAAGTGGCAGACTTGAGTCAAGTAATGATAAATGCAAGGCGAGTATGATATACATCACACCTTGTGAAGGAAAGATAACAGTGAAGTCTAGCTGTTCGATGAATTATGCAGCACGTGGATCTGCTTACTTTTGTCAATTTTGTAGTGTCTCGGTCTGTCGATATATGTATTTTATGATGTTGTTTTAGTCATGTGTGCACTTATTGATCATGACTCATAAGCATTCGTTGAAGATAGGTCAGACATTTCGCACTTAATTGCGTCATATCATTCGAATATAGCACATCTCTGTTGGTTTCCAGGGGATATCCGACTATAGTGTGAAGTTTGCTGTATGAGCACGAACCTGTATGCTACACAATAAATAAAACTTCATACATCCGATGGCTGCCTTGAATGACAGCTAGTGTGCCAATTGAGTTTTTTAGCCCTCGTGTAGAAAGTGCAGCAAATACAATATCCGTATGCGTCCATTTTTTTTCTTACATCCGGTCGCCAAATGCCACTTTTCTCACATCCGGTCGCAAAATGCCACTTTTCATACCTCTTGAGGGGGCGGAAACGTCTTTTTCCGCCCGCTAGAAGTGGGCAAAAGAGACTTTTTCCTGCCCTAGGGCGCAAAATCCTGTTTTCCGCCCGCTCACTCGGTCTGAAAAGAGGCATTTCTGCAGACCAGGTGATGAGAAAAACATCGTGTGCATCACGGGCGCAAGGCTATTTTGGCGAGTGTGATTGCAGTAGACTCGCCTTCGGCTCGTGCTGCAAATTTCCCACTAGAAAAATAGTTCTTTGCGCCCTTGATACACAATGTACTATTCCCTCACATTTTGTGGAAATGCGGTACTTGGGAGAGGCTCGTTTCTACACGAATTATTCTACACTATTTTTTTTTCTACATAGTTTTTTTTCCCACAGCATCTTTTTCTACACCGTTTTTTTTTTTTTCTATATACACCGTTTGTTCTACGCAGTTTGATGTTTGGCTAGTGCGATGATGTATGTTTCTATCTTTTGACACAAAAAAGGGGTAAAACTATCATAATAGGTCGTCTCAGACGATGAGGGAAATAAATCAGGTAATACTGAAGTACGATCACATAGTGACGTAAGCTAACAGCTCGGAGTGACGATAAATCGTGATACTGGACAAATATCATTCCGCCTCTAGTGCTATTTTGTAAAAATGGTATCAATCTCCTTACTTACGCAAATTTTGGTTTTAGTTTCTTGGTTTGCCGATATTTGACACTGTTGTTCTACTCGTGTCAACATTCACCTGTCCTATATAAGCAGAAACAGTATAGAAATACGATCAGATGACTCGCAGCTCTGTTATTTTCGAATATAACATGTTTCTGTTAATTCTTATACAAATACTTGTACCTAATTTGACATTACTTCATGCGAGACTGAGGGATCACTCAAGCACCAACGAACCCCATGATACTAGCGAATTAACGGTAAATTGAATCCAGATCGAGAATGAGGTGGAGTGATATTAGAACCGAGTGAACGATATTTTTAGGTTCACCTAATGCAAAAGTGTTTCCTTGATGACGATCGTACAGTTGGTTTGATCGGCGATGTTCCTGAAGATGTGGTTCAGAAGCTTCATCGCTCTGAGATCGTGACAACAGCTTCTGTTGGCCACCTGCGATCAAGAACTGATGGAAATTACGGAAAGATTCTGAACTCAAAATTTTTATATCAGCAATCATTTTGGATAAGGATGCAAAGAATTGTCAATGCTTTCGTGGTCGCTGCTCCCTCACAGGCTCTTTTAGATCTTTCTTTAGACACAGCGAAAACTTCTGTCTGGTGGAATTCAGCAGCCTTCTTCGTTGTGACGAGTACTTCTGAGAGTAACGATTGCAAAAACGCGTTCATGTATCTCTGGACGCTATGGCAAAGGGGAATTTTGCATTCTGTATTTCTGTGCAAGGACGATGAGACTTCAGCTGCGTATGCTTACTCTCCTTACTACAATGGTCACTCAAAATCATGGCAAACCGTCAAAGTCCACATTGGACCTGTCGGACATCCCTGGACTCTGCTCAAATTGGACCAGGTTCACGGTATATATCAAACTCTTTGATAGTCTAATTCACCATGTTTTCGATGTTGTTGCTGACTGAGCTTACGAAATAAGATTCAACTGTCTCCATATAATGTAAATGGTCGACGGAAACAAGAAAAAAAGCAATTCCTTGCCTCAACATTAGCTTTGCTTTTTATATTAATTATTAATCATGATTCGCTTTCTGATCGGGATGCTAGATGTCAACATCTGCGGTACGTTGGCCTTCGACAAGGTGAAGAGGTTGAATGGTCACCCGATCTTCATCGGCGTACTGACGATTCCGCCGACATTGATAGTCCACGAAGACGGTAGGACATGGTTCGATAAGCACGTTGGTGAGGATGCAACGATCATACACACCGTTTGGAAAGCGTTAAACGGAAGCATCAAGGAGACCTACTATGGTGGAAAGAACCCGATCGGTTTTACTGGTGACAATGGAACCTATACTGGATTCATGGCCGATGTATCGCTCGGAAGAGTCGATCACGGGATGAACTCTCTGTACGCGACTATTCACTGGAGAATTAAGCCGGTATATCCTCACGCAGCATCGAGCCTGCGTTTTCTGTCTCCGAAGAGAGGCGCCATACCCACCTGGTTGAAATTTCTAACGGTCTACAAGATTCCAGTGACCATAGCCATCCAATCGACATTTTTAGCAGGGATCATGTTCACACGATACGTTGACCATCGATCATGGTCCTCGGCTATTCTTGAAGTATTACGCGTCGCGTTATCAACGTCAATGTCACGCTTGCCGAGGAGGCTTTCCGGCAGAATTTTCTGGATCATGGTCTTCGTCATGGTGCTTGTCACGACTTCAGGCTTTCAAGGGCTGCTAATGTCGCTTCTCACTAAGCCGAAGTCGTACCGGAACATCGACGGTATTGACGATCTACTGGCTTCCGGCTACCCCGCGTACGGATATTCCACTTTCAAGGCATTCTTCAAAGGGTCAAGAATTTCGGGCCAATTTCGGACCACTGATCAGCTCGCATTTTGCCTCGAAGCCGTACTCCAGGGACGTCCGGTTGTCTGCATCAGTGAACACATGCACCTCAAATCATTAACGATGTCGACTACAGGATATCACATGTCCAAGGAAACGGTAGCCCCCTTCTGCACAGGGTACTTTGCCAGACTGGACTGGCCGCTCTTCGACCGATTCAACACAATCGTGCAGAGATTATTCAACTCGGGAATAACTGGATACTGGAGAAAGTTTTACTTGGATGAAATTTCCAGAAAAAACTGGGCGAAAATGAGGAGTGCGATACCCCCAAATCTCAAGGTTCTTTCGGTCGCGGATCTAACGGTTGTGTTTCGCATGTTGATGGTAGGTTTGGTTCTATCTTCTGCAGCGTTTGTCATTGAACTAATTTACAGCCGCATCAGCCGTTCCCAAAATTCACAATAAAGTCCATTTTTCGATTTGTGACGAACGTTGGATAGGATATAAATGATTTTTGGAGTATGTATGTAGAATTTGTTGAATCACGATGTACTGGTCCCCTAATTTAGTAAATGACTCTCGATAATTCTACAACCAAGTATTTTTTGCTGTGTCTCGGTATGAAGAAAATAAATTTAGAACATATTCAATTTTACCATATTTTCAAATAAATTCGTACGGACAAGAATGTAGATCGATTCAAGAATTTTGAAGCTAGATGATTTGGAGTTTAGGCAATAACTGAATACATTATAGACACAGTAACGATTTTAGATTTCGGTGCTTTTATTTGAACTGTAAAGGAAATGAGAAATACCGCAGATTTTTTTAGATACATTGAATAGATTTATATTCACGACACTCTGCTCGGACTCAAGGGAACATAAATCGATCACCGTCTTACAATCTCCATACGTCTATACAACGACTGTTAAAAAATAAAGAATTTGAAATTCATAGGAACGGACTTTACGCGACTGATAAAATATTGTTTTTAACGCGTGGTTCGTATCACATTAGACTTTTTTTTTACTAAAGCGAATAACAACTGCCTAAAGCTACACATTAAATATCATTATTCTTAAAAATCAGTATTTACATCGCGCTGCATAAACTCTTTGAATACTTTCCTAATCCATCAATCTAAAGAACCTCCAAGTCACAGTGTCGAATCTCAGGATGGCTTTTCTGAAATAGAAATTAACGTTCATCAATTTTTATACTCCCAATTTTTTCTTTGATATTCAAATTTCAGTAGAAATAAGCGTTGGTTGGTATTTTCAAAATATTACCTTAAGTTTCAATTCTATTCTATCGATCTCCCCGCCCAGTAAGTCGACGATGTTTTCCCCGTGCTTCAGGAGGAACAGTTCGAGTTCGTCGATGTTCTGCATTTTCTTCACCTCCTGGAAAACAAAATAGAAATACTTGGTGTCTCTCGCAAGATTTTTCAGAACGGTGTAAAGCTACTTTTCAAGTAACCTCGAGCATAGTATTCAGGTCATGTTTGTCGAGATAGGACCTGGTCAACTCTCGACCGTCAAAATCCAACTCCGCTTTGTACCTCACCAAAGAATTTCCCATGTCAATCCCCTTGACGTCGTGGATTGCTCGGATCTGAAACAAAGTAGATTAGACTCGTTCTACATCCCGTGAAGCTAAGATCGAGCGAACTGTTACCATTATGTCAGCTTCTAATTCAGCATTGATTTTATCAAGGCTCTCTTGAGGTATGCTTCGACCCACTAGAGCCGCGACGTTCGTATAAATAATGAAAGAGGCTACGCAGCCCAGCAGACCACCAACTACGAGGGATCCTATCGCATCGAACATCGGGTTACCCAGGTAGGAAGTGAGACCCATGCACCCAGCAGCAGCCGTGACACCGAGGACCTGGAGAAGAGAAGGGAATTGATATTTTCCAGAGCAAAGAATTATTACTGAAGTTTGAGGGAAGAAAATTCACCGCTGCTAGATCCTCCATAAGGACAACGTTTACGGATGGATCTTGACCGCCGATGACGTAATCCTTGAAGGATTGCCGCCTCTCCAAAGCTCCTTTCTTTATAGAGTTAATGGCGACGAGTAAAGTTGCTCCTTCGGATACCAAGGAACCACCGAGTATGAAGTAAGCCCAATAAAATGAATCGACAGGCTCGGGATGTACCAGACCGTGGATACCGTGGTAGACAGAAAGACCGGTTCCCACGCAGAATATACCCACCCCAGAAATCAGGGATGATACATTCTTCATGTTTGTGTATCCGTAAGGATGGTCAGGATTTGGGGTCTGAAAAAAAACGATACCGATACTATAGATCCATAGTAGATGATGAGTTTGGTGTTACAACGCGTATTTCGTACCTGTACGGATTTATGGATTCCGTAAGCTAATATCAACTGGTTACAAGTGTCAGCTGCCGAATGAACACACTCTGAGAACATACTGTGAGAACCGGTGTACAGCCAGGCGAATAGTTTGAATAAAAAGTTACTAGCATTTCTGAAAAACAAACAAGAACAATTAGTTCCAGTTTTTATTTCTTTGCTTTCTCTATTCCACTTATTGAAAGCTGCTTTTTCCTCACATTATTATTGCTGTGAGCACCACTTTACCAGATCTACCAAAAAGCCCGTCTTCGTTCGTAGATTTGGCCTGATTACCCATTTCTCGTCTGTAATCCCTCAGCCGCCTCTTGACGGTGAAGACATCTGGAGAAAATAGCGTTTCGATGAGTTCAAGGCATTCGGTTGGTTCAAATTTTCGAATTATCAGACTTTTTAGATATTAAATTGCTAATAAACTTTTGATTATTTCAATCTTGTGTGAATTTTATGAAATTGTATACTTTGCTGGTATGTTTTCCTTTCTAATTCCTTTTTGAGGAGCTCCTTGAGCAGAGCTTCCCGGGATCCCCAGACTTCTACGGCTCTGAAATGACGATTCTCTTACAACGATCCTATCGATTACATCGCAGGATTAAAAATTTGTTTAAAAAAACGGTCCAAAGCATAGGCACGGGGTTTCTTACTTAGCCTCGACGTCTTTTCTCCAGTAGACAGTTATCGGGGGCTCGTACTCGTGCGGCGATCTTCTCTTAGTCTTTGGCAATGACTCCAAGTCCGCTGGCTTCAGTAGGAAATCGCTCATGGCTCTGATAGGTGTAATAAAATTCCTTTCCAGGGAGGAAACGGACAAGTCAACCCTGATCCTCTTCTTCGGAGGAACTGGAAGAAACAATCGAGTCGTTAAAACTTTTTTACCTTCCTAAGTATTCGAGGAATCGTATATTTACCAATGACTGGCTTATCGATTGGAGTTTCCGAGCTGACTGCCTCTTTGATTTTCTCTATTAATTTTTCAGGCTTCAGTATAGAGACTTTCGGAGTTTTCTGCACGTCACTGGTATCCAAAGGTCGTTCTTTGATCTTGCCAAGTTTCTCAGCGTTCAATTCGATGATTTTTTCCTTCACAGCAGCCTTGAGTACTTTTTCATCAGCCTCAGACCTCAGGGTCTTTTTATCTTTCTGTATATCATTCTGAGAGTCTTCTGACTTACTCGAAAATGTAGAAGCCCCAATGTATCTCCATCTAGGATTCGAATACCCAACCACCTTCGCTTTACCCTGCGACTCTGGCCTCAACCGACCCAATATAACGTTATTGTTATGCCCAAAATTGGACCTCGGAGAAATTAGCAGACTCGCGAACCTCTTCGCTCTTCCAATTTCAAATATATAAAATTGATCCGTGTAGCTGCAGACTACGTTCTGACGAACGAACGTCCGCAGGTTGCACGACCTGTGCAACATGATCGATTTTCGTTCTCCGCACTCTTTACCCTACGCAAAAGAGAAAAAAAAAAACTAAATTCGAGACGGTACTGATACACTCATGTTTGTATTTCCACATCGTGTGTGATTGAATGGATTTTTGACGTGTTATAGACTTTGAGTAACAAGCATCGGTCGGGATTTCCGATTTGGGAAAATATAAACTGGCAAAATTACGTGAAAAGAAAATAAAAAATCCGAAATTGAGGAAGAATTCATTATATCTTCAGTCTCATTTAGGCGACTAGGAAAGAAAAAAAATATTATTTCGGCATTTAAAGGCGAAAATTTAGGTTAGGTTATGTTAGGTTAGGAATAAGATATTTAGGATATTTCTTGCTGATTTGATGATCGCAAAGGGAGAAGATTTTAGCGAGTTGATGATAACCGTCAAGGGATATTAGATAAATATTATACAGTTACCTTAACGAATTTTACTGCAGGGTAACATAACCTAGAAATTTGACATCACAGGATACAGAGTATTTTTTTTTCCTGTAAATTCGGTGCAGTTTTACAGAATTATCCCAAGATAATCAGGAGACTCGTGATTGTTTTAGACGATTATCGACTCGAATGAGTAAACGAATGGTTTTTAAGGACGAAATTGTTGAGACGGTTTTTTTTTTGTGCAGCTGTGATGCTACTTTTGTTACAGCTATTAAAATAACGTTTGATAACTAATAAGGTTTGAATCTTGTGTAAGTAGACATGTTATGAGTATAATTCGTGTTCTAGGAGCGAGTGCGATTTATATTTTTTACAGTTCTGAGTAGAAAAATCGAACTGTCAGATTGATGCGATTCAGCCGTGAAATAATACGGATAGAACGGCTCACACTCAATGAACGACACGTATTAGCGGATTGAGTCGATCAAGAGTAGACCTTGAACGCGATTGGCGGAAATACGGTCATTCATGATCTCGGCCACATCAGTGAATCAAGAATCTAGAAGAAGGTCAGCACGTTGATTGGCCAACCGTCATGACGCGCTCTGTGTAAACTGAGGTCTCAGCGCTACTCGCTAGAATCCGCATCTCCGGATTGGCCGAGATCACTGATCTATATCAATAGATAAACTGAGGTCTCAGCGCTACTCGCTAGAATCCGCATCTCCGGATTGGCCGAGATCACTGATCTATATCAATAGATAAACTGAGGTCTCAGCGCTACTCGCTAGAATCCGCATCTCCGGATTGGCCGAGATCACTGATCTATATCAATAGATAAACTGAGGTCTCAGCGCTACTCGCTAGAATCCGCATCTCCGGATTGGCCGAGATCACTGATCTATATATATTAATTAATTTTATTAAAAAAATTAAATTTTTGAATAAATTTTTAATTTTCAATCTTGTACATTGAATAGATAATTCAATGTTAAATTTAATTAATAGAGAAACTGATAAGATTCCATCTAATTATCTTTATTTTAAATAATTATATTCCGGAGAACCAATCCGGAGATGCGGGTTCTAGCGAGTAGCGCTGAGACCTCAGTTATATCTATATTAATAGATCAGTGATCTCGGCCAATCCGGAGATGCGGATTCTAGCGAGTAGCGCTGAGACCTCAGTTTACACAGAGCGCGTCATGACGATTGGCCAATCAACGTGCTGCCCTTCTTCTAGATTCTTGGTAAAGCTATTCTCCCGTAGGTCATTGCATGTGACGCGTGACGCGACATGGCTTGAGAGCGTGGAGTATGTCAAGCTCGTTGAAGAGTGAAATGAGATTTATGCTGAGTCTACAATGGTGGAAATTAATTCGAAGCGCCTTCGATGCTACGCTCCGATGAGAGTTTGCTGGGTGACGTCAGAACGTAGTGTCGAACGCGCGTAGAAGAAGCAGATTCATACAACTCACGTCGGTTCAAGATGAAGATTTACAGAGAAGACTCCGAATATACCACAGTATGAAAATTGAAATCTTACTGGATAGTCGGCTGGTCGATCTGCGGTGTACATCCCCCAAAGAGTGAAAGTGATCTGATAATTTTTGGACATGGTCGCAAAGCTGAAAGTTTGTAGGACTGCGATCACTAAAAAAAGGTGAAGGGAAATGTGCCGTAGCCCAAATCCGAGCCTCTTCTTCCAGCGGCACAGTGAATTTCGGTGGAGCTCAAATCCGCTGCTCTACTCCCAGGGGCACAGTGAAATTGGACGTAGCCCAAATATGCTACTCTTCTCCCAACGTCAGAGTGAAATGTGGTCGAGGCGAAATGCAATTGCACACACGAAACCAGCTGGTACCATTTGAAGCTTGTATCAGGCCTTTAATTGGTTCATCGAAATAATTTCTTACTCGAAAACTGATGGCACCTCAGAACTTTCGCCGAAGACTTTTATTCTTAGAATTTCCAGAATAGTAGATTGTGTATCAAGGGCGCAAAACACAATTTTTCGAGTGTGAAATTTGCAGTACGAGCCGAAGGCGAGTGTACTGCAATCACACTCGCCAAAATAGCCTTGCGCCCGTGTTGCACACGATTTTTTTCTCAACACCTGGTCTGCAAAAATGCCTCTTTTCAGACCGAGTGAGCGGGCGCAAAACGGAACTTTGCGCCCGAGGGCAGGAAAAGAGTCGTTTGCGCCCGCTTTAGGCGCATTTAGGCAAAGCACATTTCCGCCCGAGGGCCGAAAAGATCCGTTTTGCGCCCGCTCAGGAGGTATGAAAAGTGGCATTTTGCGACCGGGTGTGAGCAAAATTTTTTTTTAATAATTTTCCGATGTGGGGTCAATTACTCGGTATATTCAAATGGTATATACCAATATATTTAACTATACAAGATTTAAAAGTATAATTTAGAATATTTGTAGCACTAAAAATCAAGTTGTTGGTCCTGAGTGTAGATGACAAATCAAGTTATTTCAGTCAGTGATTATGCGACTACATTTTGCTTCCAGGAGATTCAAGTCAATAGATAATAAAAAAACAAAAAAGGAAAAGCCAGACTCCTGCGTAAGCAGGCTAGACTTACATAAGCTACTGGAGCACACTGGAAATGTATATATCTTAATGATATTACTATAATAAATTTCTGTATTTTCGTGACGACTATGAGTTTATTCTCAGGTATATTATTTGTGACTCCTCTTATCTTCGATGCCAATCGAAAATAGCATCTATTTTTCTTCAGCCTAAGTTATTTTTACTGTTTATCAGAGTACATAAAATCCTTGTATCTGAACGTTGTTAAATGGTCAGAGTTATATTAAAGAAATGAAATATTTTTTTAGTACATGTACAGTTCGAATTCCACATTGCTCGTCATAAATGATATTCAAATTTTCCCGCTCGCCGGAATTCTACGGTTCTCGGCTGTTCGCAGCGTCCCCTATAACGTAGGATTTTAGAACTACCTCCTTCTGCTCCATGGATACTGCGATACCGTCTAACTACACAGTTAGTCACCGATCGATCTCCGGACGAGGTCAAATCTGACCGAGCAGTGATCCACACTGTGTGAACTCCGTGTCTACGGTCTGGGTTGGCGTTTAACTAAAATTCTAATGTAGCGCTTTAGTTTGGAAGGTTATGGATTAAAGCTTCTGGGTGTGGCATCAAATTGTGATTTATAAAACAATAATAATAGAACCAGCGTATTATGCCATGTACAACAAATAACCAACGCCGGCAAATATCGTCGACAAACTCTAACGACGTTTCATTTTCACGTTACAGTTTTGACACTTGATACACTGGCAGTCATCACACTCACAGTCACACCAGACACTTGACTCGAGAACGAATATTTCATACACAATATTTACAGACACGCGAACGGGCCTAAATAAAACCGCGTCTTATTTCTACGCTCTAATTACACCGCGTTAAATAATAAATGAATAAAATACGATTCTGAAAAAAAAGGACACCTAAACAATATTAAATCGAAACCACGAACAATTATACATAAATAATGCATCGATCAGTTTTAAAAATTCACTGAAGTCAAAGTTCAGGTGTCGTAGTACATGAGATTCTCTACATCATTTAAAAATGTCTAGAAATTAAATCTATGTGGGATGTTGGGCTCCACTTCTCCCACTCCGCGAAACGAGTTCACAGAGATGTCTCGGCTCGCCGACTACTTCGTTGTCGTCGGATACGATCACGAGAAAGAAAGTGAGTATCGGTCGTCGTGGTAATTTTATCAGTAAAAATCCCAACTAGATAACAGCTGCGATCTGGTCTGGTTCGATTCTAAGCTCCGTCACATGTTTGCCATTAGCTTCTCTCACGCGGCTCTCTAAAGAACAGAGAAAAAGCTATAAATAAACTCTTGTTATAAAATCAAGTGGTCACAGTCCCCCGACGCCCAAACAATATCACATTATTATTATTTTTTTTTATTACAATGTTATCACAGACCCGAAACAAGCTCTAACATAAACACTTTTCCACAGGGAGTGGGATGAGCAATGGGATGATCATGCAGCGGTTCCCCAAGAAGGACTGGTCCGATACGCCGTTCATCGAAGGGATAGAATGGGTGAGATTATCCCGCCCCGGCCATTTATCGAACATCTCCGTCAATAAATCGTCTTTTTCCTTCAGTTTTGTCAACCACAGGGTTGGGCGCTCTCGACGGACAGACAAGAGCCTCGTTTCTTCGTGTCTATTCTTACCGACATAGACGCGAACCGGCATTACTGCGCCTGCATGTGTTTCAACGAAACCGTTTCCATAACGCCCAGTAAACCGGTGGACGAGGAGGAGGACCCGGTCGACGGAGATAGTCGCACCCTGGCTCGTACCATACCTGCGATTACTCATCACAGCATTATGTATGCTCCAAAATGTCTGGTGCTGGTTTCCAGACTCGATTACATCGAAACATTCAGAGTACGTTTGTGTAAAATTAATCCGCGATCGATGTCCCCGCTCACAATCTCTGTCTTTTCCCCACAGAATTGTCTCGGGATCATATACACGGTGTACGTGGAGAATCTCGGCATACCTCTGGAAACATTGGTCGGTAATATTCTTGGATGCATCCAAGTTCCCCCTGCGGGAGGACCGCAGGTCCGTTTTAGCATCGGAGCGGGGGATCGTCAGGCTCTGCAACCGCCGATTAGTCCCTCGCTTCCGATCACACACACGAGCGTGAATCTGCTCTTCCAACAACTTGGTAAATTTGATCGGATCGTTTGGCGATTTGGTTTTATAATAGAAAAAATTGTTCCTTCCAGGTATACGCAACGTGCTAGTACTATTCTGCGGAGTTATGACAGAGCACAAAATTCTATTCCATTCGGCTAGCTACTCCAGACTCACAGAGGGGTGCAGAGCCCTGACCGCGCTGATGTACCCGTTTAGATACACTCATGTTTACATTCCACTACTTCCTGCCGCTTTGGTCGAGGTTCTCAGTACCCCTACTCCATTTATTATGGGAGTTCACAGCTCGCTGAAGTACGAAGTCGCGGAATTGGTAAGAGCTCCTTTGCTGCGCCTCACTTAACTTTATTCAATCACTCATCCCGTTCATTTTGCGTTTCAGATGGATGTAATAGTCGCCGATCTTGACGGAGGCTCGATAACAGTACCTGACGGAGTGTCTTTGTCGTTACTCCCAGAGCCTCTGCTATCTCAGACTCAGGACGCCTTGTCTCTCGTTCTTCAGCCCGAATTGAATTGCGCAGACTACGCGTTTCCTCCGCTGGCTACTCGCGCGCCGCATCCACCGATGTTGGATAAAGAACTCAGGGCCGTATTCATGCGCACATTTGCTCAGCTCCTGCAGGGTTACAGGAGCTGCTTAACTTTGATAAGAATACACCCGAAACCGGTTATCACTTTCCACAAGGTGATGACTCTTTTTTCAAAATGTTGGCCGTGGAATGAATTTACTTTATTAATGACGTTTCAATCACCAGGCGGCGTTTCTCGGAGAACGGGGACTAACGGACTGCGATTTTACCATGAGGGTACTCGACTGCATGTTCTTCACTTCTTTCATAGTCGAAAGAGGCCCGCCGTGGAGACCTTGCGACGTTTGGGACGAGCTGCACAGCAATCTCAGCGATCATCTCAAACAGGAGGCACAGGATCATCGATTATTATTAACGCACATACAAGAGTTGGCGCAACAACTCTACACCAATGAGAATCCCAATCCTCAACCTTACGTTCAAAAGATTCTAAAACCACCGGAGGGAGCCTTTGCTAGAATCCATCAACCTCCTCTACCGCACATCAATACCGACCAGGTAGAGGCGATTATAGACGAAGGGTTGGCTAAGAATAATCTCAAAGTTAGGTGCGTATCGGAATCGGAGTCATGAAATCTTGATATACCTGTTTTCGCTATAAATAATTTTATTTCTCACAGACTGTCTTCACTGAGGCCGATTCAACCGCGTATCGTTCCTATGGGGCCTCACATCTCGATAATCCATGACAGTAGACATTTAGTGAGTAACTCTGCGAGGAGGCTCGAGGTTTTGCGAAATTGTATAAACTGTATATTCGAGAACAAGATATCAGACGCGAGGAAGACCTTTCCCGCTGTATTGAGAGCTCTGAAGAGCAAAACCGCTCGATTAGCGCTGTGCATGGAGTTGGCGCAGCACGTAGTCGGCAATAAAGCCATGCTGGAGCACCAACAATTCGATCTTGTTGTACGACTGATGAACTGCGCCCTGCAAGACGATTCTTCTATGGACGAGCACGGAGTGGCCGCGGCCCTGCTTCCTCTGGCTACCGCGTTCTGCAGGAAACTCTGCACAGGAGTTATACAGTTCGCTTACACCTGCATCCAGGAACACGCGGTGTGGCAGAACCAACAGTTCTGGGAATCTGCGTTCTATCTGGACGTCCAGAAGGACATAAAACGGCTCTACCTTCCGGGCGAAAACGCGTCTCCCAGAGTATTCAACGACAATATACTCAGTCCCATGAGTCCTCGAGAAGCCAAAGAATTTCCCTTCAAAGATAGATCTTCCATGTACAGAGCTCAGGAACCCTCGGCCCTGGAAATCGCTGCCGAACAGATGAGAATATGGTCGGCAATCGATACGGAGAAACAACAGGAGCTCATCATCAGCGAGGAGAGCACTATGTACAGCCAGGCCATTCACTACGCCAACAGAATGGTCTACCTTCTAGTACCGTTGGATATAGGAGCCAAAGCTCACAGGCAAGACAATGTCTACGACGACGAACGAGCCAGCAACAGCATAACTAACAGCGTGGCGAGTGACAGTGGAGATGCAGAGTCAGGCTTCGAAGAAACCGACCCTGGCGAGACTGGGGTCGCTGTAATCCGGATGGTCTCACGATTCGTGGACAGAGTCTGCACAGAGGGTGGCGTCAGCGCCGAACACGTTAGATGTCTCCATCAAATGGTGCCAGGCGTGGTTCACATGCACATTGAAACCCTTGAGGCTGTTCACCGAGAGAGCAAACGATTGCCTCCCATTCAAAAGCCGAAGATTTTGACTCCCAACATGCTGCCTGGCGAGGAGGTCATAATGGACGGATTGCGGGTGTATCTGCTGCCCGACGGCAGAGAAGAAGGATCTGCCGGTCTTCCAAAGGCTCCGCCTCTCTTGCCGGCCGAGGGCGCTATATTTTTGACGAATTATCGCATAGTTTTCAAGGGAATACCTTGCGATCCATTTGGTAAGTTGATTCGTCTTTGGTGTTTGGATCTGTATTCGATATTCTCTGAAATTTATTTATTTATGTTTATTCAGCCTGTGAGCAGCTTGTGGTTCGAGCATTCCCGGTAACGTCTCTGACAAAGGAGAAGAAAGTAACTGCTCCGCATTTGGCTCACTTGGATCAATGCCTTCAAGAAGGTTTGCAGCTACGGTCGTGTACCTTTCAACTGATAAAAATAGCATTCGACGAAGAAGTGACGCAAGAAAACATAGAGACGTTCAAGAAACTCGTTCATAAGGAACGCTATCCGCCGCATATCTTTCATCACTTTGCTTTCAACGGTCAAGTTATGGTCACGCAGACCACTCATCATAAGGGGAAAGAGAAAAACGCTACTCTCAAGTGAGTACGATGACTCTTGAGACGTGACTCACAAATTGGATGGTGGAATACATATATTTTTTTAAATCTCACCAGGGGATTCGCTAAGAAGACGCTTCTGAAAACCGCTCGTAAGGCTGGATTCAAACCCAAGCAGTCTTCCAAACGGCAAAAATACGTTTTGCCCAATATGAACTTGACAAGTAACAATAAATACATGACGTCGCCGGGTAGAATGAGTCTGCCTGTTACAGATAACAATGATCTGAGCCACGACGATGATCTGAGCAGTGAGTAGCGTCGATTAAACCCGAATTAGAACCGCAATTGGGGTAAAACGGATCCTGAATGACATATTTATTCCCACAGTCGACGAGTTTGAAATTCCTGGGCTCATGCCGCAGCCCCCAACGGACGCTAAGACTCTGGAACGTCTCTCCGAGCGAAGCTACGTCAGGGACTGGTACAGACTCGGACTGTGCCCTAGCAGTCCTCAGAATAATCGACGGAACGAACCGTTCCGTTTATCTTCAGTCAACTGCGCGTACATGATGTGCAGAAGCTACCCGGCCCTCTTAATCGTTCCTAACAGCGTGACGGACGAGAGTATCAGAAGGTTTTGTCGACTCTATAGACACAGTAGAATACCGGCTATCACTTGGCGACATCCGAGGACAAAGGCTCTCTTGATGAGGGGCGCAGGGTATCATGGAAAAGGAGTTATGGGAATGCTGAAGGCCCATCCTTCGTCCACTGGGAATCTCAAAGGTTTTTTCTTCTTCAGTTTCGAATCCCTGGAACTAAATCTTGAAAGGAATGGAATATTAATTGTATTTTTTTAACAGCCACTTCCTCGGAGAGCACCTCGTCTTTGGAGCAGGAGAAATACATGATGGCATTGGTGGCGGCGACTCCGGTTTCGGTATTACGACAAGGATCCGCCTGGGGCATGTCCGATAGCACTCTCAGCATAGATTCCCTATTCCTGGCAGCTGAGGACCGAAACGCAACGCCCGAACAGTCGAGACGGAATCCGTTCAATAAGGCGATCGGCACACTCGGGTACGCAGCTGATTTTCCCCAATTCTTTCAGTTGGATAACTCGCATCAAACTATCAATTAATTACTTTTATTTTGAAGGTAGAATATTGTTATCGATGTTGTGTTTTTCGCGCTAAGCATGTGCTTTGTATTTATTCTCATTGTCCGATTAGATGGTATTGCTTGCCTGATTCTGCGCTCTCTAACTTAGAATGTTCCCAAGATCGTCGGGTGGTAAGGGGCCTAAAAACTTTGGACGTTGGGGTTCTCTCAAGGACAAGAGGCATAGCTCGCAGGCTTCTCTTACTACGGTCAATCAGCGGGGTACTGTCAGGCATTCCGCGGACTCCGACAGCGGGACCGAGTGCGTGCACACCTTCCAACGTGCGGCGCTTTATATCCTCGGTGAAAAAGCTCACATGAAGGTAAAATAAATCTTTGCCAAGGTGTCTCTGTTCCTTAAATTGTTATGTTGTACTATTTTCACAGCTTACGCCCGTTAACGACGACCAATTCCTGTTCTTTGAGCCATTTCAATATTTTTTAATGCCAATTTTTAATTTCAGGGAGTCAAGGCGGAGTCTGCGCCAAAAACCGACTTCATACCGGTCGAATATTACGACGTTAGACATACCAAAGCCGCTTTTAAGAAGCTAATGAGAGCCTGCGTCCCAAGTTCACTGAATCCGGAACCTGAGCAGAGTTTCTACAAGTAAGGCTTGGCAAAGGGTCATTTTACTCGTTAGTCGTCATCGATATAACAATGAAAAATGTTTCTTCTTTAAGATTGATCGAGAGCTCCGAATGGCTGCAGCAATTGCAGAGTACCATGCAGTTGGCAGGTGCTGTTATAGATCTGATGGACGTGCAGGGATCGTCGGTGACTCTTTGCTTAGAAGATGGCTGGGATACGACGGCCACAGTTTGTTCGGTGGCACAAGTTTGCCTGGATCCTCATTACAGAACGATAGACGGATTCAGGATATTGATAGAGAAGGAATGGCTGGGTTTTGGGCATAGATTCGGTCACCGAAGTAATCTTGCCGTGAATTCACAGACCACAAATTTCACACCGACATTTCTTCAGTTCTTGGACATCGTACATCAGATACAAAAGCAGTTTCCTCTTGCGTTTGAGTTCAACGATTACTACCTCAGATTCCTCGCTTACCATTCTGTTTCTTGTCGGTTTCGTACTTTCCTGTTGGATTGTGAATTTGACAGAGTTGAATGCGGCATCACGGCCGTCGAGGACAAGAGGGGATCCCTCACTAGTCATCACAAAGGCGTCGATACGGGAAGTGACGACGAAACCGTTTACCCGGGAGGAAGATTGGCCGGAACTAACGTCGGCTCTAATCTCGGACAGAGTATATTCGATTACATAGAGAAACAACACGCTAGATTGCCGCTGTTCTATAACTTTATGTACACTCCGAACACCGAACATCCCGTAAGATTTAAGCTCGTTTTGTGATAAACGCTGGAAATGAGTCTCAAAAACTGTGATAATGTAACGATTTTCATTATCATATTCAGGTTCTCCGACCGGCGTCACACTTACCGAGCCTTGAAATATGGCAGTATTATTTAGACGAGGAATTGGCGCACGGGCCAGGCTACGATCTCGAGGTATTACAGCAGGATTCTGAACAGGAAGAGGAAGCTGAAGCTGCGGATGGAATTGTCAAGAGTAATCGGAAAGTCGTCACGCTCGGGTTGGTATTTGAGGATGAAACTAGAATTTCAACAAACATTTAATTAAAATAATCGATAAAATAGAGAGGGATGGAAATTTGGGGTCTCAGGGAATTAAAATATGGTTGTTTATCAAAGTAATTGCATGATAAATGATCGTATTAACATCTGACAACTATTGATCTAGATATGATGGATTGAGTACGATGGTACCGGATCAATTTTCACACTTGTTAGAGGAAATTCACAAGTTAGAAACGGAACTCGGTCACTTGCCGCAAAAGTGGAAAGTACTTTGGGATAAGCTAGAGCTACCGAACACCGATTCTCTCACGGTAAGTCAAAATCAATCAGTTTTTTCTTCTGTCCTCTGAATTTCTAACAGAATTTCTTATCCATTTCTTTGCATTACAGCGTCATGCGTCGTTCAGTACAGCCTTGGTGAGATACCACGGTCGTTTGATCCACAAACGATCTACGTTAGAGCTGCTACTCAGAGGTAAATTGGCCGGAGGTAATCAGACCAGCAATGAAAGCTCCGTCTACGGTCATCCGCACAGGTAAAAAACGATTTTTAGAGAATACAGAGAAGTGAACATCCAAATTTCAACTTATTTTTGTCCCTTTATAGATTCGAGAGGATAGATTCAGCCCTTCGAACACATTGCGACGCCTGCACAGGAGTTCTTTGGGGTCCGCTAAAACCTGGATTGAGATGCGTTGACTGTGGCCACGTTTGTCACGACAAATGCGCCGAATCTGTCCCAAAAAATTGTACCAAATATAAGGCAACGACGGACACCTTGCAGTCGCATACGTTGACGAGAAGCGGCGGAGACAACGGTAGCGTTAATTCCAGTGAGTATAACGTACAGTTATGTGAACGTAACAGCAATTAATCAATTTCAATTGGACAATTGTTTAATCATTGAAATTGTTGTATTTCTCTTGTTATTTACAGGCGTAGCCACGATACAAACATCGTCTCAGCAATATTACGAACAATTTTCGAGCAACGTTGCTGAGAATCGTACTCACGAAGGGTATCTATATAAACGAGGTGTCGTACTAAAGGGGTGGAAACAGCGATGGTTCGTTTTAGATTCTATTAAACATCAATTGAGATACTACGACGCCATGGAAGATTCACACTGCAAAGGATACATCGGTACGTCGATAATTAAATCGCTCAAGAGAGATTCAAACATAATGTAATCATTGTTTTACAGATCTGGCTGAAGTAGTCTCCGTTACACCGGCAGCGCCGACTCCGGGTCCGCCTAAAAAGACGGACGATAAATCATTTTTTGATGTAAGCTTTGCTAATTATTATTACTTTTTTCAATCTTCTAATTATTTCATCGGGTTTACTTATTAATTTTTTTTTTTATTTGTTTCAGCTACGTACTAATAGAAGGACTTATAACTTTTGTGCGGGAGATGCGTCAACGGCACAGGAATGGATCGAGAAAGTTCAAGCATGCTTACAGTAGAGTTTATTAGATTAATTCTATCAATGGATTATAGTTTATATAATTTAAAGAAAAGAAAAAAAAATAATAATAATATTGTGCAAGTGACTGATAGAATAATTGAGAAAGAATTTTAATTTTGTTACATAACTTTTGTATAGTTGTAATCGTACATGTCTTTATGTGGTTTAATTATGTATGCGCTGAAGTATTTTTACTTTAACATTACTTTTCACGAGCCAAAATTAAATGTTTATATTATTATCGTTCGTAACTTAAGCCACGTTATAGGAGGAAGGAAGAATGTATCTTTACAAGAAAAAAAAAAAATAGCCCAATTACTAGGAGAAAACAAAAGAAAATACCAGAAAAAAAAGAGACAAAAAAATGAAACCTGTAATATTGTATATTATTATTATTATTATTATTATTATTACTATTATGTTGAATATAATTAGCTTACATGGAAAAAAAACTGATAAACGAATAAGACTAGTGATCTGAAAGATGATAAAGAAAAAAGAGAATGAGCAAAAATTATCATTAAGAAAAAGAGAAAAAAAAATGTATCAACTGTTAAGTTTTTTTTTCCTTGAAATATTCTGTTCTTTAGTATTTTTGTTTCTTTTATTTGATATATTAAAAAAAAAAATAATAAAAAAAAGCCACAAACAATGATGAATAAAAATATTAAAACAGCAAACAACAAAAATAAGAAACGAAAGAAAAAAATAGTAAATCATTATGTATAGATATAATAATAGTTGAATTAATTAGTAAAAAAAAAAAAATATTACTATTATTAGAAGAAAAAGAAAAAGAAAAAGAAAAAGAAAATCGCAGATATCTATTGGATATATGAATTTCCTAAATAAGATGATGTAATAGTTTTTTTTTTTTTTTTCATTTCTTCATGGGTGAAATTATAACGTCGCGTTTTATCTTCTTTAAATAATTATATTGAAAAGGAAATATCGAAGAATAGCGAACGACGGTCTCATCCCAATTACAATGAAATGCTTGTTATGTAATTAAATGTGACGTGTTTAGAATATTTAAAAAAAAAAAAAAAAAAGGGAGAATTGATTGTAAAATGTGACATGAAAAGTTGAGAAGTTGAAAAAAAAAAGAAAAAAAAACCCAGTAAAAAGTCCACGCTCAGGAATGAAACGTAACCAAAGTCCGGTGGATCATCGATTCAGTTATAGTATTTATTATTCAGATCAAAAATTAATCTGTGCCACTTGAACTGAATTATATCATACTCATAAACATGATGTGAAGAAAAAAAAAAGTAATAAAAATTATAAAAAAATATATGTATAAGTATATGTATATCGTTCTCACTATTTCTGACTTTTATTAGGTATTCTGTAATGAAAATAAGATATTTAGATACGTTTCTCCGTATGAGATTATAAATTAATCAAGAGGTGAGAAATTTTGAGAATCCTATTTCAACAGTTCAACCCGTCATTTGCACTGCTAATAAGCAGAGATTATCGTCGACGATTTCGGTTTAATCTCCGATGACGTGAACAACAGCTTTTTTCAACTCCTTGTTACGGTTATGAAGTTTTTTTGATTAGTTTTTAATTTCTTTCAAGCTGTAATATCATTCAATCTTTAAGAATTGAATTCTTGAACTCCAAGCTAAAAAAATTGGCGAAAAAGAAAGGAAAAGAAACAGCATAATTATCTTTGTTCTCATTTTATCGCTCTTTGCTATTAATTTAGGGAAGTAGATCGTAATTTTCTATGCTCCAGTACTCAAGTAAGTATTGCAATTATTATTTCTGAAAGATGACTCGTGCTCGAGCCACACATCACGTATGAACGTCTTTATTATCGCCATACTTACGATTATGAGAAGATTATCAAACCGAGACAAGAATATTCGTGAGTCAATCAGGTTCAAACTTAGGGTCGTACTTTTTAACAAACCGTTCCTAATCTCATTACTCATCAGTGAAGACGTACTTAGGTCGACGGACGTTATTCGTAGCCAGGCATTTCGGCATTTAGAATACTATAGATAGATCACAGAAATTTATCTCGAGGGTAGATTCAGAAATCTAATTATCGTGAACAATTTTTCGACACCGACTAATCAGGATTCGTCGAACTCGAAAATGGATAAGAAAGCAGCGTCGACTAATTTTTTTCTTTTTTAGAAATGGCTTCGAATTAAAGACATTAAACTCAGAAAAAATCGCATCTTATCATTAACAGAACTATAAAAATAGTCAATCACACCGATATTATGGTTTGAAATACTATATTTTAGTTTTGTTTACTGTAAAGAATAGTTGATGCCATATTTAACCGAAATAATATGAATGGTAACAATAACTAGAAATTTTTCTGAACGTAATCAAGGAATCTATCGGTAGTTGATAGAGAAAATAATCTCCTCCCATTGGAAGACTATAACGCGAAAAATGAATTTGAAAGATTCCTTAATCCTACCAGACAAACGAACGATAGAGTCACTACAAATAATTCTGAAAATGACCTAAGTCTTATTTCGATGACATTCAAATATCACGTGTCTAATGGCATAAGGTCGTAAGCGCCAAAAACGCGATTTTGGTGGCGAAAGGTCGTATAATTATTTTTTTTTTCACGTGATTCGCTCCGAAAACGGTCAAAACGTATAGATCAATTTTTAAGGAAGATTAAAAAACAAAGTAAAAACAGAAGATCGTAAGCGCCAATTTTTAAAAAATTATTTTCCACGACTTTTCCAAATAGCTGTGAAAATTCGTGAAACGCAAAGAAAAATCAAAATCGACGTCGTTTCGGAATTTTCGATAAAAAATATTCGCAGTTAAGAGCAGAAGGTCGTATCCGCCCAACTTGCGACCTTTTGCACTTGCGTTTTTCGATCTCGTAATTTCAATTGATCCATACGTTTCGAACGTTTTCAGAGCGACTGGCGTGAAAAAAAAATTATACGACTTTATGCCATTA